>JAVXUO010000529.1:0-322114 GCA_033065855.1 Escallonia rubra | reverse complement strand
CATCCACTTCGAGGTCGCAGAGTGGCAGCTGCCAGACCGAGCAATGCGCCATTTTGAGTTGGAGCAGGGTTTGCCCGCCGGTGCCCCAGATATGAGGGTTAACAGGGACCCACCGGATGTCGGGCGGTTTGGCAAGGCCAATGCGCAAGAATTGTGCGCGGCCGAACTAGAGCTCTGGACTTCTTGGCAGGACACACTGGCGGCCATCGTCTCGGAGCCGGACCCCGTTATCAGCATCGCGGAGTATGATGAGTGGTACTCCCGCATCACGCGGAGGAGAGTAGCCCCAGTCAACTTTGAACGCGGGGCGAGGTATGCGCCTAGGGGTCAGATCGACGAGCAGATGGCATACAATCTCGTAAGTTGCCCAACTTGTCTTCAATATATCAGAACTGATTAAAGTTACTTATTTGTTATCTCTTTGGATGTAGGTTAATGCCTCGCTTGCATTCTTCCAGAAGTTGAGTGAGCGGAAGGATCTGATGAGCGCAATGGGCGAGGATCTTCGCCAACAGGCGGCTGCACTGGCTATAGGCTGCGGGAATTTTGTGCGGCAAGCATCGGGACAGTCTTCGGTCGACAGCCCGGGAATGGGTTATACGGGCGCCAGCCCGTATAACGTTGATCCCTCCGGGCAAGCTTCAGGGGTGAGCCAGGGAGTTGGTGGTCCTATGTACCGGGGATGGGACATGCTCAAGCGTCGTGGGCCGAGGACAGCGGCCCGGCCTTCGATTCGTTCCCAACCCAAACCCCTCTCTCAGAGTCAAGTCACGCAAGAGTGGCAATACGGTTTTAACGAGGCACTGCCCATTGTCCCGTGGGCGGGACCGATTGGCGGCACCGAAGGGCAATATCAGCGGGAGGAAGAAATGGCCGGCGAGCAATATCAGCCGGCAGGCGCCCCCGAAGGCGATTATCAGCCGGCCGGGGCCGCCGAAGGCGACTATCAGCCGGCCGATCCGTTGGTTGGAGGCCAATTTCTTCCGTTGCTCTTGCCCCCCGGCGGAGGGCAAGAGCAACCGGTCGACCCCCGAGGGCAATATCCGAAAGGGCATCCAGCCAGGCCCCTGAAGCCGCATAAACACCACCTAATCCATCACCGTTATTTTAGCGGGCCCCCCCCAGACGAAGAGTCGTATGCCGTGAAAAACCCGCAGGGCTTGGATTACAGTGTCTCGTGGAAAGAACTGTCCACGCTGGCGCCGGGGATGTGGTTAGACAACTTCGTCATCTCGCACTACGTGCAAATTCTGCGGCAAAGGAGTCGGGAGCAGCCTAACTACGGTCCGCGCATTTTTATTCTCGACGCTTACTTTCACAATATGCTAGTACAAGACTTTAACGAGTGGGACAAGGCGAGGAAGCAGGCGAGAAAGGCGAAGGCCGAGATGAAGTGGAGACCGTCCGCTAACCTACTCGCATATATTGGTCGGCCGAGTCCAGAGCGCGCAAGTGTGGCGGATGTGTTTCTACTCCCTGCTATAATTAATGCCCACTGGTTCTTGATTTGCTATGAACCGGTAACGAATACCGTATCAGTCCTTGACAGTCTCTACGATGATACGGACGCGATTGGTGTGATTGACATGTACGTAGGCTTAGGGATGTTGAATCCAATGGTAAGAGCCTGTTTACTTCTTATTGTAACTTGCATAATGTAGAACTGATTAATCGTATTATGTTTGCTATGTTTAATGTTTAATGCTTATCCTCTTACTCGCAGAATCTATTTGCTGCCATGGTCAATAGAGAGCGTTCTCGAGAACCGAGGCAGGGCAGCGGGCGATAGGGAGGTTGTTTTCCGATTGAAGAGGACTAGGCCCAAGCAACTTAATACCTCGGACTGCGGCGTCTACCTCTGCATGTACATGGATTACATCTGTCGGTCGGAGAGCCTCAAGAAGACCGTCTGGACACAAGACTGCATAGACTGCTTTAGGTATAGGATGGCTTGGCAAATTATCAATGGCCGGCCTAGACATATTAGATATATTGTAAATCCGTGTAATTGACAATGTTTGCGTATAATAACGTCCGCTATATTGACTTGGCTATTTGTCCTTAAACTTCTTGACTCTTATCGTTTGAATGCGATTGACGATTTCATCTGTGTTGACTTGAGATGTGATCGTTGTTGAATGCGATTGATTTGATTCAGTGATATGGTTGTGTTGTTCAGCTGAGTGTTTTATTTGTTCTGTGTGATTTGCTTTCAGCAGGGGAGACTAGATATGGCCGAAAAAAAACTAAGTGCTGTGGAAAGTACATTCTGCTTGGCTGTCCGCGATATAGTTTCGCGGACGTAATAGGGCCCCAAAAAAACTAAGTGCTGGGGAGGCTATATTCTGCTTGGCTGTCCGCGATATAGTTTCGCGGACGTAAATAGGCCCCAAAAAAAACTAAGTGCTGGGGAGGCTATATTCTGCTTGGATGTCCGCGATATAGTTTCGCGGACGTAAATAGGGCCCCAAAAAAAACTAAGTGCTGGGGAGGCTACATTCTGCTTGGCTGTCCGCGATATAGTTTAGCGGACGTAAATAGGGCCCCAAAAAAAACTAAGTGCTGTGGAGGGTACATTCTGCTTGGCTGTCCGCGATATAGTTTCGCTGCCGTAAACACGGCCCCAAAAAAAACTAAGTGCTGGGGAGGCTACATTCTGGTTGGCTGTCCGCGATATAGTTTCGCGGACGTAAATAGGGCCCATAAAAAACTAAGTGCTGGGGAGGGAGGGTACATTCTGCTTGGCTGTCCGCGATATAGTTTCGCGGACGTAAATAGGGCCCCAAAAAAAACTAAGTGCTGGGGAGGGAGGGTACATTCTGCTTGGCTGTCCGCGATATAGTTTCGCGGACGTAAATAGGGCCCCAAAAAAAACTAAGTGCTGGGGAGGGAGGGTACATTCTGCTTGGCTGTCCGCGATATAGTTTCGCGGACGTAAATAGGGCAAAAAAAAAAATGAAGTGCTGGGGAGGCTATATTCCGCTTGGCTGTCCGCGATATAGTTTCGCGGACGTAATGAAGCAAAAAACATATATTCCCAACATTTTACATGCTTCAAAAGACGGGATACACCAATTAGAATGACATGTGGATGAGTGCCGGTTGGAATGAAATCCTAGCATGCAGTAGAAAGAGATATATATATATCACTCTTCATTTGACATATACTCATCAGATAAGTACTGATCATTGGTTAAAATATTGTTTCTCTCGTTTGATGTGAGCTGCCTCCCACTAGCCTCGGCCATTTCTTCCGCAAGTTGAAGCATATAAAATCGTTTTCTACGCAGCAACATCCGGTTATTCTCCATACGAATTTGGCGCACAGCTTTCTTACACTGCTTAACATTACGCCGCGACATAGTAAGTGAACGACGTTGCGGCACAGGTGCACTCAGCGTGGTGAGATCCTGGTGTAGCGCTTCTGATTCCTTAACTCGATATGCCCATTCTCTCCGTAAACCGCAATAATACTCTCTGGGATCCGTGTACTTCACTTCTTTGTAGTCGTCGTTCCTTTCACACAACAACCACACAGTCTCACGTCCCCGCAGACTAGAACTCCCAGGAACTCCTGCCATTTAACTTTGTTTTGGTTCTAAAGCGATGAGCATGGCTAACATATATAAATAAGCCCACATACCCATACACAATATATTGGTGTGATAGCTACACAATAGTCTGTCTATCTCTTGTGACAAGACAAGTCGCTGGACATTTTTTATGACAATAGTTGGAGACAACAGCATGCCCGTGTCATAAAGTTGACAAGTCTTTGGTGACAAGACAATTCTCTTTGGTGACAAGACATGTCTCTAGTCTATTGCCAACGTTGGGTCACATCTCATAAAGTTGAAACTGTAGCTCTTTCATAAAGTGGTCCCGTTTCAAAGTATATATAAGTACATGCATTGCTCATTGCAATGGGCATAGAGTGATATACTCCCAATTTCATAACAACTCTGGAAATGTCATATACTCCACGAGATATTTTTGAAGCAATGGGTCGTTACTGGGCGGGCGAAGATGAATTTTACTATTCTTTGCGTCCAAGTTTGCGTTACTCATCAAGCTATGTGAATACATTACGTGCAGAATGGTCTTATCGGATGAATGAACACGAGGTCCTAGTAGCTGATTCACGGAGCATGAATATACCCATACCTCGACAAAAGGCAATCAACATGCCTCGAATTACGCACATGGAGCTTGAAAGGGCACTTCATCGAATACGCGAGGAAAATAATAGAATGCGAGTTCGTCAAAGTAGGCATAACTTACGTCGTATGGCACGTGATGCACATGAAGATGGCAACAACAATGAAGCACAAGTATACTGAAACATGAGCTTCGAAGAAGGAAATGTTTCCGATGCTCCAGTTTCAGATGAAGATGCCTGAAGATCGAGTTCTATAGTGGACATAAGGGCCTCCGCTTAGGCCGGGGTTCGGGAAGGTCGGAACTAAGTGTCTGGTCCGTGCCAACCATTTTCTGGTCCAAGTTGCAGACAACCAGCTGCGGCACCATTATGACGTAAGCTTCGTACTGTCTTGTGCGGGCCCGCGGCGGGGATGTCCGCTATATAGTATGGCGGACATCCCGGCAGAGGGAAAGTCTCGTTGATTTGATTGTCCGTACGAGATGTCCTCTATATAGTATAGCGGACAGCTCCGCAGCGGGGCCGCACAATACAGTACGAAGCTTACGTCATAGTGGTGCAGCAGATCGTTGTCTGCAACTTGGACCAGAAAATGGTTGGCACGAACCAAACACTTAGTTCCGACCTTCCCGAACCCCGGCCTAAGCGGAGGCCCTTATGTCCACTATGTAGTAGAGCTAGAAGTTGTAGCGTTCTGCAATTTTAATAAATTGGCTTGTTTTAGTCGCATTGTAGCATAATGCTGTTTTAATAAATTGGCGCCCCGAAGACTAGTTTTGCAGTCAGAATCAACAATCTCAATATCGATATACAATAAAGAACGTATGATTCACAATCAACGATCTCAATATACCGACGGAATCTCAAACGACACAATTAACGTACGATTCACAATCAACGATCTCAATATATCGAGGGAATCTCAAACGACACTATCGAGCACAATTAAGCGAGGAAAAATTTCGAGGTGAATCAATAAGAACATAAATTATTTTATTAATAATAAATTAGGGTTCACATTGGGGGAAAGAAATTTTTTCACAAGTGCTCCGATCAAAGATTACAACTTGAAAATCCCACCACCCAAGGTGTTCAAACACTACAAAGTCCCCGAGTTCGAGGCCATGCTGGCGCACGAAGACGTTCCAACCCTCTGCGAATTGCTTTTTTTGGGGTCGGCCGGGCTTCAGCT
The DNA here is from genome assembly GCA_033065855.1 of Escallonia rubra. Lineage (NCBI taxonomy): Eukaryota > Viridiplantae > Streptophyta > Magnoliopsida > Escalloniales > Escalloniaceae > Escallonia > Escallonia rubra. The sequence continues at coordinate 316,763 of JAVXUO010000529.1, read as the reverse complement.
TGATTTCAACCTGCCATGCCCCCTTGCGGCTATATAATCTTGCACTGTCATGAATTGTTGTAAATTGATTGGTCAAGGCTTCCGGTATGTCCTAACAAACACAACATAAAAAATATGTTAGTTTTTAACCAAAACATCAAACCTTTAACACACGACAATACAGAGAAATATGGATGGCCTACAAGTTCATTCTCAAACCCCGGCATCATGACTTTGAAAAAGTGTTTGCCTGCTAGGTGCAAGTTGCCAATAAAATCGTTGGTGGTCTCCGATCCAGAAGCCATCGAGGTCGGCGTTGAGGGGAGGACGGATTAACGCCGGAGTTCTGCGCCACCGGAGATGTGGGTGCCGGAGACGGAGTAGCGGCAGCAGATGTTGGAGACAGAGAGAGGTGCCCTCAGATAGGACTGATAATATCTGATTGAGAGATATGATTAATATATATAGTAGGATAAAGTTTTACGCCACTTTATATGGCGGACACCAAAAGTCTTTCTTCATGACGTCCGCTATCTTCTATAGCGGACGTAAATGAAGACCAAAAGTTTTACTGCTCATGAGGTCCGCTATATGGTATAGCGGACGTGGAAGCCCAAAAGTTTTTCTTCGATGACGTCCGCTATATGGTATAGCGGACGTGAATGAAGACCAAACGTTTTACTGCTCATGAGGTCCGCTATATGGTATAGCGGACGTGAAAGCAGACCAAAAGTTTTTCTTCGATGACGTCCGCTATATTTTATAGCGGTCGTTAAAGCATTCCAAAAGTTTCTCTTCAACGATGTCCGCTATATTGTATAGCGGACGTGGCTTAAAAAAATAAAAATAAAAATTTAACAAAACTATAGATTTAATTCGATGGCCTCTCATAGGTCCATTTTTTAAAATTTCCAGTATTCGGAGGAAAAATTATCCCTCCGAAAATTATTACAAATGTCATAACGTTGTACAAAAAATTAAAGGTCCACTGCAGCTTGTTCGTCCTCGTCTTCGGCGTCACCTTCTTCCCCGTCTTGCAAACCCCCTGAACTTATCCCCAGTGCCTTGTAATGGTTCCGCTTGTCGTGGTCGGTCATTTTGTTGCACAATGCACACCTTCGCAGCTTTTTAGGTTGAGTTGCCGTTTCAATAGAGCTTTTCATCCGCGTAGATCTCTTGCGGCCTTTCGTTTGCGATATAATTGGATCCAACAAACAAATATCATTGTCGTCTTCCTCCCCCGGCTCGTCATCTTCTGATACCCCCGTCGTAGGCTCGGTGTCAATCGCATTGGTGACTGAAGCTGCTTCCAACTGGTCGACGATGGGCTCTTGCTGCTGAGCTACCTCGAGGAGATGTTTATAACCGACCATTGAAGCAGCAGCCTTTACGGACAAACGGGTGAAACTCGTCACCAGATGATTATACCGCAACGTCTCCGATTCTTCAAAGTCAGTATACGGGTGCTCCGGAAAAGCAATGGTACCGTGCAACCTGTTTGCACCTTTCGTCCACCGTGGCAAGACGTATTTATCGGGGATTGTCCTGATATTCTTCTGGGTGAAAAAGCGCAGAATGTGTCTACACAGGATGCCATGGAACTCAAACTTCTTGCAAACACATGTCACCGAGTCCGTCAATGTGTCGTGGCTCACCGTATACATTCTGCGCAGCTTCTCAGGAACGAGGTCATTCACGAGCGAATAAACCTTGTACTCACGCGTAGACTTCTCTGCCACCTTGTTTATACAGTACCGTCCCGATTTCTGCAGCTCTACTTGGTATAGCAAGAAGATCTCCTTCGTATAGACTTTGGCACCGTTCAGCTCCAGCGGGGTCTCAAGCAACCTTCTCCTCTGTTTGTACGTGGTTGCAAAGTCTGCAGCCCTTTCTTTCACGAACAACGACGCAACCGCTTTCTGTGCGGATGTGACGAAACTCTTCAAATTGGTAGCTGTACCCACGTAACTATCGAACGTGGCATTCATAGATTCACTCCTGCCCGTCGTTTTCATGCCCGCAGAAAAATGCCTCCTCGTGTAAACGCCAATCCATTGCTCTTTGAGCTCGTACAAGTGCTGGAGCCACCCGTTGTCTTGCAATGAGTAATCCTGAACAAGCTTTTCCCACCTCTCCTCAAATTCCTCAATCGTTAACGACTTGCTAACGCACGTGTCAAAATCCTGTTTAAAGTCTGGAAACTTTGCGTACACGTGATGCAAACGTTCGGGGTATTTGTTGCTTATGTGCCAAGTGCACAAGTTGTGTCGAGTATCTGGGAAGACGGTGGCAATAGCCTTCTTCATTGCCAAATCTTGATCGGTGATGATAACGTTGGGTGCTTTGAAGTTCATGGCTTCCAGCCACACCCTAAACAACCATTCAAAAGAACTCTCGCTCTCGTCCCTTAACAAGGCGAACCCGAACAGGATGGAGTGATAATGATGATTGACCCCCGTGAAAGGGGCAAACGGCATCGAGTACTTGTTGGTACGGTATGTGGTGTCGAAAGTCACGACATCCCCAAAATGCTTATAAGCAAGCCTGGAACGACCGTCGACCCAAAAAATTGTGCTAACTCGATGCTCGTCGTCAAGTTTATAATCGAAAGTAAACTGCGGGTCCTCCATCTGCATCCGCTTCAATAGGCTCATTGTGGCTTGAGCATCATTGAGGTCATACGCGGCTCGTCTATGGGTTCGGACCGCGTTGCGAACGTCTGTCGTGTTAAAGTTTAAATTTTGAATTCCCCCGGCCTGTTCAGCAAGAACATTAATCATGTCGGTAGGTCCTAGACGCGCATCGCTCATTGTGTGAATGAGGCTCCTCGCGACCTTTCCCATCTTCTTGTGTTGATGCATCTGACTCACCTTAGAAGGGGTTACTAACGGGTGATTGTGTGCCAGTTCCAGGCTGCTAATAAGCCAATGATCTTGCTTGGGTTTATAGCTTACGAACATCTTGACCTGGCAATTCGTTCGCGCAAAGAAGTCCCGTCTTCTGCGCGAATAGCCTATTTCATCATCACTGTCCTCGTTGCCTACGCGTGTCTCATTTTGCACTGGGTTTCTGCCCCTATGGCACTCGTACATACGAGAGCATATCTTTCTCGTTATGTTGCTCGTTCTTGAAGTCTTTATTCTAATGCCAAATCCAACCCTCAATGAATACGCTCGGAAACATTCTCCAGCTTCTTCCAATGTTTGAAAGGTTCGTCCTAGATACGGATCACTAGCATCTACGGGGGTGTTGGAGCTCGACACGAAATCAGACATTGTGAAACAGCTCCCTATATGTAGAAATATAGACTACGCTGAACAATCAAATGACATTTTCAACTGAAAATATTACCTTAAAATTATCGTGACAAATAGACAAATTTAAGATGACAAATATACTATATACATAATCTCAAAAGTCTCCCATTTTGCTAATTATAGATTTATTGAACATAACAAATTACAATTACTAAGAGCGTTAGACAAATTCATCATGCCAAAATACAACAAACGTATCTAAAAAAATTCGAATTTAAATAGGATAGATGTGCCGAAGTTAGCGGCCCTCAAAAAAATCCAAAATTAACTACAATAAACTTCTTTAAAGTTAACAAATTAATTTCTAGAACATCATCAGAAATTTATATTTTTTTGCCCAAAATAAAAAATATACTTTATCAGTCAATCCACCCAGAAAATATCTGAGATGAGAAACTTACCTTGTTTGAGTGAAGAAGATTGAAGCAAGTTTTACTCGAAGAAGCTTGAGGGGAGCCAGAAATGGAAGCCAGGTGAATCCGAAGGAGAAGAAAATTTTGCGGGAAGAGCTGGAGAATTTTGCGGGATGAGCTGAGAATTCAGGAAAGAGAGCTGAGAATCAGGAACCTCGGGGGTATACGGGAAGCACCTGTCCGCGCGCGTGTGAGGAAATTATTCCGCGATACTGTCTAGCGGACACCTTTTTTGCTGTCTCGTGTCAGGAAGGGGTCAGTGAAAAAACTGACGGGACAGGGCCTGACAGGTGTCAGACTAGGGACGTCCGCCATACTGTATGGCGGACGACTTTTTGCTGTCTCCCATCAGGACATTAATGCCCTCCGCGCTACTGTATAGCGGACAGGCGCGGAGGGGCAATTTGGTAAAAAACCCGTCCGCCATACTGTATGGCGGACGTCTGACAGGTTTTGAAAAGGCGCGATCTGGACCGTGCAGCTTTCGGGATGGACGGCCAGATCGCGTTTGCAAGATCTCCTATTTTGCTAGCGCTCTCAACGGATCAGCTCCCTATATATATATATCCAAAACAGTGGTAAACACGCAACAGAACACTCAGCTCTATTGCCTTTCTTCCTTGACTGTTTAGTATCCAAAACAATGGTACATCATAGAACATCTCTATTGCCTTTCTCCAAGGCTTTCATCTCTCTCTCTCTCTCCCCTTTCTTGCATGCACCGAGTGACATTTATTAAGGATTTGCAAGTCCAGAAAATTCTGCACATAAAAGCTTCCAGCACATGCTTTCATGTCATGCGTGAAAATACAGGAAGTCACCAGAACGACTCCTTATCCTACATGTGCATAAAAGCTTCCAGCACATGCTTCCAAAGACAGCCGTTGCAATTCTCTTATGCCTGCCAGTATTATATACTCGATTCCAAGTCTCAATGTGCGTAAATAATTACAAGACCCATCTTGATTTTCAGTTTTCTTTCTTTACTTCCCTTTGAGTCACAAACCCATGATTGGTATTAACAAATTGTTGCTGAACCAATGGTGTTATGCACTAAACAGTTATACCCGTTCAACATAGTTTGGATAAAGATCATACTGCGATTATAGACGTTGAGGATAAAGACAGAAGTGCCCGAGAGTAGCCTGAATTTCTACAATTGATTATGAGCTCGTCAATGAGATAGTTGTAGTATGCAATTCCATCTGCATTAGGTTTGTTGCTCATTGTCCTCCCATCTCTTTCCTCTCATAATTCTAATTATTGAGAAAGATCCTTTGATTGATGTGAGACAGTGAGTGTGATAGAATGAAGTCTACATATATTGTCTAACTGTATAATTATTCGTTCCTTGGTTGTAATTCTAAAATCCATGAAGTCTTGTCCACTTTAGCAGGGTTAACTCAAGCGAGGTAGCAAACGGCATGGTTAAGATTTCATGATGGTAATGGTTTTTGTAATGCATCTTTAAGCAAGACCGCTCTACCGGATTTGAGATTCTGGAGGCTTGATAGAAGCATAACAGTTTTCCACTATGCTCTCCGAGAGCACCAATCTACAAGTCCTCCAGGAGGCTTTGAATCGAACATTCTTAGCAACTACACCAATGTTTTGCAGAACTAATACTTTAGTTCCTATAATAGTAAGGTCGGACTTAGAATAACATAGTAAGGTGAGACTATATGCTCTATTGAATCTTGAAGGACACTGAAGTAGTGGGTAGATAGCAAAGGCTCATTCGAATAGATTACACGAAGCCATAAACACATTGCCTTTCATAAACACACGAAATAAAATTTCATAAACACAAGATAAGCATAAGACAATGCTTTTTTATTATATAAGAATAAAAAATTTCAATGTCATTCAGTCTCGCCCTGAGCTAGATTTACAATATTCCTAACTACTCTAGGCTGTCCGCTATGAATTTACCAAGCTATCCTATATCTAAAAATTTTGACCTCTGATTGGCTTCATTCTGCCTTCTTGAGGCTCTCTCGCCCACAAATGTTGTCCATGTACCTCAAGACGAAGACGCCGCAGTCCGACTGATTAGCTTGCATGGGCCTCTGTTTCTTTAATCAAACTACAAGATTTGGCTTTGTCAGTACTCTTTGTCCACTGAGAGAGTGGATCATGGCACAAAACAGATTCTGTGGAGAAATTAAAATGGCGTAAGCTACGAGATAACAATTACAATAAGCAAATTAAGAAATAGAAAAACTCTAACAATAATTGAAAGATTACCATAGCGTCCAATTGTTCATTGAAAATGTCCTTAACAGACATCATTGTTGTGGAGACTGTAGAGCATTGATACAACCATAGCTCGTGGTTCGTAGAAAACAAAGTACTAGTGGGAGTGCTTCAAGAAGGGTACTAGGAAGACATATGCATCATCGACGCTCATTGAATTCGAACTATTCTTAAACCATGTACGTAGTGAGCTCCCTAGGCTGATGCCAATGGATCAAGCTTCTCTTCCCCGTCACCCGTTTCCACCATTCCCATTCTCTACAGAGCATGCCATGAAAAACTGCATCCATCATATAGACGAGGGGATACGCATTTGCCATATCCCCCTCCCAACGCAACATAAGTTTAGTGTAGGCAGACATCACTGAATCTTCCAACCAATGACCCGGATTGAGGGTGGACATTTCGTTCGACGAGACATACTAATCTTCGGGGCTACAGTCCACACCACTTTTCGATCGTAGCTGGAGGGGCTCGCTAAAGTAACGTTGGTGGATTAGGGCTTGTTTTGTCGGCTTTAACGGATGCCCTTTGGGATAAACAAAAATGACGGGGGGGTCGATTGGGGGATATTGTCTTCCTTGAGGCTCTTCGGATAAGGCCAAGAGTGAAAAGTCCCTCCCTCAAAACAAGTCTTGGAGAGATTGAAGTTTCCAAAATCGAAGTCTTGTGTGACTTGACTCCGAGAGAGTTGTGTAGCCTCCGAGTCCCGAGCAAAGCAAACGAGGGTTGACTCTACTCATCCCATTGAGCCATTCCCATACCCGATGGTGGCCCCAAAACATCACCCATCCCAGGTACAGAGGGACTACCAACTCCCTCGCTCACCCCCAAAGTCTGCCCCGAGAGATCACCGTATCCTTCGCTCACATGGGGAAACTGTCACCCGGGATAATCCATTCCCGGGCTAACGCCCGAAGGCTATCCTGTATAGCGGTTCACAAACTTCTCGCAGCCTAGCGCCAATATCTTAGCATGGGAGCGAAGATCCACTCCTATGGCATCTAGCAGATCCTTTCGCTCATTTAGTTTCTTGAAGAAGGCGAGTAAGGCATCAACCTACATCAAATTAGATAATGAGTAACTTTAAACACGAACGAGATTGAATACAAAACTTACGAGATCAAATTCAATTGAAGGCCATTAGAAAACTTACGAGCTCAAATACCTTACGCTTATCAATCTGAGCTCTAGGGTGGTACTTCTAGCCTCTTGTCCACCTTATTGGGGCTATTCTCTTCCGGGAGATGCGGTAGTACCACCCCAGATACTGCTCGATACTAACCACGGGGTCGAGCTCCAACACAATGGCAGCCATCGTGTCTTGCCAAGAACCCCACAGTTTAATTTTGTTTGTGCATAATTCGTGCGTATTCACCTGCCCGAACCGTTAGGCACCCGATGGGTTCCTGTTAACCTACATGTCTTGGGCATCGGCTGGTAACCCCAGCAGGCACTCAAAATAGTGCATGCGCGATCCGGTAGTTACCACTCCGCGATCTCAAAGTGAATCAGTGGAGTGAGTTGTAACCCGGAGAGTGTGAAGATGAACGACTTTGCCACCCGTCCCGTTAAACGTTTGTACGAAGCCCAATGCATTTCGCCCGGTGATAACGAGTCAAACTCCCCCCGATTAAACACGATGTTGTGATGTGTATCATCTATCCTCGAGTAGTGATTCTCCCTCTGACTATACTCCCAAGCGCACAACCGAGGCCACACATTATTGATTCTCTTCCTACGGATGGGTGCGTTGACAGTAATGTGTTCATAAGGCAACACCTGAGAACAAAGACAAATTATGGGTGTACCGTCAAAATTTATTGTGCATTGACTAATAAAAAAATATTGAAAACGTAATTACAAAGAGTTATATGATATACTTGTAACAATGGCTGACATGCACATATAGCTTTAGAGTCGGGCCTCGTTGCCTTGTGCAATGCTCGATACAAGTATGCAAGAGTTGCTGCACCCCAGGCATACTCCCCAACCTCTTGCAGGTTACCCAACAACACTAAATATTTGGTTTGAACCATATTCTTCGACGTCGTTGGGAATAGAATTGCCCCCATCACCAACAGCAGGAAGGCCTTCGTGTGCAGCACAAGCATCTCCTCCGTGTAGTTTTTCGGCAAAACCCCGAAGTTTTCTACGAACCATCTCAACTTTATCCCGCCACTGCTAAATTCATTCTCGGGTATTGAAGTAAAGAAGTCCCTAGCAGCTCTCTTATTTGTTGCGAAAGACATAGAAGTAATCACCGGCCGCCCCGTAACACCGCTAACCCTAAGATCTACCATACATCTTCTAAGGTGATTGTCATCTCTCCAAGAGGGAAGTGAATCGTATTCATTTCACTTCTCCACCGTTCAACAAGGGCACCTATTAAGTTTCGGTCAAGTTGCTGAACGATATCCCCAAGAGTAAAAATCCCGAAACCAATTCCACACAGCAATTTTTTCTAGAGTTGGTTCAATCGTCAATTTTTGAATTGTTCGGTTACTTCTACTGTGATGAGTGGTGCTCTTTTCTACGAATTAACAAGGATTATTTAAGCAAAGCAAAAGGTCTACAATGTTCGTGAGAATAAAAAAGTTGATAAAATAAGTATCTTACTTGTCCATCTCAAATGAGTGTACTAATATGGTTTGCTTGGTCGTATAATGCGGATGGATCTTTTGGTCCAGAGTTAAATGCCATTTTTTTATGACTGAAATTATAGAAAAACGACAAGTTTGGAAGTTTCTATCGAACGCTGGCAAATTACCAACGCTAGCACATGCATAATATATATAATATATATATATATATATATATATATATATATATATAGACACACACACACACACACATATGTAGCGGGTTCTAGAAATTACCAACGCTAGCACATGCATAATAGATATTATATACACACACACGCACATACACGAAATCTAGAAATTGCCAACGCTAGCACATGCATAATACATAATCAAAATCATGCGCAATACTCACAAACTCTAGATTACACACAAATAAATGATTGGTTTGTGAACTTACATGATTAATTAGATGAATAAAGGACATATTGGGAAGAAATTGCACAGATCTACTTGTCAACGCCGCTGGGAAGATAGGGAAGAAGAAAGAAGAAAGAAGACTTTCAAAATTAGGGGGGTTTTTTGTTTATATATAGGACGTCCGCGGATGACTTTTTGACTGACAAGTGTCAGGTCAAAAAGTCACCTGTTACTTTGTGTAGCGGAAGGGCAAGACGGGGTATTTTGGTAAAAAAGACCGTTCGCCAGACAGTGTGGCAGACAGATTTGTTTTTTATTTTAAAGATCTGGGCAGTCCATCCATTAAGTCCTAACAACCAGATCACGCAGGATAACTTAATCCAAGTTGCCCGCGCAGCAGTGGCGGAACCAAGATTTCACCCCAGGAGGTCTTAAAAATATATCAAAGTCAATAAATTTTTTTGTAAGTAAAATAGCACACAAAAACAATCCAATTAGGTCACATATCCGATATCTCAATCCAATTAGGTCACATCCTCAATCAACAATCTCAATTCTCAAATGCTCAATTTAATAATTTGGAATGCTCAATTAACAACCTAAAATCATCAATCAATGCGCAAATATGAAAAAAAAAATTGATCAAAATGCATACCTCAGAGCTCAGGCAGTTGACCACTTGACCAGTACGGGTCAACGGTTGACCGTCGTTGTCGCCGGCAGTGGGTTCTTGGGCAAATTAAGCAAGGAAAGGCATTCGGCGTCTGAAGAGGACAAGATAGAAGTGATCGATCTGTGCAGTCAATACCAAAAATATATATGCAAATAGAAGTGATCTGTAGAGTCCTTACCTTCACAGCAAAACACATGTTTGCAGCGAAAAAAGGTGTTTTTGTCACTGCAGATCAGCTACGGACTGATATGAAGCTTTGATGCAGAATTAACCATCGATCTTAGCTGGTAACGAAGAGAGGCAAAAGAAGGAGAAGATTCATAATTCAACAAAATGAATCTTCTTGTGATTGTTATACATTTTAGGTGATCTCTTAAACAAGAGTCATGACATGCTATAATGGAGTGCAAGCCGAACATATATGAAATAGTTTCCGCTACCCTTTTTCATTTTATAAGGATTCTTTCGAAAAGAGAAACAAAATGATTAGTGTGAATGCAACAAAAAACATGTTCTTTGTCATTGGATAAGTAATGTTGCTTAGTTACATAATAAGAAAAATATAAGGACCGAAAAAGAACTAAAACTCCTTATAAATTATCTAAAAGAAAGATAAACAACGTTGTCATGTTAGGCTCCGTTTATTTTTCCAGTTTTTTTCTCTAGTTTTGTAAACTGGAGAAAATAATCGCGTTTGGCACAGTTTTTATTTTTTCTTCTTTAGTTTTGAAAACCAGTTTTGAAAACTGGGCTGTTTTTGAAAACTCCAAAAAAGAGTTTTCGGTTTTCAGTTTTGATTTTTATTTTGAGACCACCACCCTCCCACTATCGGTAGCCACCGCCACTGCCCATCGTCGGCGACTGCCGGCATCAGCCACAGGCTGCCAGCGCCGATTTTTTTGAAAACAGAGAACCAAAACTGAAAATGTTACCAAACGCTACCTTAGATTTTATTTTGTTGATTACAATTGAAAGGCAAATGTGGCCAGTGAGCCAACCAAATTGTCCTTAATTGTCCAATAAATCCTCCCATCCATTCTCTTTTGCTATTTCTTATGATGCCACCAAATCCTTTTGTTCTTCTTATCTCGTAGTTCCATCTGTATTTATCTTTGAGAGACCTGCAGAAGGGGAAGACCATAGTATTAGTATGAATGCGACAAAATGTTTGTTAGTGTATGGGAAAATTTTGACAACATTGTCAAAATGTTGTCAAGTTTGATTTGAGTTTCTTAACAAAAAAGCTACGCAGCCCCTGTTGCATGAGAACTGGCTAATGGTGGTAATTACATTTTAGTTGTTGTGAAACTTTCATAAAGTTCATCACAAGATTGTCTTTTCGGAAAAAAATATTTGACAACATTGTCAAATTTGACTTGAGTTTCTTAAGAAAAAGCTAGGCAGCCGCTACTGCCGCCGCTACCCATCACCAGATTCACACAGCTGCAGTAACCAGTTTGCTGATGCCATCTTGGTAACGAGACTTTGGTCAAACCCACCAAAAAGCCTAATCTGATATTTTGGTCATAGAGGAGAAGATATTTCCACATGACTCTTATAGAGATGACATTGTTTAATCTATGCAGACCCGATGATAATGAAACTTTGGCAATTTCTTGTTAAAAAATCTTGCTGGTAGTGAAAGAAACTTTGACAATTTATTGTTGAAAAATCTGTCTCTGTCAACTTTCTATAAAAATTTATGACTTGAAAGATATTGAGAGGGGGAAGAGAGAAGGAGAAATCTTGACCCAGAAGGATACATTTCTTTCTCCATTAGAAAATAAAGTTGACAACTTAGGGTTCGTTTGACAAATTTTTTTTTTTGTTTTCAGAAATTAAGAACGCTTATTTTTTTTTTTTATAAAAAAATTTCAGTGTTTAGATAATCAATTTTTGTAGTTTTTTTTTAGTGTTTGGTAACCCTTTTTATTTTGACTTTTTTTTTCTGGTTTGCGGTAACTACTGTTTTGTTTCTTTGACCGGAGGCTTAAGCACGTATTATCTAAAACACCATTTATAACTTAAAGTATTATTTTGCAGTCTAAAACAATGGTAAAATTAGATTAAAATTTTAACTTAATTTCTTTTAACAGGAATTTTCTAATTAACAGGGTCTAAGAAAAAAAAACCAAAAGTGAAAAAAAAAAAACCAGTATCTAGAGATTTTTTTTTGAATCTTCAGTTTAAAAACTGGTTTTTAAAATTGAAAAAAAAAATGGTTACCACTGCTCAATTTTTTTTCAGTTTTTAAAAACTGAAAAAAAAAAAAGAGGAAATTTTTTTGTCAAACCTAGCCTTAGCTTTGACACGGGTTCTTATTCTTATATAAACAATAACGCTTTTGAGATTGATTTTATAATAATTAAATTTGATTTACTTCAGATTAACATCGAATTGTTAAATGTTTGCATGAAAATTTAAAACCGGTTAAATAAGATATTAGAAGTTAAAAGTTCAAGAAAATAAGAAATAAGTTAATTATTGATAATTAGGTTTGACCAAGTAAATACCAAAGTATCCTTGTTGATTACAAAAAACTTTTAACACATTATAATCGGTTTAACACATTCTACTTAAGCACTAAGTTTTTGTTTCTTTCCACTCGTGACAGTCAACATTTCAACGGTCAAATACTGCACAATCTCAAAACACGCATTTCAAGTGACATTTAAAGTATTCTAATTTTTCTAAAAATTAAGTTAAAACTAATTTTGAACTTCCCCTAAGAAGTTGGCCTTAACTAAAATTTTACTTTTAACAATTAATTTTCTAATTAACAGGCTCTAAGAACCTTCATTTAAAACGCAAATCTGAAATCACATTTGGAGACACCCATCGCGCAACGATGCCCGCCTTTGCCTCGAGCGCTGTCTCGATCGGTGTCATGTGCCCCCAGCACATTGCCCCTCTCCACGAGACCCATCGTCGCACCTGAGCTCCACCTTCCATCATACATATCCCGGCACTCCTTTTGTTGATCGCGCCTATGCTTCGTTGCCATGCCACATGCCACATGCCTCGCACGACGCTCATCTTTTTTGCCCCCGTGCTATCACCATTGAGCGTGTCCCCTACACCGCACATATCTGTCACGCCCATGCGCCGTGCTGCTTATACCGTCGCACCCCCCGGCTCTCTATCACACTATCAAGCCACTAACACCGCACACATCTTTCGCGCCCATGAGCCGGGCTAGTTATACAACCCCCCCGGTTCTATTGAACTACCATGTTGCTGGCATCACACATGTTCCGCCTAGCCAATACACAACGCCACTTATACAATCGCGCCCCCCGGAATCTCGTCACACTATTACGCCCTACGTTGGTCTATCCTTTGACCACACCATGTGCATTTTGCCTTGGTCATCGAACATGCTTAGACCCATTCCCCAGAGAATGTAGCATCATGCAAGGATAGACGACTCCTCTTGTGACACTATTTCCACCAAGGAGCTCCAAGTTCTCCGGCGCGAGGATTTCCACCCACCAAGTAGGTGATTCTTCCGGGACACTATCACCACCAAGGAGCTCCAAGTACTCCGGCATGAGGACTCTCACCTGCTAGATAGGCGACTCTTCCGGACAGTACACCTTAGCACGCTCAGAAGTGCTTCAGCACAAGGACTCGCTCGCGGGATATGTTCACTCTCTAAAATACTTTCTCTCCCAGGGTGTCTGCATGACTAGTGTACGTGTTTCAGAACTGAGGGCTCTTCATCGGCACAAGGACCATGACCCCCGGGTCACTCAGAGACGGGAGCAGGTCTTAGGAGTGCATTGTGCCTCGTTTGCCTGGAAGTTGGGCGTTAGGCCTTCCCCACCTCTGCCAGGTCCTATGTGTCTCTCGACACCTCGTCTGACACTCTAAGGTCCTTTGATTAGTGGCTAGATCAAGGGGTTCTTTGGTCATGCTGGCGCTATTTGGACCAGTCTTTCCAGACAAATAGGGTGACATTGTATGGGGTAGGCTAGGATAATATGCAATATGACAGTCCGTGGAGCACTGACATTTTTGGCCCTTCGTCGAGGTATGACTCCCTAGGAGCGCTACTTGTCGCTTGATGACCTCATCCTCTCAACCTCTATAAATAGAGGACTTAAGAATTTATTTTCAGAACTTGAGAACAAAACTCACTCTCACATTTATACTTTTTGTCATATCCTACATTGGATGTGTGATGGTTTGTGATTGGCCTTGTAAGACCCCACCCATGAACTCATAAGTACCTACTTGGATAGCCCTTTTAAGTGAGACATTATCTTGTGCTGAGGCTTGGATCGAGTAGTTACAGATGGTTTAAGAGCCGACTCCAGGAAGCTTGGGCTAAGCTATCCAGTCAAGTTGCCGATGGTTGGGAAAAACAAAGGCAAGCCTGATTATATTCCACATCAAGAGGATAATTGAGACAACGAAGGGTGAGCCATGTATATTTCGCATTGGCTAGAGAGGAAGATTCTGGGCTATGTGTGCTTGAACCTTAGCAAGGATGCTAAGGCATAAGGAGCTGAGATTGTGATATCCCATATTGGATGTGAAATAATTCGTGATTGGCCTTATAAGAACCTGACTCATGAATTCATAAGTACCTACTTGGCTAGCCTTTTTGAGGAAGACATTGTCCTGTGGTGGGATCGTGGATTGAGTCGTTACACTTTCTCATTCTAGAGAAATTTATGGAGAAAAACATACACGACCTTGACGCTCTACCTTGATTGTAGACCTAAGCATTAAAATGTGATAGTCGTCGTGTATTCACCCCATGCCTTCGCCCTTGCAGCACTGCCAGTCCTCGGACTCTGCTTGGGAAGCCTTGATCTTTGTCCTCGTTCTGTCCTTGCTCTGTCGCACATCAGCATACTTGACATCTGACTTGGACTGCATCCCTTGTGACACTTCCATGTCTACTGCGAACCCACTTTCTTAGCATTTTCGATCCAAATATTATTCAAAATTGGAGATACATATTTTGCCTAAATTGCACATTGTTACGTCTATGTATATCTAAGTGCTCGTGTTAATATAAAATATCTTTATTCCAAGTATATTTACGATCAAAACAAGTATGCATTTATTGTTAATGTACGAAAAAAAAAAGTAAAAATTTAACAAATATTGATCACTACACTTTTGTGTTATAAGTGCTCACATCATATCTTTTTCTATTATGTTTTAAGATTTTGTTTATTCTCTTAGTACCGTTTCAGATTAATAAATGTCACTAGAAATATATTAACACATTATAGGTCGGTTCCGTTCAGTTTGTGATTAATTTTAAAAATTGGGCCATGAATTGAACCAAAGTTAGAAATGTAAAACCTAACTGCGCCAAAAGCCAACGTAGGACCTACAATATAAAGTAGGTGTTGGACGTCACGTCGGTTGCAAAGTCATCGCTCAGATGCCGCCCACAGCCGTGTAAATGCAATGTTTCCAATTCAACTGCTTAATTCGTGTTGTGGGCTTGGGACAACCACCATTACACGGCACTTGCTTTGCCCTATAAATGCAGTCTCTCCACCACAACAGAAAGGCAGGACAAGAAATTTTGGGATACCAGACCGCATGGACTACCTCATAACATTATTGCTCCTGCTGTCCTTGACATGGACATGCATGCTCTGCTTCACCTCAACCCGCCGGAAGTCCAGGCTTCCCCCCGGCCCCAACCCTTTTCCGGTCATCGGAAACATTCATCAGCTAGGGGATCAACCCCACCAGTCACTGGCCAAACTCTCCAAAAGATATGGTCCACTAATGTCCCTTAAGCTAGGGACTAGAACAACCATAGTGATATCATCCCCTGGTATTGCAAAAGAAGTCCTACAAAAACATGACCAAGTTTTCTCTAGCCGAACGATCCCAGACGCCAGTCACGCACTGGACCACTACGCAGCTTCTCTAGCCTGGCTGCCAGTCGAGAAAAAATGGCGCAACTATCGGAAAATATGCAAAGAGCACATGTTTTCCTCGCAACAGTTGGACGCTACCCAGGTGCTTCGTCGCAAGAAGGTGCAAGAACTGCTTGAGTATGTACGAGGATGTTGCCTCAGAAGGGAAGCAGTGGACATTGGTAAAGCCGCATTTACCACGTCGCTTAACTTGATTTCGAACACTTTCTTCTCCATTGATTTGGCTGATCACGGCGGTGATTCTAAGTCATCCCACGAGTTCAAGGAAATTGTATGCGTTCTTATGGAGCTTGCGGGGAAGCCTAATCTTGTGGACTTCTTTCCGGTGCTTAGGTTGATCGATCCACAAGGTTTGCGAAGGCAGTCTAGAGTCTATACTGAGAAACTGTTTGCGATTTTCGATGGCATCATTGCTCGGCGGTTGGAGGCGAGAAGTTCGGCTTCAGAATCTTCGACGAGCAATGATGTTTTGGAAGCTTTGCTCAATCTTAGCCGCAAAGATGACGCTGGACTGAGCTACAACGATATGAAACATTTGCTTCTGGTGAGTACAGATCTATTCTATCCTTTGCTCAGCTGTATTCACAAGCTCCATCTGTTTGGTTGTTTGTTAATAAGCTTGTCATTTTCTTGCTGCATGACACCACTCAAGATATCTAATGCATATGACAAAAAGTGTGGAACAAGTGGATACGAATAAATTAACCAGTAATTGTTGATTATTAGACCTTGAATAATAAAGTTTACACTTAAAGGTGTAAACTATAAGGAGATATAATATCTCAAAGTTTGGAACGTAATGAAATTTCAACATTGTTTGGGAATAGAAATGTTAGGAGTATATAAGTTACCCTGTGGTATACTACATTTGTTTTAGAAATACAAAATATGCATAGTTGTATATTCTCGCGTATGTGGGCTAGCTCACGCGACTGCCTAAAGGGACTTTAAGGAATACGTGTGAGTCGTCGTTCTTAGGCGCAGGTGGCCATCCCACTGGAGATATCTAATGCGCATGACAGTAAATGTGGAACAAGTGAGTATGACTAATTTACGTGGTATGACATATATGGGAACCACTATTTTGGTCCTCGCCACTTCTTGTTGACCAAAGCTATTGCTTGCGTTGCTTGCTTGGTCTAAACAAGCCTTTGCTCTTATTGCCAAGATTGAGCTCTTAGCCTTGAGGAACTTCCGTTCTTCTTCTTGTTGAGCTGAGCCCTGCTTGACTCGTATCAGCCTATTTATAGTGGTGCATGTATTGCAACGTTTTAATTCCTACTCCAAGATTTCAACAATTTTGGATAATCTAGCCTTGACGGTTATGTATCTCTTTCGATTTTCTATTAAATAGCCACAAATGAACTAGTGGTTTTACTGATCCTGAGGTAAGTTTACATATCTCCAATGTGAAGAAATTACCAGACTTTCCAATTATCATAAAGCTTTCTTGCAGAGGAGTATTTGCCAAACTTTCAATAAGATAACCTTGAAATTCCAAATTGATTACAAAACGATGCAAGATGATTCTTTAGGAAGTTTTAACTACCTTTATGAGCTAATTGAAGACAAGAACAAAAGTGGCATTTCAATAAATCAAACGTTGTTAGTCATGAAACGTACAAATTCAGTTAGCCAAATTTCTTACCAAGCATTTGATTTTGCCGATACCCCCAACTTGTTGTAAACATTTGGAAGTCATCATTCATTTGGTTTTAAAGG
This sequence comes from Escallonia rubra, assembly GCA_033065855.1. Taxonomy (NCBI): domain Eukaryota; kingdom Viridiplantae; phylum Streptophyta; class Magnoliopsida; order Escalloniales; family Escalloniaceae; genus Escallonia; species Escallonia rubra. The sequence goes on along the minus strand of JAVXUO010000529.1, from coordinate 299,486 downwards.
TGATGGTCAACCGTAGTATCTTAGTTCATGAAAACTAGTTTATGGATGCATGTTCTAAGGCATTGCCTACCTCAATCATTAATCAAATCAAACACCCAATGGGGTCGGGGTAGGTACGTAGATGGCCTCTGTCGACTGTCGGTGCCCATTTTCACGTCCACATTCAACGCACTCTTCTCTTGTTTATTCATCCCACATGATGTTGGGTTGGGAAGGCACCGTGTATTGCGGTTTAGGCAAGAACATGCATCTTGTTGTTAAACTATTAACTTATAGAAATAAGTAACATGCGATACATTGCGGTGATAATTGTTCGTTATTTGGTGAAAAATAAGGCGGTAGAATAAAGGGATGGACCTAGGTATAATTTTGCGTGTTCGTCTATGGCCATGGACCAGTGGCGTGAGCTTGTCATTTTCCAATTCTCGTGCTGTAGGATACCACTCAAATGCGTATGACAAAAAGTGTGGAACAAGTGGGTACGACTAATATAACCAGTAATTGTCGAGTACGAATTAGACCTTGAACAATAAAGTTTACACTTAAAAGGTGTAATTTTCAAAAAGAATCACTCAATTAAGGCTCAATTAAGGAGATATAATATTTCAAAGTTTGGAACGTTATGAAAAGGTCCAAAGTCCAACATTGTTTGAGAATGAAAATATTAAGAGTATATAAGTAACGCGGTGATATGTTATATTGTTTTAGAAATACAAAATATGCATATGTGGTCGCACCACACACTCACGCGGCTGTCTAAAGGGGCTTTAAGGCGTCTAAAGGGGCTTTAAGGCACACGTCCGCAGGTGCCATCCCACTCGAGATATCTAATGCATATGACAATTAAGTGTGGCACAAGTGGGTACGAATTTCAATCAATGTAGAGAATTGTTCGAGTTCTCTAGGACTACGTCAACGTATGGGCTACTGGTCAAGCACAGAAACTTCAGCTTTTCAAATTTTGGTTTAGGTCCGATAAAACTTCAGTACTTACGCTATTGTTTTGACAGCCTGTAGTGAAAAACTTCAGTACTTACGCTATTGTTTTGACAGCCTGTAGTGAAAAACTTCAGTACTTACGCTATTGTTTTGACAGCCTGTAGTGAAAAACTTCAGTACTTACGCTATTGTTTTGGCCAATCTCACACTATTGTTTTCAGGACTTATTTCTAGCAGGGACAGATACGAGCTCCCTCACGGTGGAATGGGCAATGACGGAGTTGCTATGCAATCCAGAAAAATTAGCAAAAGCCAGGACAGAGCTAGAGGAAGTCGTAGGCAAAAATGAGCCACTTCAAGAATCAGACATTTCGAAGCTGCCGTACTTGCAAGCAATTGTCAAAGAAACATTTCGACTGCACCCAGCAGCACCATTTCTAGTACCCCACAAGGCCGACACCGACGTAGAAATCGACAGCTTTGTCGTGCCAAAAAATGCGCAAATTTTAGTCAACGTATGGGCTACTGGTCGCGACTCCAACGTATGGTTGAACCCGGGCTCATTTATGCCAGAAAGGTTTTTAGACAGTGAAATTGACTTCAGAGGTCGAGATTTTGAGCTTATTCCATTTGGTGCTGGAAGGAGGATATGTCCGGGACTGCCATTGGCTTATAGAGTCGTGCATCTTATGTTAGGGTCTATACTGCATTCGTTCAATTGGAGGCTTGAAGATGGGATGAAACCTGAAGACATGGACATGAGTGAGAAGTTTGGCCTTACACTTCAGAAGGCCATCCCTCTCAGGGCTGTCCCAACTGTACAATCATGAGGTCGAGCACTTACTTTCGTTAGCTTACATGCAATGTGAAAGACTGAAACACATTTGAGTGCATTTCTGTTTGTGCGCGCTTCTGAGCCATTCATAGAAGCACATAATCACTTCTTCAGTTCACCAGTACTGCGCAATGTTACTAAGATTACAAAAGGACACCTTAGGTCTTCATTTCGAAAAGGGATAATTGCAAAAATACCCTTGTGGTTTGGGGCAGTTGCAGAGGGATAATTGCAAAAAATACCCTTGTGATTGGGGGCAATTGCAAAAAGACTCCTATTATTACAAAAATTGCAAAGGCCTCCCTCTAGCCCTTAGTTTGTTGCAACTGTTAGAAAAGTTATCCAAATTAACAGGGCGTGCTTTTCACGATCTTGACAAATGCGTGTAGTAAAAAAAAATTATATTAAAAAGACTAAAGTACCATCCCTCTTTTTATCTCTCCTAAACAAGTCCCAATTCCACCAAAACCCAACCCTAGCCGCCACCCTCACCAGCAGCGCACCAGTCTGCCATCTGCGCCACCCACAACCGGTGCCACCACCACCCAAAAGCTGCCAGCCCCGTCACGTGCGCCGCCGGTGTAAGTCCCCTCACAATCTTGCCTCGACCACACCGTCCACCACTTGCGCCACCCACAACCGGTGCCACCCTATTTCTCATCCAATCCTGCCGTCGCCAACTTCTGCACACAATCCCATCACTGCCAACAGCCCACCCAATCCCGCCGCCACCATCACCGTCGAATGCCGCAGCTGCCATCATCGCCTAGTCCCGCTACAACCATCACCCCCAAACCAATCCCACAACAATTTGAACCCTAATCGAAACCCCAAACTTAGATTGAACCATAATAAAAACCCCAAACTTAGATTGAACCATAATCGAACCCTAATCAAACCCCCAAACTTAGATCGAACCCTAATCAAACCCCCAAACTTAGATCGAACCCTAATCCTGTGCTGCGGCCACCAACAATTCGAACCCTAATCGCACAAACTAAAATCTAGGGTTTCAAATTACAACGTGTGATTTGAAACCCTAGATCTGAATTTGTGCAATTCAAGTAAATAATCAATCAACATCTTACGCCCCTACTAGCCCCATCGATCCTGGCTTGTGTCGCCGCGAGCCCGCCATCGATTCATACAGCTGGCCTTCGTGCATGTCGAGATCTAAGAATCTTGTGGAGAAGGAGAGAATCGGATAGGAAAAGAGAAGTGGAAAGAGTGCGCCATTCTCATTTATATAGAGGGGCAATTTAGACATTTTTCTGATTCTATTACGGTGCAACACCTTTACAATTTCATGTGTGTTTATGCAATTTTTTTAACAGTAGGGGTCTTTTTGCAACTACCCCAAACCACAAGAATATTTTTTGCAATTATCCCTTTCAGAAATGCAAATCCGCTTTAACAACTTTTCTTGTTATTTGAGCAAAACCCTCCTAATGATTTGCTGCTGACGTATGTAAAGCGACAGGAAATGAAATATGCTACAATGATTGTGTAAAAGCAAGTTTGCAGACATCGCCATTCAAATATATATTGCTCATTGTGGTCAAAGTATCGCTATATTTAGTTTGAACTGTTTAGTAAAAATTGAGATAATATTTGAAAACGATTCTCCTACTTCAAAAACAAAATGTAACTTGAGCTTAAATCTTCTATGTCGTCATCTAGATATTGCCGCTACTTAGAGGCACATAATTGAACAGGGATTTGATGTAAGGATTCATTTTTGTTTAGAGGGGAAAATAGTACTAATATGAAAAAGTTAGAACTCTGACGTGAAAAAGATGGCAATCTCAAGAACTAGGAACACTACAAGAAAAATAACAATTAGTGACGGAAATTCCGTCGCTAAACATATTTTTTAGTTTTAAAAAAATTAACATTTTTAAAAATCAATAATTGAAATATAAATATATTTTTATGTATTTTTAAAAAATTACGATTAGCGACAAAAATTCCGTCGCCAAATTTCATACAGGGAAAATTTTTCATCGCTAATTATGTCACAAAAACCATATTTAGGAGATAAATAAAATTTTCCGTCGCAAAAACAATATTTAGGAGCTAAATAATTTTTTCTGTCGCTAATTCAGTCACAAAAAAAAAACATATTTAGGAATTTTTCAACTGCTAATTCCGTCGCAAAAAGAATGTTTAGGTGCTAAATGATTTTTTTCGTCGCTAATTCCATCGCAAAAATCATATTTAGGAGCTAATATTTTTGAAAATAAAAATTATTAAATTTTCATAATAGATTATACTATTCTTAGTTGATGCTCATAACATTAGATCTGCGCAATGTTACTAAGATTACAAAAGGACACCTTAGATCTTCATTTCGAAAAGGGATAATTGCAAAAATACCCTTGTGGTTTGGGGCAGTTGCAAAGGGATAATTGCAAAAAATATCCTTGTGGTTTGGGGCAGTTGCAAAAGAGACTCCTATTATTACAAAAATTGCAAAGGCCTCCCTCTAGCCCTTAGTTTGTTGCAACTGTTAGAAAAGTTATCCAAATTAACAGGGCGTACTTTTCACGCTCATGAAAAATGCGTGTAGTAAAAAAAAAATATATTAAAAAGACTAAAGTACCCTCCCTCTTTTTATCTCTCCCAAACAAGTCCCAATTCCACCAAAACCCAACCATAGCCGCCACCCTCACCAACAGCGCCCCAGTCTGCCATCTGCGCCACCCACAACCGGCGCCACCACCACCCCGGCCTTGTGCGCCTAGAAGCCGCCAGCCCCGTCACCATGCGCCGCCGGTGTAAGTCCCTTCACAATCTTACCTGCACCACACCGTCTACCACTTGCGCCACCCACAACCGGCGCCACCCTATTTCTCATCCAATCCCGTCGCCGCTAACTTCTGCACACAATCCCATCACTGCCAACAGCCCACCCAATCCCGTCGCCACCATCACCGTTGAATGCCGCAGCTGCCATCATCGCCTAGTCCCGCTATAGCCATCACGCCCAAACCAATCCCACAACAATTTGGACCCTAATCGAAACCCCAAACTTAGATTGAACCATAATTGAACCCTAATCAAACCCCCAAACTTAGATCGAACCCTAATCCTGTGCTGTGGCCACCAACAATTCGAACCCTAATCGCACAAACTAAAATCTAGGGTTTCAAATTGCAATGTGCGATTTGAAACCCTAGATCTGAATTTGTGCAATTCGAGTAAATAATCAATCAACATCTTGTGCCCCTGCCAGCCCCATCGATCCTGGCTTGTGTCACCTCGAGCCCGCCATCAATCCAGGCAGCTGACCTTCGTGCATGTCGAGATCTAAGAATCTCGTGGAGAAGGAGAGAATCAGATAGGAAAAGAGAAATGGAAAGAGCGCGCCATTCTCATTTATATAGAAGGGCAATTTAGACATTTTTTCTCATTCTATTACGGAATTTTTATGGTGCAACACCTTTGCAATTTCATGTGTGTTTATGCAATTTTTTTAACAGTAGGGGACTCTTTGCAACTACCCCAAAGCACAAGAATAGTTTTTGCAATTATCCCTTTCAGAAATGCAAATCCGCTTTAACAACTTTTCTTGTTATTGGAGCAAAACCCTCCTAATGATTTGCTGCTGACGTATGTAAAGCGACATGAAATGAAATATGCTACAATGATCGTGTAAAAGCAAGTTTGCAGACAGCGCCATTCAAATATATATTGCTCATTGTGGTCAAAGTATCGCTATATTTAGTTTGAACTGTTTAGTAAAAATTGAGATAATATTTGAAAATGATTCTCCTACTTCAAAAACAAAATGTAACTTGAGCTTAAATCTTCTTTGTCGTCATCTAGATATTGCCGCTACTTAGAGGCACATAATTGAACAGGGATTTGATGTAAGGATTCAGTTTTGTTTAGAGGGGAAAATAGTACTAATATGAAAAAGTTAGAACTCTGACGTGAAAAAGACGGCAATCTCAAGCACTAGGAACACTACAAGAAAAATAACAATTAGTGACGGAAATCCCGTCACTAAACATATTTTTTAGTTTTCAAAAAATTAACATTTTTAAAAATCAATAATTGAAATATAAATATATTTTTATGTATTTTTTAAAAATTACGATTAGCGACAAAAATTCCGTCGCGAAATTTCATACAGGGAAAATTTTTCATCGCTAATTATGTCGCAAAAACCATATTTAGGAGCTAAATAAAATTTTCCGTCGCAAAAACAATATTTAGGAGCTAAATAATTTTTTCCGTCGCTAATTCTGTCACAAAAAAAAACATATTTAGGAATTTTTCAATTGCTAATTACGTCGCAAAAATAATGTTTAGGTTCTAAATGATTTTTTCGTCGCTAATTCCATCGCAAAAATCATATTTAGGAGCTAATATTTTTGAAAATAAAAATTATTAAATTTTCATAATAGATTATACTATTCTTAGTTGATGCCACAACGTGTTACAATAATAATCTAACATCCGAAAATTAACTGAAGATAACAAATATTTTGCATTTGTTGAATACCACTAAAAGTTAGCAATTGAGTTAATGCATCTAAATCAACCAGTTGCTTGGTTACCAAAATGAACAAATATCGCAACAAATGTAATGTCAGATCTGGTCACATAAGGCAATCATCCACCAAGCTCACCGAATGTTTCATCATTGCCATCCTCAGTAGCATCAGTCGCGGTAACTTCAGCCTGTAACAAAGCAATTAAAGGCATGTTAAAGGATGTGCATCAATGTACTTGCATAACCAAGTTTAACCATGAATCCAACCTAAAATATGTTTGTCGACACCTAATACATAATAATTAAAATATAGCTTATGCATTAGTACTCTTTGATGACGAAGTACACAGTTGATATGGTGCTTACATTAAGCCAATGGGCAAAGTGCATTGGAAAAGAGTTGTGGGTGGTTTATATGCAAGGTTCTCCAATGTAAGTAGAGGCAATGTGATTAGGGATTTTGAACAGCTCAGACAAGTAACTACCGTGGGAGAATATTACAATCAGTTTGAAGAATTGAGGGCTCAGGTGGTGGAGGAGTTCAGAATACTGGATGAGAGCTACTTTTTGACGAGCTTTGTGGGAAGATTGAGGCCTGGAATCAGAAGTCTTGTAGAGCAATTTGAGGTTATTACTCAACTAAGGCTATCCACATGGCAATGAAAGAAGAGATTGCAATTAACAACCAGTTTAGGCAGCAGAGACTTGTACTCGCTACACCTTATGTCCAAAACATGTGACCACCAACACCAAACTGTGAACATACCTGCATACCAAAAACCCATCTTAAATCAACTCCACAACATTACTAACCAACTATTTCAACCCCACAGCTAATCAGCGCAAAAGTATTCAGCCTACACCTCAAACACCCCCGAGAAAAAGGACCTTCACAATGACCATGAAATCATTTTAGGCCCCAGCCACTACAATCAACATGTGAAATTTGACCTTCATAATGACCACCCTCGCTGCCACAATCATGGGCCTGTTAGCACCTAGAATATGTATCAAGTAGAAATTTCAAGTCTCGTCCTTGGGCTTGAAAAATTATTAGCACTCAAGTATTAGTAGTTTCGGCATGTCTGCCTCACTACATGTTGCTTAACTACAAAAGTTTAAAAACTCATTGGGGTCAAACTGCTAAGAGATAATACCAATAACTCAAACTCCAACTCCACTGCCTATACCAAACTTGGACTTAAAGCTTGGTATTCATGCTTTAAGCATCGGCTAGTCAAACCATGTAGACACCATCTTCTTGATGGTTTCATTATTGTTCAAATTTTCATAGAAACATTGTTGAACTGATACTTAATATTGAGTTAGTTGCAAGACAGTTATTCAACTTATACCAACCTCTAATGATATTACTATCATTTCCTTACAAAACTAATCCAAACAATACTTTACCAGAAGGCCTTAAACATGAATAAAGCATGATGTTTGATGAAAATATGAATTACCGATAGCAGGTCCTTTTCTTTAGGCCTTGTTGTTGGGCTTTGGTAAGCCCACAATTTCTTAAACCAATTATTTCAAGGCCTTGTTGCCCATTTCCTTGGAAGGAAAATGCTTTTCCTATTATTAATCGGTTTATCTTGCTTGCGGTATTTTGCATCAAGATAATCCTTCCAATATACACATAACTCGAGTGACTCAAGGTTAAGACGACTTCTCCTGTCATCCAACACCCTCCCTCTCGCTGAAAATGCCGACTCTGAAGCAACAGTAGATGCTTGCACCGGTAGTACTTCTCGGACAATTTGGGATAAAGTTTTATAATTTTTTTCATTTTGTTTCCAAAAATTTAACAAATCAAAATTTATATGTTCTTCCATTGATAAAGCAGAATAATGATTAGCATATACATACAAACCAATCTCATTAAAAGAGGAAAAAGTATACGAACATGTCGAACTTGAAGTACCTTCCGCTGGTAGTTGTCTTGCTACTAGATGTTCAAGGCCCTAAAGATATGACGCATAACATATTTCACAGCTCGACGATGAAGCTCTCCCACGCACGTCAGTGGAATTTTGATATAGGTCGTATAGATCCTCAAATGTCGTGCTCACTTTCGTTGTAAGTTTAGTTGTCTTCATCCGTGTAGTACATTACTCTTGATATCTCTAGTATCGAAACTTTCGTGCCATGCCACTTTAACCCAGGATCCAAACAAGTGGCTACCTAAAAAATAGTAGGCAATTCCGCCCAATATTTATTAAACTTAATATCTATCTATTTTACTATTTCCTGAAAGGATCATACATATCTCCATTTCGTTAATATTGTAGTCATTTTAAGAATTTATACTACAGCGAGAAGAAAGGTTAGTTTTTGGGCACAATAATGTACTCTCAAGATGACTTACCTTCTTAACTATTTACTTAAGTTTAAAGTTAGTTTGTACTAGGTTAACCTTTTATTTATTTCTAACTAACCAAATTATACTGGCATGTCTTATGGGCGTACGACAGATCACAATAGCCATCAAAGGTATCGAGGGTAAGCAATTATATCAGAGTTGCAGGAACAATGGCGTTGCTGAAAGTAGAGCCCCGAGTACTCATTTAGTTCTTGAATGGTAGTAAATAAAGATACAGTTGAGCCATCGTCTATTCATCCATTTAATTTCCCTTTAACTTGTTATTTGGGCATACTAGTTTTAGGTTAAATGCATGGATATTAGATTGGCATTCGAAATGAACTTGTGGTTTTGTTTTTACTTTTGCTTTAAGAAAATTCTTTTGAGAATAATGTGTTGTGCTGCATTTCCATTTCCCTGTATATTTCCAGAAAGCCTTGTACGGGGATGTAATTTTGCACGCACATTATTCAAGCTAAAATTTTCTTAGCATAAGTTATTAGAATGCCAATAGGCTTCAATGGAGTCCTTGCACACTTTACTGTATGGTGCAATTATGTTGTTCTAAATTATCATGCAGATGATTTATTACTTTTTGGATTATATGATAAACATTTATGGCGAAAAATTACTTGGAAAATATCTTCCCAACTTACATACATGGGAGATGATTACGAGCGTAGCAAATTTTCAATTTCATGATGTGAGGAAGGATAATATTTTTCAATTACATTTTTTTGAGATAACTAGAAGGATGTATAATTAATGTCTTTTTCTTCTTTGCACAAACTAATGTAGTGAATAGAATGGTCACCAAGAATGTCATAGCTGATCTCGTTAAGGGTGAGAAACTTAACGGAGATAATTATGATGTTTGACACAAGAATATGAAATTCATGCTGAATGAACAAGAGCCCGAGGAGCACTTGACCAAAGAGATGGTCGTGCCCACTGAGGGCCAACCGTTAAGAGACCGCGCCACCTACCAAAAATGGCAGGAGAAAGATCGTAGTGTGCGCTATTCCTTGTTGAGTAGTTTGTAAAATGATCTAATTGGACAGTTTGATGAATATGGGATCAGCTGAAGTTCTCTTTTGGTGGAACCTCAATTACGCGGCTTCATAGCCTTGTGATTAAGTTTGAGGAAGGCATACCATGAATGAACATTTACGGGTGATGTCCAATATGATTGGTAAGTTAAGGGATGCTAGTCATACGCTCACAGATGAGCAGCAAGTTAGAGCTGCCATCAAGTCCCTTCCTGCCTCATGGGCCAATATGAAACATATATTGACCCATAGTGAAAACATCAAGAACTTTTCTATTGTTTCACAGCATGTCATCCTTGAGGCTGAGATTTGAGATGCTGAAAAGACCCTTATTTACGTCGCCCAAGGGGGATCATGCAATGCAAATGGCAAGCACGGAAGATAAAGTAAGAAAGGCGAGGCTAGCACTTCTGCGACAAAATAAGGGAAGATAAAGAAAAGCAAAAGAGGAAAACATGGTGGGAAAAAGCTTATAAAATCAAATGTTACAACTGTCATCAGTAAGGACACTTCGCTCGTGATTGTGCTGAGCTGAAGAGGGTACCTTTTTGAATCTCTCTCTCAGTTATATGTTTCCTCACATGTGATGGTTGCTGATTCCCAACTTCTGTGGTTTGTGGATACAGGTGTAACAAAACATGTAGCATGTGATCGAGAGGGGTTCGTAGATTACCACCAGATTGCAGTGAAAAGCAAACATATCTTCATGGGAAACAACAGTTCCGAGGAGGTGCTAGGGGTTTGGTTTTACCAGCTCATGTTGCACATTGGGCACACGTTACTTCTTGAGGATGTGCGATATGCACCCACTGTTCGGCTTAATCTACTTTCAGTTACTGCTTTATTAGACAATGGTTTTTCCTTTTATTTTAGGAGTAGCAATTTGGACATCTTTTTGGATGATGTTTTGTTTGGACATGGTTTTCGCATGGATAGTCTTTTTCAATTGGATTTAATTGATTCTCAGTCCTCTTATTCTTATGTGGTGAATGATAATATTGTGAATGATTCTACCACCTGACATGCAAGACTGGGCCACATAGGCCAAGATAGAATGACTCATTTGGCTAAAGAAGGCCTTTTGGGCCCGCACGCAAAAGGCCCACTTGCAAAAGTCAATCTACAAACATGTGAGGCTTGTTTGGTTGGTAAAGCATGCAGGAAGCCTTTTGGAAAGGCTGTGAGAGAAACTCAGCCACTTGAGCTAGTTCACTCTGACCTATGTGAACCTATGAGTGTAAAGGCACGCCGTGGCACCTCTTATTTCCTTACACTGATAAATGATTATACGCGATATGGTTACGTGTATCTGATATCTCAAAATATTCATGCCAAGATTTTTATCAAAAGCTGTCCAAGTTTCAATCAGAGCAGAGTTTCAAAAAACTTAACTCTTCACACATGATTGGGTCCCAAGCTTAGTATGTCTTAGGACAAAAGAATTCACACCAAAAATTTAACACAATTTCTGTCCTAGAAACAAAATATCCATTGTTAAAATGATTAAATGCGCTACCACGTAACACGTAGTGGGTTCGGAAACATACCTTACGAAGTTCCCGAAAATTCCGACGAAGGATCCTTGTTGTTACGAGCCTCCAACACGCTTGATTTTTATCGCAGGTACGAAAACGGCTACTAGAGTCGAGTTCTTCGTTCACGAACCAAATCCTAGAGCTCGGTGATGCTCTAGAGAGAGTGCAACAGAGAGAGGGATCGTCTTGTGACTTATTGTCTGTCACTTATTGCTGTGACTTATGATTTCTTGGGATATCTCTAGCCTTTATATAGAGATAGAATTAGAGACTAGCTTTACCTCAAACACTTAGGAGATAAATATGTATTTATCTCAAACACCTAAGAGATAAATATTGTATTTATCTCGAACACTTAGGAGATAAATATCCTCTAATTAACTGTAATTATCCAGACTAACAAATACACATCATCTGTTAGTCCGGCTAATGGGTCCAATGACCCAATTTATTAACAGCTCCCACTCGCCCACACACATGGCAAATTAATCGTGTAGTCCTTCCTTATCTCTTGTCCACTGATCTCCTCGTACAGGAAATGGAACGTGCGACCTACGAGAAAGGATGTCCAGTTGAGGAGTATTATATTATGTCATCACCAAACTAACACAATACATCACTCCAAAAAATCTCGTATGTACCCCAGATAGTTCAACTACACCAGATTAAACACTCTCAAATCCCTCATAGTGAGCAATGTTAAACCCCTCATATGTTATGTATTCATGACTCATATCGAAATGAAAATCGACAAAGTCGCCCGGGCTATGAAGCACACAACGGTGTAATATTGAACTTGCTTCCCAAAGCCGTCATGTCATTCCAATTAGACCCAACCGCTTTCCTAGACATGTCCCGCGAGACCGCATCATCCATGATCCAAGGGTACATGCTAAAGTAGCGACAACAAGTATATCCTCTTCATGACATAGTCTAAGGTGAAAAGGGGCACTGTATAGGATCAAAAATATATATCGATCCAAGTGGCTCACACAGTGATGAAGTAGGGATTCATTAATCACTCTCACTGTCGGTCTGCATTTAGCACATGCAATATGATTTGCATGTTATGGCGTAACCCACAAAGGCGTATCACATAAATATATAATACGCCATACGAATCTGAGTCTCGTCGCAGTACAAGCGCCTAACCTGAGTTTTTCAGCCCAGTCACTCTCATAGTATTACATTGAAAGTGATTCTGGTGACGACACGTATCCAAAATGAGGGTAAAATCATAAAATATATTTTTAGTGTTACATAACTACCTACCTACAATGATGACAAGTCGCATTCCAAAAAAATATTTAAAAAGTGACACAAAATAAAAATTTTAATTGATAACTTATTTTGGACACGTGTCAAAAAATATAGTTTAGTTTTCACAAGTTAAAATTCATCCGAAAATATAGTTAAAAAAAAACTTAAAAGGCCAACTTTGATTCTATAATAATATTTTGCTTAACTTATTTTTGGCCACGTATGACTAACTTATTTTTGGCCACGTATGACTAACTTATTTTTCTGTTATTTAAGATTCACTGAATATGAAAATAAACACGTATACGTGATGTTTGATTTTTTTTTTAAACAAAATTTGTACTATTAATTCAATTTTCGTACACACATCGCGTGTGTGACGGACGGTGACTCGTTAGCCATAAAAGGAATGTTTGGCGATAGACTAAATGGGATTGCAAATGGATGATTTTTCTTTAATTCGTGTCAATAATCATACGGTAATCTGGATCTTCAATTTCATGATGGAATAATAATTTAAAAGTTACTCTATTAAAAAGTCTGAAAAATATGAAGATGACATGTAGGATTGGATATTGGATTTCAAATCGACCAAAAATAGGAGGTCGAAAGTTCTTAAAGCTCTCAAGAAGGACACCTAATATTTTTTTATTAAGAAACTTCCACGTAAGATTCTTTTGGATGCAAGATTGTGGTGTGTGTGTGTGTGTTTACTAGTACATGTTTTGTAAATATTTTCTTGTTTTTGCATCAAAGATCAAGCTTCACCATACACATTCAATATGTGAATCCTTCACAGATTGTTTAAATGTTGTAATCTAGTATGTTGAGTCACAATATTTAGGATTTATGATCCACATATTGCTTAAATTTTGTAATCTAGTAAATTGGGTCAAATGCATTATGGATTTATGCTATGCATATATTCACACATGTCTTGTTTATTATTTGCTGCACATTCTTATTTCATTTATCATCTCTTTACATATTTTGTTTGGAATTCCATTGTCGTAAGAAAGATATACTATTTGTATGTGTGTGGGGTTATGTGTGTATATGTATTCTAAATAAGGAGAAGCATCATCTAATGCGATTCTTTTCTCTCAAATCACGTGGATTCTAATAATCTCTAGAGGAAGCTTTAACGAAAATGTTGAAAAATAGAAGCCCATCTCTTTGAAAAGAAATTTAGATTACGTCAAGTTTTATACCAACCAAATTGAAAAGAAAAGTGGGTATTTTTGAGGAATTAGTTGGAGTATATATAGTAGAGGAGGAAGAAAGCCAAGAAACCCTAAAAACAGTTCTATGCCAAACTTCGTCACCATGGAAGCAACTTCTTTATTAGCTCATGACGCTAAACTCGCTCTAGTAATCGTGGCATCTCTTGCACACACCATCATTACTAGTTCTTCAGCCACAAGTCCTACAGGCTTTGAAACTCAACTCATTGATCATGATTCCATATTTTCACCATTTTATAATGCAACTGCCACCATAACTGATCGTGCTGATCAAGCACTAAAACGTTTGATTTCACGTTTATCCTATCTCAAAGCACTCACCATGGTAGAAACTCCAGAAGATGTTCGAGCAATTATTTTTGCAGGCGCGAGTTCCTTTTATGTTAGTATGTCCATTGGTGAGTCGAGAGTTCGTCAGTTAGTGGTGATGGACACATGAAGTGATCATATGTGGGTTCAGTGCATTCCATGCGTCGGATGTAGCACAAATAATCGCTTATTTGATCCTTCCAAATCTTCAACATATTATCCACTACCTTGCAATTACAATTCTTATTGTGCTGCACATTGCGATCACCGAAGGAATGAATGCACATTCTCACAATCATATGCCGATGGAACCTTGAGCTCTGGGAACTATGCCAAAGAAAAGTTTCGGTTTGCTACACCTAATGAAGGATCAAAAATTCTACTTAATGTGATGTTTGGTTGTGGACGTGTCGTGTGTGAGCCTAATCACGAAGTAAATGGGGTTATGGGACTTGGTAATGGACATTTATCTCTGGCTAGACAACAAGGTACGAAGTTTTCATATTGCATTGGGAACATTGATGATCGAAACTATATGAACAATGGACTGATTCTTGGGAATGGGGCTAGATTATTAGCCGGTTCGACACCACTTGATTTGTACGATGACTTGTACTATCTAACACTAGAAAGCATAAGTTTTGATGGTCGAAACCTTGCAATTAGCCCAATAGTATTTCAAAGAACGCAGCAGGGAAATGGTGGAGTATTGATAGATTCAGGAGCAGACATGGTGAAACAAAGATCCGCATACTCTCGAAAATCATTCATGTCCATAGATTTTTATATAAAATACTGTCCAAGTAGTCAATCAGAGCAGACTTCATCAAAAAACTTAATTAAGTCACACATGAGCGTTTAGGGTCCCAAGCTTAGTATGTCTTAGCGACAAAAGAACTCACACCAAAAATTTAACGACAGATTTTCTGTCGCTAGATGTACAACGGATATCCTTTATGTTGAAATGATTAAATGCGCTACCACGTAACACGTAGTGGGTTCGGAAACACACCTTACGAAGTTCCCGAAAATTCCGACGAAGGATCCTTGTTGTTACGAGCCTCCAACACGCTTGATCTTTATCGCAGGTACAAAAACGGCTACTAGAGTCGAGTTCTTCGTCCACAAACCAAATCCTAGAGCTCGGTGATGCTCTAGAGAGAGTGCAACAGAGAGAGGGATCGTCTTGTGACTTATTGTCTGTCACTTATTGCTGTGACTTATGATTTCTTGGGATATCTCTAGCCTTTATATAGAGATAGAATTAGAGACTAGCTTTACCTCAAACACTTAGGAGATAAATATGTATTTATCTCAAACACCTAAGAGATAAATATTGTATTTATCTCGAACACTTAGGAGATAAATATCCTCTAATTAACTGTAATTATCCAGACTAACAAATACACATCATCTGTTAGTGGGCGGCTAATGGGTCCAATGACCCAATTTATTAACAGCTCCCACTCGCCCACACACATGGCAAATTAATCGTGTAGTCCTTCCTTATCTCTTGTCCACTGATCTCCTCGTACAGGAAATGGAACGTGCGACCTACGAGAAAGGATGTCCAGTTGAGGAGTATTATATTATGTCATCACCAAACTAACACAATACATCACTCCAAAAAATCTCGTATGTACCCCAGATAGTTCAACTACACCAGATTAAACACTCTCAAATCCCTCATAGTGAGCAATGTTAAACCCCTCATATGTTATGTATTCATGACTCATATCGAAATGAAAATCGACAAAGTCGCCCGGGCTATGAAGCACACAACATGGTGTAATATTGAACTTGCTTCCCAAAGCCGTCATGTCATTCCAATTAGACCCAACCGCTTTCCTAGACATGTCCCGCGAGACCGCATCATCCATGATCCAAGGGTACATGCTAAAGTAGCAACATTGAGTATCCTCTTCATGACATAGTCTAAGGTGAAAAGGGTACTACATAGGATCAAAAAAATATTTCGATCCAAGTGGCTCACACAGTGACGAAGCAGGGATTCATTCATCGCTCCCACTGTCGGTCTGCATTTAGCACATGCAGTATGATTTGCATGCTATGGCGTAACCCGCGAGGACGTGTCACATAAATATAAAATACGCCATACGAATCTGAGTCTCGTCGCAGTACAAGCGCCTAACCTGAGTTTTTCAGCCCAGTCACTCTCATAGTATTACATTGAAAGTGATTCTGGTGACGACACGTATCCAAAATGAGGGTAAAATCATAAAATATATTTTTAGTGTTACATAACTACCTACCTACAATGATGACAAGTCGCATTCCAAAAAAATATTTAAAAAGTGACACAAAATAAAAATTTTAATTGATAACTTATTTTGGACACGTGTCAAAAAATATAGTTTAGTTTTCACAAGTTAAAATTCATCCGAAAATATAGTTAAAAAAAAAACTTAAAAGGCCAACTTTGATTCTATAATAATATTTTGCTTAACTTATTTTTGGCCACGTATGACTAACTTATTTTTGGCCACGTATGACTAACTTATTTTTCTGTTATTTAAGATTCACTGAATATGAAAATAAACACGTATACGTGATGTTTGATTTTTTTTTTAAACAAAATTTGTACTATTAATTCAATTTTCGTACACACATCGCGTGTGTGACGGACGGTGACTCGTTAGCCATAAAAGGAATGTTTGGCGATAGACTAAATGGGATTGCAAATGGATGATTTTTCTTTAATTCGTGTCAATAATCATACGGTAATCTGGATCTTCAATTTCATGATGGAATAATAATTTAAAAGTTACTCTATTAAAAAGTCTGAAAAATATGAAGATGACATGTAGGATTGGATATTGGATTTCAAATCGACCAAAAATAGGAGGTCGAAAGTTCTTAAAGCTCTCAAGAAGGACACCTAATATTTTTTTATTAAGAAACTTCCACGTAAGATTCTTTTGGATGCAAGATTGTGGTGTGTGTGTGTGTGTTTACTAGTACATGTTTTGTAAATATTTTCTTGTTTTTGCATCAAAGATCAAGCTTCACCATACACATTCAATATGTGAATCCTTCACAGATTGTTTAAATGTTGTAATCTAGTATGTTGAGTCACAATATTTAGGATTTATGATCCACATATTGCTTAAATTTTGTAATCTAGTAAATTGGGTCAAATGCATTATGGATTTATGCTATGCATATATTCACACATGTCTTGTTTATTATTTGCTGCACATTCTTATTTCATTTATCATCTCTTTACATATTTTGTTTGGAATTCCATTGTCGTAAGAAAGATATACTATTTGTATGTGTGTGGGGTTATGTGTGTATATGTATTCTAAATAAGGAGAAGCATCATCTAATGCGATTCTTTTCTCTCAAATCACGTGGATTCTAATAATCTCTAGAGGAAGCTTTAACGAAAATGTTGAAAAATAGAAGCCCATCTCTTTGAAAAGAAATTTAGATTACGTCAAGTTTTATACCAACCAAATTGAAAAGAAAAGTGGGTATTTTTGAGGAATTAGTTGGAGTATATATAGTAGAGGAGGAAGAAAGCCAAGAAACCCTAAAAACAGTTCTATGCCAAACTTCGTCACCATGGAAGCAACTTCTTTATTAGCTCATGACGCTAAACTCGCTCTAGTAATCGTGGCATCTCTTGCACACACCATCATTACTAGTTCTTCAGCCACAAGTCCTACAGGCTTTGAAACTCAACTCATTGATCATGATTCCATATTTTCACCATTTTATAATGCAACTGCCACCATAACTGATCGTGCTGATCAAGCACTAAAACGTTTGATTTCACGTTTATCCTATCTCAAAGCACTCACCATGGTAGAAACTCCAGAAGATGTTCGAGCAATTATTTTTGCAGGCGCGAGTTCCTTTTATGTTAGTATGTCCATTGGTGAGTCGAGAGTTCGTCAGTTAGTGGTGATGGACACATGAAGTGATCATATGTGGGTTCAGTGCATTCCATGCGTCGGATGTAGCACAAATAATCGCTTATTTGATCCTTCCAAATCTTCAACATATTATCCACTACCTTGCAATTACAATTCTTATTGTGCTGCACATTGCGATCACCGAAGGAATGAATGCACATTCTCACAATCATATGCCGATGGAACCTTGAGCTCTGGGAACTATGCCAAAGAAAAGTTTCGGTTTGCTACACCTAATGAAGGATCAAAAATTCTACTTAATGTGATGTTTGGTTGTGGACGTGTCGTGTGTGAGCCTAATCACGAAGTAAATGGGGTTATGGGACTTGGTAATGGACATTTATCTCTGGCTAGACAACAAGGTACGAAGTTTTCATATTGCATTGGGAACATTGATGATCGAAACTATATGAACAATGGACTGATTCTTGGGAATGGGGCTAGATTATTAGCCGGTTCGACACCACTTGATTTGTACGATGACTTGTACTATCTAACACTAGAAAGCATAAGTTTTGATGGTCGAAACCTTGCAATTAGCCCAATAGTATTTCAAAGAACGCAGCAGGGAAATGGTGGAGTATTGATAGATTCAGGAGCAGACATGGTGAAACAAAGATCCGCATACTCTCGAAAATCATTCATGTCCATAGATTTTTATATAAAATACTGTCCAAGTAGTCAATCAGAGCAGACTTCATCAAAAAACTTAATTAAGTCACACATGAGCGTTTAGGGTCCCAAGCTTAGTATGTCTTAGCGACAAAAGAACTCACACCAAAAATTTAACGACAGATTGTCTGTCGCTAGATGTACAACGGATATCCTTTATGTTGAAATGATTAAATGCGCTACCACGTAACACGTAGTGGGTTCGGAAACACACCTTACGAAGTTCCCGAAAATTCCGACGAAGGATCCTTGTTGTTACGAGCCTCCAACACGCTTGATCTTTATCGCAGGTACAAAAACGGCTACTAGAGTCGAGTTCTTCGTCCACAAACCAAATCCTAGAGCTCGGTGATGCTCTAGAGAGAGTGCAACAGAGAGAGGGATCGTCTTGTGACTTATTGTCTGTCACTTATTGCTGTGACTTATGATTTCTTGGGATATCTCTAGCCTTTATATAGAGATAGAATTAGAGACTAGCTTTACCTCAAACACTTAGGAGATAAATATGTATTTATCTCAAACACCTAAGAGATAAATATTGTATTTATCTCGAACACTTAGGAGATAAATATCCTCTAATTAACTGTAATTATCCAGACTAACAAATACACATCATCTGTTAGTGGGCGGCTAATGGGTCCAATGACCCAATTTATTAACAGCTCCCACTCGCCCACACACATGGCAAATTAATCGTGTAGTCCTTCCTTATCTCTTGTCCACTGATCTCCTCGTACAGGAAATGGAACGTGCGACCTACGAGAAAGGATGTCCAGTTGAGGAGTATTATATTATGTCATCACCAAACTAACACAATACATCACTCCAAAAAATCTCGTATGTACCCCAGATAGTTCAACTACACCAGATTAAACACTCTCAAATCCCTCATAGTGAGCAATGTTAAACCCCTCATATGTTATGTATTCATGACTCATATCGAAATGAAAATCGACAAAGTCGCCCGGGCTATGAAGCACACAACATGGTGTAATATTGAACTTGCTTCCCAAAGCCGTCATGTCATTCCAATTAGACCCAACCGCTTTCCTAGACATGTCCCGCGAGACCGCATCATCCATGATCCAAGGGTACATGCTAAAGTAGCAACATTGAGTATCCTCTTCATGACATAGTCTAAGGTGAAAAGGGTACTACATAGGATCAAAAAAATATTTCGATCCAAGTGGCTCACACAGTGACGAAGCAGGGATTCATTCATCGCTCCCACTGTCGGTCTGCATTTAGCACATGCAGTATGATTTGCATGCTATGGCGTAACCCGCGAGGACGTGTCACATAAATATAAAATACGCCATACGAATCTGAGTCTCGTCGCAGTACAAGCGCCTAACCTGAGTTTTTCAGCCCAGTCACTCTCATAGTATTACATTGAAAGTGATTCTGGTGACGACACGTATCCAAAATGAGGGTAAAATCATAAAATATATTTTTAGTGTTACATAACTACCTACCTACAATGATGACAAGTCGCATTCCAAAAAAATATTTAAAAAGTGACACAAAATAAAAATTTTAATTGATAACTTATTTTGGACACGTGTCAAAAAATATAGTTTAGTTTTCACAAGTTAAAATTCATCCGAAAATATAGTTAAAAAAAAAACTTAAAAGGCCAACTTTGATTCTATAATAATATTTTGCTTAACTTATTTTTGGCCACGTATGACTAACTTATTTTTGGCCACGTATGACTAACTTATTTTTCTGTTATTTAAGATTCACTGAATATGAAAATAAACACGTATACGTGATGTTTGATTTTTTTTTTAAACAAAATTTGTACTATTAATTCAATTTTCGTACACACATCGCGTGTGTGACGGACGGTGACTCGTTAGCCATAAAAGGAATGTTTGGCGATAGACTAAATGGGATTGCAAATGGATGATTTTTCTTTAATTCGTGTCAATAATCATACGGTAATCTGGATCTTCAATTTCATGATGGAATAATAATTTAAAAGTTACTCTATTAAAAAGTCTGAAAAATATGAAGATGACATGTAGGATTGGATATTGGATTTCAAATCGACCAAAAATAGGAGGTCGAAAGTTCTTAAAGCTCTCAAGAAGGACACCTAATATTTTTTTATTAAGAAACTTCCACGTAAGATTCTTTTGGATGCAAGATTGTGGTGTGTGTGTGTGTGTTTACTAGTACATGTTTTGTAAATATTTTCTTGTTTTTGCATCAAAGATCAAGCTTCACCATACACATTCAATATGTGAATCCTTCACAGATTGTTTAAATGTTGTAATCTAGTATGTTGAGTCACAATATTTAGGATTTATGATCCACATATTGCTTAAATTTTGTAATCTAGTAAATTGGGTCAAATGCATTATGGATTTATGCTATGCATATATTCACACATGTCTTGTTTATTATTTGCTGCACATTCTTATTTCATTTATCATCTCTTTACATATTTTGTTTGGAATTCCATTGTCGTAAGAAAGATATACTATTTGTATGTGTGTGGGGTTATGTGTGTATATGTATTCTAAATAAGGAGAAGCATCATCTAATGCGATTCTTTTCTCTCAAATCACGTGGATTCTAATAATCTCTAGAGGAAGCTTTAACGAAAATGTTGAAAAATAGAAGCCCATCTCTTTGAAAAGAAATTTAGATTACGTCAAGTTTTATACCAACCAAATTGAAAAGAAAAGTGGGTATTTTTGAGGAATTAGTTGGAGTATATATAGTAGAGGAGGAAGAAAGCCAAGAAACCCTAAAAACAGTTCTATGCCAAACTTCGTCACCATGGAAGCAACTTCTTTATTAGCTCATGACGCTAAACTCGCTCTAGTAATCGTGGCATCTCTTGCACACACCATCATTACTAGTTCTTCAGCCACAAGTCCTACAGGCTTTGAAACTCAACTCATTGATCATGATTCCATATTTTCACCATTTTATAATGCAACTGCCACCATAACTGATCGTGCTGATCAAGCACTAAAACGTTTGATTTCACGTTTATCCTATCTCAAAGCACTCACCATGGTAGAAACTCCAGAAGATGTTCGAGCAATTATTTTTGCAGGCGCGAGTTCCTTTTATGTTAGTATGTCCATTGGTGAGTCGAGAGTTCGTCAGTTAGTGGTGATGGACACATGAAGTGATCATATGTGGGTTCAGTGCATTCCATGCGTCGGATGTAGCACAAATAATCGCTTATTTGATCCTTCCAAATCTTCAACATATTATCCACTACCTTGCAATTACAATTCTTATTGTGCTGCACATTGCGATCACCGAAGGAATGAATGCACATTCTCACAATCATATGCCGATGGAACCTTGAGCTCTGGGAACTATGCCAAAGAAAAGTTTCGGTTTGCTACACCTAATGAAGGATCAAAAATTCTACTTAATGTGATGTTTGGTTGTGGACGTGTCGTGTGTGAGCCTAATCACGAAGTAAATGGGGTTATGGGACTTGGTAATGGACATTTATCTCTGGCTAGACAACAAGGTACGAAGTTTTCATATTGCATTGGGAACATTGATGATCGAAACTATATGAACAATGGACTGATTCTTGGGAATGGGGCTAGATTATTAGCCGGTTCGACACCACTTGATTTGTACGATGACTTGTACTATCTAACACTAGAAAGCATAAGTTTTGATGGTCGAAACCTTGCAATTAGCCCAATAGTATTTCAAAGAACGCAGCAGGGAAATGGTGGAGTATTGATAGATTCAGGAGCAGACATGGTGAAACAAAGATCCGCATACTCTCGAAAATCATTCATGTCCATAGATTTTTATATAAAATACTGTCCAAGTAGTCAATCAGAGCAGACTTCATCAAAAAACTTAATTAAGTCACACATGAGCGTTTAGGGTCCCAAGCTTAGTATGTCTTAGCGACAAAAGAACTCACACCAAAAATTTAACGACAGATTTTCTGTCGCTAGATGTACAACGGATATCCTTTATGTTGAAATGATTAAATGCGCTACCACGTAACACGTAGTGGGTTCGGAAACACACCTTACGAAGTTCCCGAAAATTCCGACGAAGGATCCTTGTTGTTACGAGCCTCCAACACGCTTGATCTTTATCGCAGGTACAAAAACGGCTACTAGAGTCGAGTTCTTCGTCCACAAACCAAATCCTAGAGCTCGGTGATGCTCTAGAGAGAGTGCAACAGAGAGAGGGATCGTCTTGTGACTTATTGTCTGTCACTTATTGCTGTGACTTATGATTTCTTGGGATATCTCTAGCCTTTATATAGAGATAGAATTAGAGACTAGCTTTACCTCAAACACTTAGGAGATAAATATGTATTTATCTCAAACACCTAAGAGATAAATATTGTATTTATCTCGAACACTTAGGAGATAAATATCCTCTAATTAACTGTAATTATCCAGACTAACAAATACACATCATCTGTTAGTGGGCGGCTAATGGGTCCAATGACCCAATTTATTAACAGCTCCCACTCGCCCACACACATGGCAAATTAATCGTGTAGTCCTTCCTTATCTCTTGTCCACTGATCTCCTCGTACAGGAAATGGAACGTGCGACCTACGAGAAAGGATGTCCAGTTGAGGAGTATTATATTATGTCATCACCAAACTAACACAATACATCACTCCAAAAAATCTCGTATGTACCCCAGATAGTTCAACTACACCAGATTAAACACTCTCAAATCCCTCATAGTGAGCAATGTTAAACCCCTCATATGTTATGTATTCATGACTCATATCGAAATGAAAATCGACAAAGTCGCCCGGGCTATGAAGCACACAACATGGTGTAATATTGAACTTGCTTCCCAAAGCCGTCATGTCATTCCAATTAGACCCAACCGCTTTCCTAGACATGTCCCGCGAGACCGCATCATCCATGATCCAAGGGTACATGCTAAAGTAGCAACATTGAGTATCCTCTTCATGACATAGTCTAAGGTGAAAAGGGTACTACATAGGATCAAAAAAATATTTCGATCCAAGTGGCTCACACAGTGACGAAGCAGGGATTCATTCATCGCTCCCACTGTCGGTCTGCATTTAGCACATGCAGTATGATTTGCATGCTATGGCGTAACCCGCGAGGACGTGTCACATAAATATAAAATACGCCATACGAATCTGAGTCTCGTCGCAGTACAAGCGCCTAACCTGAGTTTTTCAGCCCAGTCACTCTCATAGTATTACATTGAAAGTGATTCTGGTGACGACACGTATCCAAAATGAGGGTAAAATCATAAAATATATTTTTAGTGTTACATAACTACCTACCTACAATGATGACAAGTCGCATTCCAAAAAAATATTTAAAAAGTGACACAAAATAAAAATTTTAATTGATAACTTATTTTGGACACGTGTCAAAAAATATAGTTTAGTTTTCACAAGTTAAAATTCATCCGAAAATATAGTTAAAAAAAAAACTTAAAAGGCCAACTTTGATTCTATAATAATATTTTGCTTAACTTATTTTTGGCCACGTATGACTAACTTATTTTTGGCCACGTATGACTAACTTATTTTTCTGTTATTTAAGATTCACTGAATATGAAAATAAACACGTATACGTGATGTTTGATTTTTTTTTTAAACAAAATTTGTACTATTAATTCAATTTTCGTACACACATCGCGTGTGTGACGGACGGTGACTCGTTAGCCATAAAAGGAATGTTTGGCGATAGACTAAATGGGATTGCAAATGGATGATTTTTCTTTAATTCGTGTCAATAATCATACGGTAATCTGGATCTTCAATTTCATGATGGAATAATAATTTAAAAGTTACTCTATTAAAAAGTCTGAAAAATATGAAGATGACATGTAGGATTGGATATTGGATTTCAAATCGACCAAAAATAGGAGGTCGAAAGTTCTTAAAGCTCTCAAGAAGGACACCTAATATTTTTTTATTAAGAAACTTCCACGTAAGATTCTTTTGGATGCAAGATTGTGGTGTGTGTGTGTGTGTTTACTAGTACATGTTTTGTAAATATTTTCTTGTTTTTGCATCAAAGATCAAGCTTCACCATACACATTCAATATGTGAATCCTTCACAGATTGTTTAAATGTTGTAATCTAGTATGTTGAGTCACAATATTTAGGATTTATGATCCACATATTGCTTAAATTTTGTAATCTAGTAAATTGGGTCAAATGCATTATGGATTTATGCTATGCATATATTCACACATGTCTTGTTTATTATTTGCTGCACATTCTTATTTCATTTATCATCTCTTTACATATTTTGTTTGGAATTCCATTGTCGTAAGAAAGATATACTATTTGTATGTGTGTGGGGTTATGTGTGTATATGTATTCTAAATAAGGAGAAGCATCATCTAATGCGATTCTTTTCTCTCAAATCACGTGGATTCTAATAATCTCTAGAGGAAGCTTTAACGAAAATGTTGAAAAATAGAAGCCCATCTCTTTGAAAAGAAATTTAGATTACGTCAAGTTTTATACCAACCAAATTGAAAAGAAAAGTGGGTATTTTTGAGGAATTAGTTGGAGTATATATAGTAGAGGAGGAAGAAAGCCAAGAAACCCTAAAAACAGTTCTATGCCAAACTTCGTCACCATGGAAGCAACTTCTTTATTAGCTCATGACGCTAAACTCGCTCTAGTAATCGTGGCATCTCTTGCACACACCATCATTACTAGTTCTTCAGCCACAAGTCCTACAGGCTTTGAAACTCAACTCATTGATCATGATTCCATATTTTCACCATTTTATAATGCAACTGCCACCATAACTGATCGTGCTGATCAAGCACTAAAACGTTTGATTTCACGTTTATCCTATCTCAAAGCACTCACCATGGTAGAAACTCCAGAAGATGTTCGAGCAATTATTTTTGCAGGCGCGAGTTCCTTTTATGTTAGTATGTCCATTGGTGAGTCGAGAGTTCGTCAGTTAGTGGTGATGGACACATGAAGTGATCATATGTGGGTTCAGTGCATTCCATGCGTCGGATGTAGCACAAATAATCGCTTATTTGATCCTTCCAAATCTTCAACATATTATCCACTACCTTGCAATTACAATTCTTATTGTGCTGCACATTGCGATCACCGAAGGAATGAATGCACATTCTCACAATCATATGCCGATGGAACCTTGAGCTCTGGGAACTATGCCAAAGAAAAGTTTCGGTTTGCTACACCTAATGAAGGATCAAAAATTCTACTTAATGTGATGTTTGGTTGTGGACGTGTCGTGTGTGAGCCTAATCACGAAGTAAATGGGGTTATGGGACTTGGTAATGGACATTTATCTCTGGCTAGACAACAAGGTACGAAGTTTTCATATTGCATTGGGAACATTGATGATCGAAACTATATGAACAATGGACTGATTCTTGGGAATGGGGCTAGATTATTAGCCGGTTCGACACCACTTGATTTGTACGATGACTTGTACTATCTAACACTAGAAAGCATAAGTTTTGATGGTCGAAACCTTGCAATTAGCCCAATAGTATTTCAAAGAACGCAGCAGGGAAATGGTGGAGTATTGATAGATTCAGGAGCAGACATGGTGAAACAAAGATCCGCATACTCTCGAAAATCATTCATGTCCATAGATTTTTATATAAAATACTGTCCAAGTAGTCAATCAGAGCAGACTTCATCAAAAAACTTAATTAAGTCACACATGAGCGTTTAGGGTCCCAAGCTTAGTATGTCTTAGCGACAAAAGAACTCACACCAAAAATTTAACGACAGATTTTCTGTCGCTAGATGTACAACGGATATCCTTTATGTTGAAATGATTAAATGCGCTACCACGTAACACGTAGTGGGTTCGGAAACACACCTTACGAAGTTCCCGAAAATTCCGACGAAGGATCCTTGTTGTTACGAGCCTCCAACACGCTTGATCTTTATCGCAGGTACAAAAACGGCTACTAGAGTCGAGTTCTTCGTCCACAAACCAAATCCTAGAGCTCGGTGATGCTCTAGAGAGAGTGCAACAGAGAGAGGGATCGTCTTGTGACTTATTGTCTGTCACTTATTGCTGTGACTTATGATTTCTTGGGATATCTCTAGCCTTTATATAGAGATAGAATTAGAGACTAGCTTTACCTCAAACACTTAGGAGATAAATATGTATTTATCTCAAACACCTAAGAGATAAATATTGTATTTATCTCGAACACTTAGGAGATAAATATCCTCTAATTAACTGTAATTATCCAGACTAACAAATACACATCATCTGTTAGTGGGCGGCTAATGGGTCCAATGACCCAATTTATTAACAGCTCCCACTCGCCCACACACATGGCAAATTAATCGTGTAGTCCTTCCTTATCTCTTGTCCACTGATCTCCTCGTACAGGAAATGGAACGTGCGACCTACGAGAAAGGATGTCCAGTTGAGGAGTATTATATTATGTCATCACCAAACTAACACAATACATCACTCCAAAAAATCTCGTATGTACCCCAGATAGTTCAACTACACCAGATTAAACACTCTCAAATCCCTCATAGTGAGCAATGTTAAACCCCTCATATGTTATGTATTCATGACTCATATCGAAATGAAAATCGACAAAGTCGCCCGGGCTATGAAGCACACAACATGGTGTAATATTGAACTTGCTTCCCAAAGCCGTCATGTCATTCCAATTAGACCCAACCGCTTTCCTAGACATGTCCCGCGAGACCGCATCATCCATGATCCAAGGGTACATGCTAAAGTAGCAACATTGAGTATCCTCTTCATGACATAGTCTAAGGTGAAAAGGGTACTACATAGGATCAAAAAAATATTTCGATCCAAGTGGCTCACACAGTGACGAAGCAGGGATTCATTCATCGCTCCCACTGTCGGTCTGCATTTAGCACATGCAGTATGATTTGCATGCTATGGCGTAACCCGCGAGGACGTGTCACATAAATATAAAATACGCCATACGAATCTGAGTCTCGTCGCAGTACAAGCGCCTAACCTGAGTTTTTCAGCCCAGTCACTCTCATAGTATTACATTGAAAGTGATTCTGGTGACGACACGTATCCAAAATGAGGGTAAAATCATAAAATATATTTTTAGTGTTACATAACTACCTACCTACAATGATGACAAGTCGCATTCCAAAAAAATATTTAAAAAGTGACACAAAATAAAAATTTTAATTGATAACTTATTTTGGACACGTGTCAAAAAATATAGTTTAGTTTTCACAAGTTAAAATTCATCCGAAAATATAGTTAAAAAAAAAACTTAAAAGGCCAACTTTGATTCTATAATAATATTTTGCTTAACTTATTTTTGGCCACGTATGACTAACTTATTTTTGGCCACGTATGACTAACTTATTTTTCTGTTATTTAAGATTCACTGAATATGAAAATAAACACGTATACGTGATGTTTGATTTTTTTTTTAAACAAAATTTGTACTATTAATTCAATTTTCGTACACACATCGCGTGTGTGACGGACGGTGACTCGTTAGCCATAAAAGGAATGTTTGGCGATAGACTAAATGGGATTGCAAATGGATGATTTTTCTTTAATTCGTGTCAATAATCATACGGTAATCTGGATCTTCAATTTCATGATGGAATAATAATTTAAAAGTTACTCTATTAAAAAGTCTGAAAAATATGAAGATGACATGTAGGATTGGATATTGGATTTCAAATCGACCAAAAATAGGAGGTCGAAAGTTCTTAAAGCTCTCAAGAAGGACACCTAATATTTTTTTATTAAGAAACTTCCACGTAAGATTCTTTTGGATGCAAGATTGTGGTGTGTGTGTGTGTGTTTACTAGTACATGTTTTGTAAATATTTTCTTGTTTTTGCATCAAAGATCAAGCTTCACCATACACATTCAATATGTGAATCCTTCACAGATTGTTTAAATGTTGTAATCTAGTATGTTGAGTCACAATATTTAGGATTTATGATCCACATATTGCTTAAATTTTGTAATCTAGTAAATTGGGTCAAATGCATTATGGATTTATGCTATGCATATATTCACACATGTCTTGTTTATTATTTGCTGCACATTCTTATTTCATTTATCATCTCTTTACATATTTTGTTTGGAATTCCATTGTCGTAAGAAAGATATACTATTTGTATGTGTGTGGGGTTATGTGTGTATATGTATTCTAAATAAGGAGAAGCATCATCTAATGCGATTCTTTTCTCTCAAATCACGTGGATTCTAATAATCTCTAGAGGAAGCTTTAACGAAAATGTTGAAAAATAGAAGCCCATCTCTTTGAAAAGAAATTTAGATTACGTCAAGTTTTATACCAACCAAATTGAAAAGAAAAGTGGGTATTTTTGAGGAATTAGTTGGAGTATATATAGTAGAGGAGGAAGAAAGCCAAGAAACCCTAAAAACAGTTCTATGCCAAACTTCGTCACCATGGAAGCAACTTCTTTATTAGCTCATGACGCTAAACTCGCTCTAGTAATCGTGGCATCTCTTGCACACACCATCATTACTAGTTCTTCAGCCACAAGTCCTACAGGCTTTGAAACTCAACTCATTGATCATGATTCCATATTTTCACCATTTTATAATGCAACTGCCACCATAACTGATCGTGCTGATCAAGCACTAAAACGTTTGATTTCACGTTTATCCTATCTCAAAGCACTCACCATGGTAGAAACTCCAGAAGATGTTCGAGCAATTATTTTTGCAGGCGCGAGTTCCTTTTATGTTAGTATGTCCATTGGTGAGTCGAGAGTTCGTCAGTTAGTGGTGATGGACACATGAAGTGATCATATGTGGGTTCAGTGCATTCCATGCGTCGGATGTAGCACAAATAATCGCTTATTTGATCCTTCCAAATCTTCAACATATTATCCACTACCTTGCAATTACAATTCTTATTGTGCTGCACATTGCGATCACCGAAGGAATGAATGCACATTCTCACAATCATATGCCGATGGAACCTTGAGCTCTGGGAACTATGCCAAAGAAAAGTTTCGGTTTGCTACACCTAATGAAGGATCAAAAATTCTACTTAATGTGATGTTTGGTTGTGGACGTGTCGTGTGTGAGCCTAATCACGAAGTAAATGGGGTTATGGGACTTGGTAATGGACATTTATCTCTGGCTAGACAACAAGGTACGAAGTTTTCATATTGCATTGGGAACATTGATGATCGAAACTATATGAACAATGGACTGATTCTTGGGAATGGGGCTAGATTATTAGCCGGTTCGACACCACTTGATTTGTACGATGACTTGTACTATCTAACACTAGAAAGCATAAGTTTTGATGGTCGAAACCTTGCAATTAGCCCAATAGTATTTCAAAGAACGCAGCAGGGAAATGGTGGAGTATTGATAGATTCAGGAGCAGACATGGTGAAACAAAGATCCGCATACTCTCGAAAATCATTCATGTCCATAGATTTTTATATAAAATACTGTCCAAGTAGTCAATCAGAGCAGACTTCATCAAAAAACTTAATTAAGTCACACATGAGCGTTTAGGGTCCCAAGCTTAGTATGTCTTAGCGACAAAAGAACTCACACCAAAAATTTAACGACAGATTTTCTGTCGCTAGATGTACAACGGATATCCTTTATGTTGAAATGATTAAATGCGCTACCACGTAACACGTAGTGGGTTCGGAAACACACCTTACGAAGTTCCCGAAAATTCCGACGAAGGATCCTTGTTGTTACGAGCCTCCAACACGCTTGATCTTTATCGCAGGTACAAAAACGGCTACTAGAGTCGAGTTCTTCGTCCACAAACCAAATCCTAGAGCTCGGTGATGCTCTAGAGAGAGTGCAACAGAGAGAGGGATCGTCTTGTGACTTATTGTCTGTCACTTATTGCTGTGACTTATGATTTCTTGGGATATCTCTAGCCTTTATATAGAGATAGAATTAGAGACTAGCTTTACCTCAAACACTTAGGAGATAAATATGTATTTATCTCAAACACCTAAGAGATAAATATTGTATTTATCTCGAACACTTAGGAGATAAATATCCTCTAATTAACTGTAATTATCCAGACTAACAAATACACATCATCTGTTAGTGGGCGGCTAATGGGTCCAATGACCCAATTTATTAACAGCTCCCACTCGCCCACACACATGGCAAATTAATCGTGTAGTCCTTCCTTATCTCTTGTCCACTGATCTCCTCGTACAGGAAATGGAACGTGCGACCTACGAGAAAGGATGTCCAGTTGAGGAGTATTATATTATGTCATCACCAAACTAACACAATACATCACTCCAAAAAATCTCGTATGTACCCCAGATAGTTCAACTACACCAGATTAAACACTCTCAAATCCCTCATAGTGAGCAATGTTAAACCCCTCATATGTTATGTATTCATGACTCATATCGAAATGAAAATCGACAAAGTCGCCCGGGCTATGAAGCACACAACATGGTGTAATATTGAACTTGCTTCCCAAAGCCGTCATGTCATTCCAATTAGACCCAACCGCTTTCCTAGACATGTCCCGCGAGACCGCATCATCCATGATCCAAGGGTACATGCTAAAGTAGCAACATTGAGTATCCTCTTCATGACATAGTCTAAGGTGAAAAGGGTACTACATAGGATCAAAAAAATATTTCGATCCAAGTGGCTCACACAGTGACGAAGCAGGGATTCATTCATCGCTCCCACTGTCGGTCTGCATTTAGCACATGCAGTATGATTTGCATGCTATGGCGTAACCCGCGAGGACGTGTCACATAAATATAAAATACGCCATACGAATCTGAGTCTCGTCGCAGTACAAGCGCCTAACCTGAGTTTTTCAGCCCAGTCACTCTCATAGTGCCTGTCTGAAATCTCACATTCGGCTGTAAACAGGCTATATAGAGTTTTGGAGATACTCTATGATCGACTCACCTTTTTAGGTCTCATCTTAGCTCCAACTAAGGCGACATGTTTGCATTACAAACTGTATCATCTTATTCGCCCTCTTGGCGCCTAAGACAATTATGTCTCATCTTGCTCGCTATCTTAGCGCCAAGGTGAATTACCCGTGTGAGTGGGTCAATTCGAGCCTGGTGACACTCTCAATAAGGATGTATATGTAATCACAAAGATTATCCATTCATTCCAAAATAAACTCAAATCAAGGAACAAAATTTAATATAATAAATAATGTCAAGTACATAAGATGCCATAAACATTTCAAAACCTACGTAGTCCTATACTCATAATGTGAGAAAGGAAAACATCTCTAGCAATAGGCTTGGTCAAAGGATCAGCCATCATTCTGCCAGTAGGTATATGCTTCATGGTCACCTCTCCTTGCGCAACTAAAGTTCTAATGAAGTGATAACGAAGGCCTATGTGTTTGGCCTTTCCCATGATATTTGGGGTCCTTTACAAAATCTAGGGCATCTGTATTCTCACAGTGAACAGCGACAGCCTCATCTACATGAGTTGTAACCCCTAGAGCCTGTATGAATGACCTCAATCAAACAGCTTCCTGGACTGCTGCTGAACAAGTAACATATTCTGACTCCATCGTAGATAGGGCGATGCAAGACTTTTTCTTGTTGTACCAAGAGATAGCTCCACCAGAAGTGGATATGCGCTCATCTCTATCAGCGCCCCAATCATCATCGATGTATCCTCTCAGTCTCATGTCTCCACCATGATAACATAGGACGAGATCAGCGGTTCCACGTAGGTATCGAAGGATCCTCTTCACCACATTCCAATGAGTGGGTCCAGAATTACTCTAATAACGACTCACCATTCCAACGGCATAGCAGATGTCTGGACGCGTACACATCATAGCGTACATTAGACTTCCTAGTACAGCCGTGTAAGGCACTTTGGACATCTGATTCTTTTCCTCATCATTCTTTGGGCATTGGTCTGTTGTTGAAGTACACGCCTTGTCCATTGAAGTGTCGATGGGTTTTGAGTTATGCATACAGAATCGTTCAATGACCTTCTTGATGTATGTCTCTTGAGACAAACCGAGAAGTCTCTTTGGACGATCACGTATGATTTTAACCCCGAACACATAATTAGCTTCTCCCATGTCCTTCATCTCAAAAGTTGAGGACAGCCACTGCTTAGTCGCGGCAAGGGAACTCATGTCATTCCCAGCTAAAAGAATGTCATCCACATACAAAGAAAGGATCAAAATACTTTTCTTGGATCGTTTTACGTAAACGCAATGGTCTTGTTCAATCATTTCAAAACCTATAGAGGTAATGGCATGATGAAACCTAAAGTACCACTGCCTAGACGATTGTTTGAGACCATATATGGAACGTTTGAGCCTGCAAACTTTGCGCTCCTGTCCTTTGACTTCAAAACCCTCAGGTTGAGCCATATAGATCTTTTCGTCTTGTTCTCCATTGAGAAACGCAGTCTTAACATCCATATGAAAAGGTTCTAAATCATGTTGGGCGACAATAGCTAGGATCAGGCGAATTGAAACAAATCTCACCACTGGGGAGAATATGTCTTCATAGTCCACACCCCGCTGTTGGGTATAGCCTTTCGCCACAAGACATGCCTTATACTTGTCAATTGACCCATCTGCCTTGCGCTTGACTTTTAAAACCCACTTGTTTCCAATAGTCTTGCACCCCGACGGCAGGTCAACTAACTCCCAGACCTGATTCTTCTCCATTGAGCTCAACTCATCCTTCATTGCAGCCATCCACTCATTACTAGCAGACGAAGATAAGGCTTCTTCCACAGAAGTGGGCTCATCTTCATCAGTTGGAGTGCCCATAAGAATTTCTCCATCAATCTCAAAATGACGACGTGGAACTCTTCCTCGTGCACCTCTACGCAGTTGAGAATCTTGTTGACCTAATGGTCCTGGTGGTGTGCTCCCACTAGGTTGAGGGTCACTTATACTATCTTTAGCGACAACCGGATGAGGAACTAAGTCCCCACTTTCGCTTGGAGATGGTAAAGTGGTTCAACCTCTTCTACCTCATAGAGGTCAAGATTCTTACTTGCGTCTCCATTGCTAGGAAAATCACTCTCTATGAAATCAACATCACGAGACTCTATTTCAGTCCTTCCACCATTTAGATGTTCACCATACATCACGTAACCTTTAGAGTTTTAAGAATATCTTAAGAATATACTCTTCTTAGCCCTTGGCCCTAGTTTCCCATACTTATGAGAAGTACTGTGAACATAACTTGCTGAGCCCCATGGGCGCAAGTTATCGAAATTTGGCTTTTGGCCATTCCAAAGCTCGTATGAGGTGGATTTGACTGACTGTGAAGGCATACGATTAAGTATATAGGCTGCAGTCAAAAGAGCATCCCCCAAAACGATATTGGAAGGTTTGTTTGCGCCATCATAGACCTAACCAAGTCTAACAATATTCTTTTCTCTTCTTTCCGCAACACCATTTTGTTATGAAGTATTAGGAATAGTAAGTTGCATGCGTATCCCTTTTTCCTCACAAAACTTCTTGAAGTGATCGGACAAATATTCGCGTCCTCGGTCAGTGCGAAGAGTTTTTAAACTCTTCTCTTTCTGATTCTCAACCTCTGCTACAAAGCGTTTGGAACAATTCAAAGCTTCACAGCGGTGAGATATCAGATACACGTAACCATATCGCGTATAATTGTCTATCAATGTGAGGAAATAAGAGGCGCCATGGCGTACCTTTACATTCATAAGTCCACACATGTCAGAGTGAACTAGCTCAAGTGGCTGAATTTCTCTCACAGCCTTTCCAAAAGGCTTTCTGCATGCTTTACCGGCCAAACAAGCCTCACATGTTTGTAGATTGACTCTTGCGAGTGGGCCCAAAAAGCCTTCTCTAGCCAAACGAATCATTCTATCTTGGCCTATGTGGCCCAGTCTTGCATGCCAGGTGGTAGAATCATTCACAATTTTATCATTCACCACATAAGAATAAGAGGACTGAGAATTAAATCCAATTGAAAAACACTATCAATGCGAAAACCATGTCCAAACAAAACATTATCCAAAAAGATGTCCAAATTATTAACCCTAAAAATAAAGGAAAACATCAGCGCTTGCCATTTACATTGCGCGAACCCCCTTGCGTTTCTTTATTTTCCCTTCCTTTGGCGCAGAAGTGCTAGCCTCGCCTTTCTTGCTTTTCTTACTTTGTCTTCCGCGCTTGTCATTTGCATTGCGCGATCCTTCTTGGGCGACATAAGTGAGGGTCCTGTCAGCGTCTCGAGTCTCAGCCTTAAGGATGACATGCTGTGAAACATTAGAAAAATTCTTGATATTTTCACTATGGGTCAATATATGTTTCATACTGGCCCACGAGGCAGGAATGGACCTTATGACAGCTCTAACTTGCTGCTCATCTGTGAGCACATGGCCAGCATCCCTTACCTTACCAATCATATTGGACATCATCCTTAGATGTTCACTAATGGTATGCTTAGGATCTTTTGTGTACTCCTCAAACTTGATCACAAGGCTACGAAGCCGCGTAGTTGAGGTTCCACCAAAAGAGAACTTGAGCTGATCCCATAAAGCTTTGCAAGTTGGAAGTTCATCATACTGCCCAATTAGATCATTTTGCAAGCTGCTCAACAAGGTGTAGCGTGCACTACGATCTTTCTGATTCCACTTCTGGTAGGCAGTGTGGTCTCTTAGGGGTTGCGCCTCAGTTGGCGCGACCATCTCCTTGGTCAAGTGCTCCTCGAGCTCTTGTTCGTTCAGCATGAATTTCATCTTTTTGTGCCAAACGTCATAATTATCTCAGTTAAGTTTCTCACCCTTAACGAGATCAGCTATGACATTCTTGGTGGCCATTATATTCACTACATTAGATTACGCAAGGAAAAGACATTAATTATACATCCTTCTATTTATTTCAAAAAATTCAAATGAAAAACATAATCCTTCATCACATCATGAAATCGAAAATTTGCTAAGCTCGTAATCATCTCCCATGTATGTGAGTTGGGAAAAATATTTTTCAAGTAATTTTTCCAATAAATTTCATCATCAAATAAGCCACAATGTAATAAATCATCCACATGATAATTTAGAACAATATAAAAGTTGCACCATATAACAAAGTGTGCAAGGACTCCATTGAGCCCTATTGACATTCTAATAACAAAAATGAACACATAAGTTTATTTACAATTCCAATCTAATATCCATCTAATAATCACGAAATTTTATGGAGTTCATCCTCAACTATAGGAGAAAAAAAGCATATAATTATTTTTCAGAATAACTTGCTCAAAAATTTTGAATTTTTCATGATGCGGTCTCATACATATATCCGGAAAAAAATAATCGCAACATGCATACTATTCATTACTAGCATGTTAAATTCGAATCAACATGTAATCATGCTCTGATACCAATGTTGAAACGATTAAATGCGCTACCACGTAACACGTAGTGGGTTCGGAAACACACCTTACGAAGTTCTCGAAAATTTCAACGAAAGATCCTTGTTGTTACGGGCCTCCAACACACTTGATCTTTATCGCAGGTACGAAAACGGCTACTAGAGTGGAGTTCTTCGTCCACGAACCAAATCCTAGAGCTCGGTGATGCTCTAGAGAGTGTGCAACAGAGAGGGGGATCGTCTTGTGACTTATTGTCTGTCACTTATTGCTGTGACTTATGATTTCTTAGGATATTTCTAGCCTTTATATAGAGATAGAATTAGAGACTAGCTTTACTTCAAACACTTAAGAGATAAATATGTATTTATCTCAAACACCTAAGAGATAAATATTGTATTTATCTCAAACACTTAGGAGATAAATATCCTATAATTAACTGTAATTATCCAGATTAACAAATACACATTATTTGTTAGTGGGCGGATAATGGGTCCACTGACCCAATTTATTAACACTTTAGAAGGGTCTCAATCCCTTTGGCGAAATGGATTCCTCGAAATCAAGGAAAAAAAATAAAAATTTTGGCCTTCCACCGTCCTTTTAGTGAAGAGAGATGCTGCATGTTTAAAATCGAGTTTTTTTTAGTGCGTGGTGAAGAACCTCTCAAAAAGACAGAGACTCTAGAGCATTATGCACAATTGATATAGTTATTGAGTGATATGTACATATAGATTCGTTCAAGAAACATGTGTCATCTTCAAGGGCTTGTGGAAGATCCCAGTGAAATATGGTCACGAAAGGTGTTATTGTTAGGATCAAGGGATCTTGTGTGATAGAGAATTGCAAAGGAAATGCCAAGACTATGAATTTAATTAATAACCAAGCCCAACAAGTTGTAAAAGAGTAAAAATACACAACTTGTCTTCTCACATTGATCAGGAAAAACCGGGGGGCAAACAAAATCCACTAATGCAATGAGAAAATGTTACAATTGTCTTCTCAATCTTTTTACCCTAAGCTTAAGGTAACCAAAAGAGTAAAAATACACAACTTACTTCATTTCCAACACCTCTTGAATACAACATTATAACTTGCACACTAGAAAATAAGACCTTTCCTTCTTCACTTTATATATATATATATA
Organism: Escallonia rubra; assembly: GCA_033065855.1. NCBI lineage: Eukaryota > Viridiplantae > Streptophyta > Magnoliopsida > Escalloniales > Escalloniaceae > Escallonia > Escallonia rubra. The sequence goes on along the minus strand of JAVXUO010000529.1, from coordinate 262,343 downwards.
TATATATATATATATATATATATATCCAAAACAGTGGTAAACACGCAACAGAACACTCAGCTCTATTGCCTTTCTTCCTTGACTGTTTAGTATCCAAAACAATGGTAAATCATAGAACATCTCTATTTTTCTCCAAGGCTTTCGTCTCTCTCTCTCTCCCCTTTCTTGCATGCACCAGGTGACATTTATTAAGGACTTACAAGTCCTGAAAATTCTGCACATAAAAGCTTCCAGCACATGCTTTCCTGTCATGCGTGAAAATACAGGAAGTCACCAGAACGACTCCTTATCCTACATGTGCATTATTGCATCAATCAACTTCCAAAGACAGTCGTTGCAATTCTCTTATGCAAGAAACATATATGCCTGCCAGTATTATATACTCGATTCCAAGTCTCAATGCGTGTAAATAATTACAAAACCCATCTTGATTTTCAGTTTTCTTTCTTTACTTCCTTTTGAGTCACAAACCCATGATTGGTATTAACAAATTGTGGCTGAACCAATGGTGTTATGCACTAAACAGTTATACCCGTTCAGCATAGTTAGGATAAAGATCATACTGCGATTATAGACGTTGAGGATAAAGACAGAAGTGCCCGAGAGTAGCCTGAATTTCTACAATTGATTATGAGCTCGTCAATGAGATAGTTGTAGTATGTAATTCCATCTGCATTAGGTTTGCTGCTCATTGTCCTCCCATCTCTTTCCTCTCCTAATTCTAGTTATTGAGAAAAATCCTTTGATTGATGTGAGAAAGTGAGTGTGATAGAATGAAGTCTACATATATTGTCCAACTGTATAATTATTCATTCCTTGGTTGCAATTCTAAAATCCACGAAGTCTTGTCCACTTGAGCATGGTTAACTCAAGCGAGGTAGCAAACGGCATGGTTAAGATTTCATGATGGTAATGGTTTTTGTAGTGCATCTTTAAGCAAGACCACTCTACCGGATTTGGGATTCTGGAGGCTTGATAGAAGCATAACAGTTTTCCACCATGCTCTCCGAGAGCACCAATCTACAAGTCCTCTAGGAGGCTTTAAATCGAACATTCTTAGCAACTACACCAATGTTTTGCAGAACTAATACTTTAGTTCCTATAATAGTAAGGTCGGACTTAGAATAACATAGTAAGGTGAGACTATATGCTCTATTGAATCTTGCAGGACATTGAAGCCATAAACACATTGCCATTCATAAACACACGAAATAAAATTTCATAAACACAAGATAAGCAGAAGACAATGCTTTTTTATTTTATAAGAATAAAAAATTTCAATGTCAATCAGTCTCGTCCTGAGCTGGATTTACAATATTCCTAACTAGTCTAGGCTGTCCGCTATGAATTTACCAAGCTCTCCTATATCTAAAATTTTTGACCTCTGATTGGCTTCATTCTGCCTTCTTGAGGCTCTCCCGCCCACAAATGTTGTCCATGTACCTCAGGACGAAGACGCAGCAGTCCGATTGATTAGCTTGCATGGGCCTCTGTTTCTTCAATCAAACTACAAGATTCGGCTTTGCCGGTACTCTTTGTCCATTGAGAGAGTGGATCATGGCACAAAACAGATTCTGTGGAGAAATTAAAATGGTGTAAGCTACGAGATAACAATTACAATAAGCAAATTAAGAAATAGAAAAACTCTAACAATAATCGAAAGATTACCATAGCGTCCAATTGTTCTTTGAAAATTTCCTTAACAGACATCATTGTTGTGGAGACTGTAGAGGATTGATACGACCATAGCCCGTGGTTCGTAGCAAACAAAGTACTAGTGGGAGTGCTTCAATAAGGGTACTAGGAAGACGTCTGCATCATCGACGCTCATTGAATTCGAACTATTCTTAAACCATGTACGTAGTGAGCTCCCTAGGCTGATGCCAATGGAGCAAGCTTCTCTTCCCCGTCACCCGTTTCCACCATTCCCATTCTCTACAGAGCATGCCATGAAAAAGCGCATCCATCATATAGACGAGGGGATACGCATTTGCCATATCCCCCTCCCAACGCAACAGAAGTTTAGTGTAGGCAGACATCACTGAATGTTCCAACCAATGACCCGGATTGAGGGTGGACATTTCGTTCGACGAGACATAGTAATCTTCGAGGCTGCAGTGCACACCACTTTCCGATCGTAGCTAGAAGGGCTCGCTAAAGTAACGTTGGTGGATTAGGGCTCGTGTTGTCGGCTTTAGAGGCTTTAGCGGATGCCCTTTGGGATAAACAAAAATGACGGGGGGGTCGATTGGGGGATATTGTCTTCCTTGAGGCTCTTCGGATAAGGCCAAGAGTGAAAAGTCCCTCCCTCAAAACAAGTCTTGGAGAGATTGAAGTTTCCAAAATCGAAGTCTTGTGTGACTTGACTCCGAGAGAGTGGTGTAGCCTCCGAGTCCCGAGCAAAGCAAACGAGGGCTGACTCCACTCATCCCATTGAGCCATTCCCATACCCGATGGTGCCCCAAAACATCACCCATCCCAGGTACAGAGGGACTACCAACTCCCTCGCTCATCCCCAAAGTCTGCCCCGAGGGATCACCGTATCCTTCGCTCACATGGGGAGACTGTCACCCGGGATAATCCATTCCCGGGCTCATGCCCGAAGGCTATCCCGTATAGCGGTTCATAAACTTCTCGCAGCCTAGCACCAATATCTTAGCATGGGAGCGAAGATCCACTCCCATGGAATCCAGCAGATCCTTTCGCTCATTTAGTTTCTTGAAGAATGCGAGTGAGGCATCAACCTACATCAAATTAGATAATGAGTAACTTTAAACACGAATGAGATTGAATACAAAACTTACAAGATCAAATTCAATTGAAGGCCATTAGAAAACTAACGAGCTCAAATACCCTACGCTTATCAATCTGAGCTCTAGGGTGGTACTTCTAGCCTCTTGTCCACCTTATTGGGGCTATTCTCTTCCGGGAGATGCTGTAGTACCACCCCAGATACTGCTCGATACTAACCATGGGGTCGGGCTCTGACACAATGGCAGCCAGCGTGTCTTGCTAAGAACCCCACAGTTTAATTTTGTTTGTGCATAATTCGTGCGTATTCACCTGCCTGAACCGTTAGGCACCCGATGGGTTCCTGTTAACCTACATGTCTTGGGCATCGGCTGGCAACCCTAGCAGGCACTCAAAATAGTGCATGCACGATCCGGTAGTTGCCACTCCGCGATTTCAAAGTGAATCAGTGGAGTGAGTTGCAACCCGGAGAGTGTGAAGAAAAACGACTCTGCCACCCGTCCTGTCAAACGTTTGTACGAAGCCCAGTGCATTTCGCCCGGGGATAACGAGTCAAACTCCCCCCGATTAAACACGATGTTGTGATGTGTATCATCTATCCTTGAGTAGTGATTCTCCCTCTGACTATACTCCCAAGCGCACAACCGAGGCCACACATTATTGATTCCCTTCCTACGGTTGGGTGCGCTGACAATAATGTGTTCATAAGCAACACCTGAGAACAAAGACAAATTAGGGGTGTCTCGTCAAAATTTATTGGGCATTGACTAATAAAAAAATATTGAAAACATAATTACAAAGAGTTATATGATATACCTGTAACAATGGGTGACATGCACATATAGCTTTGAAGTCGGGCCTCGTTGCCTTGTGCAATGCTCGATACAAGTATGCAAGAGTTGCTGCACCCCAGGCATACTCCCCAACCTCTTGCAGGTTACCCAACAACACTAAATATTTGGTTTGAACCATATTCTTCGACGTCGTTGGGAATAGAATTGCCCACATCACCCACAGCAGGAAGGCCTTCGTGTGCAGCACAAGCATCTCCTCCGTGTAGTTTTTCGGCAAAACCCCGAAGTTTTCTACGAACCATCTCAACTTTATCCCGCCACTGCTAAATTCATTCTCGGGTATTGAAGTAAAGAAGTCCCTAGCAGCTCTCTTATTTGTTGCGAAAGACATAGAAGTAATCACCGGCCACCCCGTAACACCACTAACCCTAAGATCTACCATACATCTTCTAAGGTGATTGTCATCTCTCCAAGAGGGAAGTGAATCGTATTCGTTTCACTTCTCCACCGTTCAACAAGGGAACCTATTAAGTTTCGGTCAAGTTGCTGAAAGATATCCCCATGAGTAAAAATCCCGAAACCAATTCCACACAGCAATTTTTTCTAGAGTCGGTTCAATCGTCAATTTTTGAATTGTTCGGTTACTTCTACTATGATGAGTGGTGCTCTTTCCTACGAATTAACAAAGATTATTTAAGCAAAGCAAAAGGTCTACAATGTTCGTGAGAATAAGAAAGTTGATAAAATAAGTATCTTACTTGTACATCTCAAATGAGTGTACTAATATGGTTTGCTTGGTCGTATAATGCGGAGGGATCTTTTGGTCCAGAGTTAAATGCCAATTTTTTACGACTGAAATTATAGAAAAACGACAAGTTTGGAAGTTTCTATCGAACGCTGGCAAATTACCAACGCTAGCACATGCATAATATATATATATATATATATATATATATATATATATATAGACACACACACACATATGTAGCGGGTTCTAGAAATTACCAACGCTAGCACATGCATAATAGATATTATATACACGCACATACATGAAATCTAGAAATTGCCAACGCTAGCACATGCATAATACATAATCAAAATCATGCGCAATACTCACAAACTCTAGATTATACACAAATAAAGGATTTGTTTGTGAACTTACATGATTAATTAGACGAATAAAGGACATATTGGGAAGAAATTGCACAAATCTACTTGTCAACGCCGCTGCGAAGATAGGGAAGAAGAAAGAAGAGAGAAGACTTTCAAAATTAGGGGTTTTTTGTTTATATATAGGACGTCCGCGGACGACTTTTTGACTGACAAATGTCAGGTCAAAAAGTCGCCCGTTACTCTGTGTAGCGGAAGGGCAAGACGAGGTATTTTGGTCAAAAAGACCGTCCGCCAGACAGTGTGGCAGACGGATTTGTTTTTTAAAAAAAAAAGATCTGGGCAGTCCATTCTTTAAGTCCTAACGACCAGATCACGTGGACAACTTAACCCAAGTTGCCCGCGCGGCAGTGGCGGAACCAAAATTTCACCCCACGGGGTCTTAAAAATATATCAAAGTCAATAATTTTTTTGTAAGTAAAATAGCACACAAAAACAATCCAATTAGGTCACATATCCGATATCTCAATCCAATTAGGTCACATCCTCAATCAACAATCTCAATTCTCAAATGCTCAATTTAATAATCTGAAATGCTCAATTAACAATCTAAAATCATCAATCAATGCGCAAATCTGAAAAAAAAAATTGATCAAAATGCATACCTCAGAGCTAAGGCAGTTGACCACTTGACCAGTACGGGTCAACGGTTGATCGTCGTTGTCACCGGCAGTGGGTTCTTAGGCAAATTAAGCAAGGAAAGGCATTCGGCGTCTGAAGAGGACAAGATAGAAGTGATCGATCTGTTCAGTCAATACCAAAAATATATATGCAGATAGAACTCATAGAAGTGATCTGTAGAGTCCTTACCTTCACAACAAAACATATGTTTGCAGCGAAAGAAGGTGTTTTTGTCACTGCAGATCAGCTACGGACTGATACGAAGCTTTGATGCAGAATTAACCATCGATCTTAGCTGGTAACGAAGAGAGGCAAAAGAAGGAGAAGATTAATAATTCAACAAAATGAATCTTCTTGTGATTGTTATACATTTTAGGTGATCTCTTAAACAAGAGTCATGACATGCTATAGTGGAGTGCAAGCCGAACATATATGAAATAGTTTCCGCTACCCTTTTTCATTTGATAAGGATTCTTTCGAAAAGAGAAACAAAATGATTAGTGTGAATGCAACAAAAAACATGTTCTTTGTCATTGGATAAGTAATGTTGCTTAGTTACATAATAAGAAAAATATAAGGACCGAGAAAGAACTAAAACTCCTTATAAATTATCTAAAAGAAAGATAAACAACGTTGTCAAGTTAGGCTCCGTTTATTTTTCTAGTTTTGTAAACTGGAGAAAATAATCGCGTTTGGCACATAATTTTCATTTTTTCTTCTTTAGTTTTGAAAACCAGTTTTTAAAACTGGGCTGTTTTTGAAAACTCCAAAAAAGAGTTTTCGGTTTTCAGTTTTCAGTTTTGATTTTTATTTTGAGACCACCACCCTCCCACCGTCGGTAGCCACCGCCCCTGCCCATTGCCGGCGACTGCCGGCATCAGCCGCCGGCGACCGGCCGCCACCGCCAGCGGCCGGCCACCACTGCAAAGCACCACTAAAGAAAAAACTCAAAATAAAAATTGGGTAATCAAACACCCATTTGTTTTTTGTAAAGAAAAAATTACACTAGTTTTGGTTTTTTTGGAAACAGAGAACCAAAACTGAAAATGTTACCAAACGCTACCTTAGATTTTGGTTTGTTGATTACAATTGAAAGGCAAATGTAGCCAGTGAGCCAACCAAATTGTCCTTAATTGTCCAATAAATCCTCCCATCCATTCTCTTTTGCTATTTCTTATGATGCCACCATATCCTTTTGTTCTTCTTGTCTCGAAGTTTCATCACAAGATTGTCTTTTCGGAAAAAAAATATTTGACAACATTGTCAAATTTGACTTGAGTTTCTTAAGAAAAAGCTAGGCAGCCGCTACTGCCGCCGCTACCCATCACCAGATTCACACAGCTGCAGTAACCAGTTTGCTGATGCCATCTTGGTAACGAGACTTTTGTCAAACCCACCAAAAGCCTAATCTGATATTTTTGTCATAGAGGAGAAGATATTTCCACATGACTCTTATAGAGATGACATTGTTTAATCTATGCAGACCCGATGATAATGAAACTTTGGCAATTTCTTGTTAAAAAATCTTGCTGGTAGTGAAACTTTGACAATTTATTGTTGAAAAATTTGTCTCTGTCAACTTTCTATAAAAAATTATGACTTGAAAGATATTGAGAGGGGGAAGAGAGAAGGAGAAATCTTGACCCAGAAGGATACATTTCTTTCTCCATTAGAAAATAAAGTTGATAACTTAGCTTTGACACGGGTTCTTATTCTTCTAGAAATAAGAACGCTTTTGAGATTGATTTTATAATAATTAAATTTGATTTAGTTTAGATTAACTCGAATTGTTAGTTGTTTCATGAAAATTTAAAACCGGTTAAATCAGCTATTAGAAGCTAAAAGTTCAAGAAAATAAGAAATAAGTTAATTATTGATAATTAGGTTTGACCAAGTAAATACCAAAGTATCCTTGTTGATTACAAAAAACTTTTAACACATTATACTCAGTTTAACACATTCTACTTAAGCACTAAGTTTTTGTTTCTTTGCATCGTTTGAGTTATTTAAGTAATACTGTATTATCTAAAACACCATTTATAACTTAAAGTATTATTTTGCTAAAAATTAAGTTAAAACTAATTTTGAAATTAGACTAAAGTAATTTTAACTTAAATTTTACTTTTAAGAATTAATTTTCTAATTAACAGGCTCTAAGAACCTTCATTTAAAACGCAAATCTGAAATCAAATTTGGAGACAACCGTATGAGCACGTCATTGAAGATAAGATTTAGTCGTTATCTCACATGAACTCAACTTCAAGTTTTATATTACCTTTTACTCGGAGTATTTTAAAATTAAGATGGGAGCATCTGGACAATAAAATTTGAAAAGGCAAAACACAGACAGCATGATTACACGACATACGTAACGATTGTAACATTTTGCTTTTATATATTAATCGTTATATAATGTTGCTTCACATCTGCATTAATTTAGTTTAGGCAAATTAATATTTTTTATTATATACTACATCTTTTTTATCACATCGACGTCATTGTGATGAAAAAAAGTCTTGCATGTCACTAATAAATTAAATTTATTTTGTCAAACCACAAATTACAACTATTTATCGGTTTATAAAAATATGAACCAAACCTAACAAAAAAAATTAGTGGTTCGAACAGTTCGATGCAATCAGTTTAAACGGTTCGATTTGGAATGATTTGCAATCATTTAAAAAAGTTGTTCCTTTATAGACATCTCGTTGTTATCCCATCCTGGTTACCCACTTTTTGACCGCTCGGTTCCACTCCCGTGACACATCAACATTTTCAACGGTCAAAGTTCAACGCACAAGGCCGATCAACCCAACACGCACGCTTCGGTCAAGTGACATTGTGACACAAAAATATTCTAAGTATTGGAATCAACGTCACATCCGCGCGTCAAAAAAATTATAAGTGTTGGAATCAACCTTTGGCCTTCCCCTAAGAAGTCGGCCGGTGGCCTTTCCCAAGGAGGTCGGCCTTCTACTTCCCATAAGGGATCGACTGAAGCTCCCCCCTCTTGGGGGCTCCCTAGCTTCACCCCTTGGGGACTCCTTTCTTCACCCGTTTGGGGGCTCTCTCGCTTCATCCTTGAGGACTCTTCTCATCACTGATTTGGGGGCTCTTTTGCTTCACCTCTTGTTCTCTCCTTGCCTTAGTAGTTCCATGCTCCACGACGCCCGCCTTTGCCTCGAGCGCTGTCTCGATCGGTGTCATGTGCCCCCAGCACATTGCCCCTCTCCACGAGACCCATCGTCGCACCTGAGCGCCACCTTCCATCATACATATCCCGGCACTCCTTTCGTCGATCGCGCCTATGCATCGTTGCCATGCCACATGCCTCGCACGACGCTCATCTCTTTTGCCCCCGCGCTATCACCATTGAGCATGTCCCCTACACCGCACATATCTGTCACGCCCATGCGCCGTGTTGCTTATATTGTCGCACCCCCCGGCTCTCTATCACACTATCAAGCCACTAACACCGCACACATCTTTCGTGCCCATGAGTCGGGCTACTTATACAACCCCCCCCCCCCCCCGGTTCTATTGCGCTACCATGCTGCTGGCATCACACATGTTCTGCCTAGCCAATGCACAACGCCATTTATACAATCGCGCCCCCCGGAATCTCGTCACACTATTACTCCATACGTTGGTCTATCCTCTGACCACACCATGTGCATCTTGCCTTGGTCATCGAACATGCTTAGATCTATTCCCCAGAGAATGTAGCATCATGCAAGGATAGACGACTCCTCTTGTGACACTATTTCCACCAAGAAGCTCCAAGTTCTCTGGCGCGAGGATTTCCACCCACCAGGTAGGTGATTCTTCCAGGACACTATCTCCACCAAGGAGCTCCAAGTACTCCGGCATGAGGACTCTCACCTGCTAGATAGGCGACTCTTCCGGACAGTACACCTTAGCACACTCGGAAGTGCTTCAGCACAAGGACTCACCCGCGGGATATGCTCACTCTCTAAAATACTTTCTCTACTAGGGTGTCTGCATGACTAGTGTACGTGTTTCGGAACTGAGGGCTCTTCATCGGCACAAGGACCATGACCTCCGGGTCACTTAGAGACGGGAGCAGGTCTTAGGAGTGCATTGTGCCTCGTTTGCCTGGTAGTTGGGCGTTAGGCCTTCCCCACCTCTGCCAGGTCCTATGCGTCTCTCGACACCTCGTCTGACACTCCAAGGTCCTTTGATTAGTGGCTAGATCAAGGGGTTCTTTGGTCATGCTGGCGCTGTTTGGACCAGTCTTTCCAGACAAATAGGGCAACATTGTGTGGGGTAGGCTAGGATAATATGCAATATGACAGTCCGTGGAGCACTGACATTTTTGGCCCTTCGTCGAGGTGTGACTCCCAAGGAGCGCTACTTGTCGCTTGATGACCTCATCCTCTCAACCTCTATAAATAGAGGACTTGAGAATTCATTTTCAAAACTTGAGAACAAAACTCACTCTCACATTTATACTTTTTGTCATATACTTTATTGGATGTGTGATAGTTTGTGATTGGCCTTGTAAGACCCCACCCATGAACTCATAAGTACCTACTTGGATAGCCCTTTTGAGTGAGACATTATCAGCTATCCAGTCAAGTTGCCGATAGTTGGGAAAAATGAAGGCAAGCCTGAGTATATTCCACATCAAGAGGATAGTTGAGACAACGAATTGAAGGGTGAGCCATGAATATTTCACATTGGCTAGAGAGGAAGATTCTGGGCTATGTATGCTCGAACCTTAGCAAGGATGCTAAGGCATAAGGAGTTGAGATTGTGATGTCCCATATTGGATGTGAAATAATTCGTGATTGGCCTTAGAAGAACCTGACTCATGAATTCATAAGTACCTACTTGGCTAGCCTTTTTGAGGGAGGCATTGTGGGATCGTGGATCGAGTCGTTACACTTTCTCATTCTAGAGAAATCTATGGAGAAAAACATACAGGACCCTGACGCTGTACCTTGATTCTGGACCTAAGCATTGAAATGTGATAGTCGTCGTGTATTCACCCCATGCCTTCGCCCTTGCAACACTGCCAGTCCTCAGACTCTGCTTGGGAAGCCTTGATCTCTGTCCTCGTTCTGTCCTTGCTCTGTCGCACATCAGCATATTTGACATCTGACTTGGACTGCATCCCTTGTGGCACTTCCACGTCTACTGTGAACCCACTTTCTTAGCATTTTCGATCCAAATATTATTCAAAATTGGAGATACATATTTTGCCTAAATTGCACATTGTTACGTCTATGTATATCTAAGTGCTCGTGTTAATATAAAATATCTTTATTCCAGGTATATTTACGATCAAAACAAGTATGCATTTATTGTTAATGTATGAAAAAAAAAATAAGTAAAAATTTAACAAATATTGATCACTACACTTTTGTGTTATAAGTGCTCACATCATATCTTTTTCTATTAAGTTTTAAGATTTTGTTTATTCTCTTTGTACCGTTTCAGATAAATAAATGTCACTAGAAATATATTAACACATCATAGGTCGGTTCCGTTCAGTTTATGATCTATTTTAAAAATTGGGCCATGAATTGAACCGAAGTTAGAAATGTAAAACCTAATCGTTTTGTTTTTTAGATGATTGAAATTGAATTGACTCAATTTAATCGTAAGCGGTTCAGATGGTAGCCCACAGCCGTGTAAATGCAATGTTTCCAATTCAACAACTTAATTCGTGTTCTGGGCTTGGGACAACCACCATTACACGGCACTTGCTTTGCCCTATAAATGCAGTGTCTCTCCACCACAACAGAAAGGCAGGACAAGAAATTTTGGGACACCAGACCTCATGGACTACGTCATAACATTATTGCTCCTGCTGTCCTTGACATGGGCATGCATGCTCTGCTTCACCTCAACCCGCCGGAAGTCCAGGCTTCCCCCCGGCCCCAACCCTTTTCCGGTTATCGGAAACATTCACCAGCTAGGGGATCAACCCCACCAGTCACTGGCCAAACTCTCCAAAAGATATGGTCCACTAATGTCCCTTAAGCTAGGGACTAGAACAACCATAGTGATATCATCCCCTGGTATTGCAAAAGAAGTCCTACAAAAACATGACCAAGTTTTCTCTAGCCGAACGATCCCAGACGCCAGTCACGCACTGGACCACCACGCAGCTTCTCTAGCCTGGCTGCCAGTCGAGAAAAAATGGCGCAACTATCGGAAAATATGCAAAGAGCACATGTTTTCCTTGCAACGGTTGGACGCTACCCAGGCGCTTCGTCGCGAGAAGGTGCAAGAACTGCTTGAGTATGTACGAGGATGTTGCCTTAGAAGGGAAGCAGTGGACATTGGTAAAGCCGCGTTTACTGCGTCTCTTAACTTGATTTCGAACACTCTCTTCTCAATTGATTTGGCTGATCACAGCGGTGATTCGAAGTCATCTCACGAGTTCAAGGAAATTGTGTGTGTTCTTATGGAGCTTGGGGGGAAGCCTAATCTTGTGGACTTCTTTCCGGTGCTTAGGTTGATTGATCCACAAGGTTTGCGAAGGCAGTCTAGAGTCTATATTGAGAAACTGTTTGCGATTTTCGATGGCATCATTGCTCGGCGGTTGGAGGCGAGAAGTTCGGCTTCAGAATCTTCGACGAGCAATGATGTTTTGGAAGCTTTGCTCAATCTTAGCCGCAAAGATGACGCTGGACTGAGCTACAATGATATGAAACATTTGCTTCTGGTGAGTACATCACTCTTTCTATCCTTTGCTCAGCTGTATTCACAAGCTCCATCTGTTTGGTTGTCTGTTAATAAGCTTGTCATTTTCCAATTCTCGTGCTGTATAACCAGTAATTGTCGAGTACATCACTCAAATGCGTATGACAAAAAGTGTGGAACAAGTGGGTACGACTAATATAACCAGTAATTGTCGAGTACGAATTAGACCTTGAACAATAAAGTTTACACTTGAAAGGTGTAATTTTAAAAAAGAATCACTCAATTAAGGAGATATAATATTTCAAAGTTTGGAACGTTATGAAAAGGTCCAAAGTCCAACATTGTTTGAGAATGAAAATATTATGAGTATATAAGTAACGCGGTGATATGTTATATTGTTTTAGAAATACAAAATATGCATATGTGGTCGCACCACACACTCACGCGGCTGTCTAAAGGGGCTTTAAGGCACACGTCCGCGTTGTTGCTTTTAGCCGCAGGTGCCATCCCACTCGAGATATCTAATGCATATGACAATTAAGTGTGGCACAAGTGGGTACGAATTTCAATCAATGTAGATAATTGTTCGAGTTCTCTAGGTCTACGTCAACGTATGGGCTATTGGTCAAGCACAGAAACTTCAGCTTTTCAAATTTTGGTTTAGGTCTGATAAAACTTCAGTACTTACGCTATTGTTTTGGCAGCCTGTAGTGAAAAACTTCAGTACTTACGCTATTGTTTTGGCCAATCTCACACTATTGTTTTCAGGACTTATTTCTAGCAGGGACAGATACGAGCTCCCTCACGGTGGAATGGGCGATGACGGAGTTGCTATGCAATCCAGAAAAATTAGCAAAAGCGAGGACAGAGCTAGAGGAAGTCGTAGGCAAAAATGAGCCACTTCAAGAATCAGACATTTCGAAGCTGCCGTACTTGCAAGCAATTGTCAAAGAAACATTTCGACTGCACCCAGCAGGACCATTTCTAGTACCCCACAAGGCTGACACCGACGTAGAAATCGACAGCTTTGTCGTGCCCAAAAATGCGCAAATTTTAGTCAACGTATGGGCTACTGGTCGCGACTCCAACGTATGGTTGAACCCGGGCTCATTTATGCCAGAAAGGTTTTTAGTCAGTGAAATTGACTTCAGAGGTCGAGATTTTGAGCTCATTCCATTTGGTGCTGGAAGGAGGATATGTCCGGGACTGCCATTGGCTTATAGAGTCGTGCATCTTATGTTAGGGTCTATACTGCATTCGTTCAATTGGAGGCTTGAAGATGGGATGAAACCTGAAGACATGGACATGAGTGAGAAGTTTGGCCTTACACTTCAGAAGGCCATCCCTCTCAGGGCTGTCCCAACTATATAATCATGAGGTCGAGCACTTAGGTCCCGTACGCTTATCATATTTGTTTTCTGTTTTCATTTTCTGTTTTTATTTTCATGATTTTGATATTCAGTTTGAAAATCCATTCCTGTACTTTTATCATTTTCACAAAAAAAAAATTAGCTATTTTTTCTTATATTGGGTTAAGTTTGAGTGAAAAAAGCTTTTCAGTTTTTTGTTACTATTTGAGTAATTTTATCCAAAACGAAAACAGAAAATGGTAAAAGTACGCAAAAAAGAATCTTTTTCATCATCATTACTAAAACCAGAAAACGAATATGGTAAGCGTACGGGGTCTTACTTTCGTTAGCTTACATGCAATGTGAAAGACTGAAACACATTTGAGTGCATTTCTGTTTGTGCGCGCTACTGAGCCATTCATACAAGCACATAATCACTTCTTCAGTTCACCAGTACTGCGCAATGTTACTAAGATTACAAAAGGACACCTTAGGTCTTCATTTCGAAAAGGGATAATTGCAAAATACCCTTGTGGTTTGGGGCAGTTGCAGAGGGATAATTGCAAAAAATACCCTTGTGGTTTGGAGCAGTTGCAAAAAGACTCATATTATTACAAAAATTGTAAAGGCCTCCCTCTAGCCCTTAGTTTGTTGCAACTGTTAGAAAAGTTATCCAAATTAACAGGGCATGCTTTTCACGCTCTTGAAAAATGCGTGTAGTAAAAAAAATTATATTAAAAAGACTAAAGTACCCTCCCTCTTTTTATCTCTCCCAAACAAGTCCCAATTCCACCAAAACCCAACCCTAGCCGCCACCCTCACCAGCAGCGCCCCAGTCTGCCATCTGCGCCACCCACAACCGGCGCCACCACCACCCAGAAGCCGCCAGCCCCGTCACGTGCGCCGCCGGTGTAAGTCCCCTCAAATTCTTGCCTCCACCACACCGTCCACCACTTGCGCCACCCACAACCGGCGCCACCCTATTTCTCATCCAATCCCACCGCCGCCAACTTCTGCACATAATCCCATCACCGCCAACAGCCCACCCAATCCCGCCGCCACCATCACCGTCGAATGTCGCAGCTGCCATCATCGCCTAGTCCCGCTACAACCATCACCCCCAAACCAATCCCACAACAATTTGAACCCTAATCGAAACCCCAAACTTAGATTGAACCATAATCAAACCCCCAAACTTAGATCGAACCCTAATCCTGTGCTGCGGCCACCAACAATTCGAACCCTAATCGCACAAACTAAAATCTAGGGTTTCAAATTGGAATGTGCGATTTGAAACCCTAGATTTGAATTTGTGCAATTCGAGTAAATAATCAATCAACATCTTGCGCCCCTGCCAGCCCCATCGATCCTGGCTTGCGTCGCCGCGAGCCCGCCATCGATCCAGACAGCTGGCCTTCGTGCATGTCAAAATCTAAGAATCTCGTGAAGAAGGAGAGAATCAGATAGGAAAAGAGAAGTGGAAAGAGCGCGCCATTCTCATTTATATAGAGGGGCAATTTAGACATTTTTCTCATTCTATTACTGAATTTTTACGGTGCAACACCTTTGCAATTTCATGTGTGTTTATGCAATTTTTTTAACAAGAGGGGTCTTTTTGCAACTACCTCAAACCACAAGAATATTTTTTGCAATTATCCCTTTCAGAAATGCAAATTCGCTTTAACAACTTTTCTTGTTATTTGAGCAAAACCCTCCTAATGATTTGCTGCTGACGTATGTAAAGCGACAGGAAATGAAATATGCTACAATGATTGTGTAAAAGCAAGTTTGCAGACATCGCCATTCAAATATATATTGCTCATTGTGGTCAAAGTATCGCTATATTTAGTTTAAACTGTTTAGTAAAAATTGAGATAATATTTGAAAATTTTCTCCTACTTCAAAAACAAAATGTAACTTGAGCTTAAATCTTCTTTGTCGTCATCTAGATATTGCCGCTACTTAGAGGCACATAATTGAACAGGGATTTGATGTAAGGATTCATTTTTGTTTAGAGGGGAAAATAGTACTAATATGAAAAAGTTAGAACTCTGACGTGAAAAAGACGGCAATCTCAAGCACTAGGAACACTACAAGAAAAATAACAATTAGTGACGGAAATTCCGTCGCTAAACATATTTTTTTAGTTTTCAAAAAAGTAACATTTTTAAAAATCAATAATTGAAATATAAATATATTTTTATGTATTTTTAAAAAATTACGATTAGCGAAAAAAATTCCGTCGCCAAATTTCATACAGGGAAAATATTTCGTCGCTAATTATGTCGCAAAAACCATATTTAGGAGCTAAATAAAATTTTCCGTTGCAAAAACAATATTTAGGAGCTAAATAATTTTTTCTGTCGCTAATTCTGTCACAAAAAAAAAACATATTTAGGAATTTTTCAATTGCTAATTCCGTCGCAAAAAGAATGTTTAGGTGCTAAATGATTTTTTTCGTCGCTAATTCCATCGCAAAAATCATATTTAGGAGCTAATATTTCTGAAAATAAAAATTATTAAATTTGCATAATAGATTATACTATTCTTAGTTGATGCCACAACGTGTGACAATAATAATCTAACATCCGAAAATTAACTGAAGATAACAGATATTTTGCATTTGTTGAATACCACTAAAAGTTAGCAATTGAGTTAATGCATCTAAATCAACCAGTTGCTTGGTTACCAAAATGAACAAATATCCCAACAAATGTGATGTCAGATCTGGTCACATAAGGCAATCATCCACCAAGCTCACCGAAGGTTTCATCATTGCCATCATCAGTAGCATGAGTCGCGATAACTTCGGCCTGTAACAAAGCAATTAAAGGCATGTTAAAGAATGTGCATCAATGTACTTGCATAACCAAGTTTAACCATGAATCCAACCTAAATTATGTTGGTCAAACAGATTGACACCTAATACATAATAATTAAAATGTAGCTTATGCATTAGTACTCTTTGATGATGAAGTACACAGTTGATATGGTGCTTACATTAAGCCATTGGGCAAAGTGCGTTGGAAAAGAGTTGTGGGTGATTTATATGCAAGGTTCTCCAATGTAAGTAGAGGCAATGTGATTAGGGATTTTGAACAGCTCAGACAAGTAACTACCGTGGGAGAATATTACAATCAGTTTGAAGAATTGAGGGCTCAGGTGGTGGAGGAGTTCAGAATACTGGATGAGAGCTACTTTTTGACGAGCTTTGTGGGAAGATTGAGGCCTGGAATCAGAAGTCTTGTAGAGCAATTTGAGGTTATTACTCGACTAAGGCTATCCACATGGCAATGAAAGAAGAGATTGCAATTAACAACCTGTTTAGGCAGCAGAGACTTATACTCGCTACACCTTTTATCCAAAACATGTGACCACCAACACCAAATTGTGAACATACCTGCATACCAAAAACCCATCTCAAATAAACTCCCCAACATTACTAACCAACTATTTCAACTCCACAGCTAATCAGTGCAAAAGTATTCAGCCTACACCCCAAACACCACCGAGAAAAGGATCTTCACAATGACCATGAAATCATTTTAGGCCCCAGCCACTGCAACCATGAAATCAACATGTGAAATTTGACCTTCATAATGACCACCCTCGCTGCCACAATCATCGGCCTGTTAGCACCTAGAATATGTATCAAGTAGAAATTTCAAGTCTCGTCCTTGGGCTTGAAAAGTTATTAGCACTCAAGTATTAGTAGTTTCGACATGTCTGCCTCACTACATGTTGCTTAACTGCAAAAGTTTAAAAACTCATTGGGGTCAAACTGCTAAGAGATAATACCAGCAACTCAAACTCCAACTCCACTGCCTATACCAAACTTGGACTCAAAGCTTGGTATTCATGCTTTAAGCATCGGCTAGTCAAACCATGTAGACACCATCTTCTTGATGGTTCATTATTGTTCAAATTTTCATAGAAACATTGTTGAACTGATACTTAATATTGAGTTAGTTGCAAGACAGTTATTCAACTTATACCAACCTCTAATGATATTACTATCATTTCCTTACAAAACTAATCCAAACAATACTTTACCAGAAGGCCTTAAACATGAATGAAGCATGATGTTTGATGAAAATATGAATTACCTATAGCAGGTCCTTTTCTTTGAAGGCCTTGTTGTTGGGCTTTGGTAAGCCCACACTTTCTTAAACCAATTATTTCAAGGCCTTGTTGCCCATTTCCTTGGAAGGAAAATGATTTTCCTATCATCAATCGATTTATCTTGCTCGCGGTATTTTGCATCAAGATAATCCTTCCAACATACACATAACTCGAGTGACTCAAGGTTAAGACGACTTCTCCTGTCATCCAACACCCTCCCTCTCGCTGAAAATGCCAACTCTGAAGCAACAGTAGATGCTTGCACCGGTAGTACTTCTCGGACAATTTGGGATAAAGTTTTATAATTTTTTTCATTTTGTTTCCAAAAATTTAACAAATCAAAATTCATCTGTTCTTCCATTGATAAAGCAGAATAATGATTAGTATATGCATACAAACCAATCTCATTAAAAGAGGAAAAAGTATACGAACCTGTCGAACTTGAAGTACCTTCCGCTGGTAGTTGTCTTGCTACTAGATGTTCAAGGCCCTTAAGATATGACGCATAACATATTTCACAGCTTGACGATGAAGCTCTCCCACGCACGTCAATGGAATTTTGATATAGGTCGTACAGATCCTCAAATGTTGTGCTCACTTTCGTTGTAAGTTTAGTTGTGTCTTCATCCGTGTAGTACATTACTCTTGATATCTCTAGTATCGAAACTTTCGCGCCATGCAACTTTAACCCAGGATCCAAACAAGTGGCTACCTAAAAAATAGTAGGCAATTCCGCCCAATATTTATTAAACTTAATATCTATCTATTTTACTATTTCCTGAGAGGGTCATACATATCTCTATTTCGTTAATATTGTAGTCATTTTAAGAATTTATACTACAGCGAGAAGAGAGGTTAGTTTTTGGGCACAATAATGTACTCTCAAGATGACTTACCTCCTTAACTATTTACTTAAGTTTAAAGTTAGTTTGTACTAGATTAACCTTTTATTTATTTCTAACTAACCAAATTATACTGGCACGTCTTATGGGCGTACGACAGATCACAATAGCCAGCAAAGGTATCGAGGGTAAGCAATTATATCAGAGTTGCAGGAACAATGGCGTTGCTGAAAGTAAAGCCCCGAGTACTCATTTAGTTCTTGAATGGCAGTAAACAAAGATGCAGTTGAGCCATCGCCTATTCATCCATTTAATTTCCCTTTAACTTGTTATTTGAGCATACTAGTTTTAGGTTAAATGCATGGATATTAGATTGGCATTCGAAATGAACTTATGGTTATGTGTTTACTTTTGCTTTAAGAAAATTCTTTTGAGAATAATGTGTTGTGCGGCATCTCCATTTCCCTGTAGCAAGGAAGAGTCTGACTAACCACCTGGTCACTCAATGAGTGAACCGGCTAGTTGGTCAGTAGGTTTAGGATTTTTTTTATTAAATTTTGGGAAAGGAAGAATGACTAACTGTCCGGTCACTCGATAGGTGAACCGGCCGGTTGGTCAATAGGTTTAGTGTCTGTTTTGGATGGTATTTTGGAAAAAGAGGAATCTGACTAACCATCTGGTCACTCAGGGAGTGAAACAGCCGGTTAGTCAATAGGTTTAAGGTTTGGGTTATAAACTAGCCAGTTTTGAATTTTCAAGTACTGTACCTACTAACTAACCGTCTGGTTAAGAGCACGAAAAACCTTCCGCTTAGTCAAGTCTTACCTCTTTTACAAGATTACCAGTTTGCTTACAGAATATTGGCTGATTCTCAGGCCAATATGCTATAGGTCAAACATTCATTTTCTAAAAAAAAGGGTAGAATATTAAATGGTCAAGGAGTTTGGTTTCTATTTCAACATCGGTGTAAGGTCACTACTTTGGCTCGACTTGTACCATATACCCACCGCCCGTAACGCAGGTAGTTAATAATGGGTAATCAAAAGTATTTAAACGAGCCGTTTACCAAGAAACTAGGAGGTCCCTTTAGTACGAAGCCTTGGAGCTTTGGGTACAGTTGAAAGTTTGCCTCAGAACTAGGAAGTTTAAGTATTTATTGCCTTCGAGTGGGTGGGTTAAGGGCAGACGTGCACGTTATACAATAGAAAAAAAAATACACAAGCCAAAAGAAAACTTTTCAAGTCTAGTCCTCTTATATTTTAGTCCCCATTGAAAAATTTCCTGGAAAGGAAAAATTTTAGGGAGTCACCATTTTATTTAATTTAAACACACAAAAATTAGAAAACCTAGAAAATTACTCTAAAATGTTCCAAAGGTCAACCAATCTATTGAAAACATGGAAATGGGCTCGGGGAGTAAGTTATACAACGAGAAGGTATTAGGCACCCGCCATTTTCTTTTGGTCTCTACTTCATTTCTATGTTATCTGTCCTTAAACACATAAACATGTAAATATACAATGAGACATTTAACCCTAAGTTTATTTCTAGATTAATGATTTGAATTAGACATCGGGGGTCAAATGACCTACGTAGACAAACTGGAATTAAAACTATCGTAGTTCGACTTTGGTCCTAGGGAGACGACCTACACTTCTATCTTAGACTTAACCAAGAAATATAATCGCACGAAATAGGAAAACTTCTACTAAACTAGACTAGAAAACTTATGAAATGTACCTCGCGAGTCTGCTTGTCTAGACGACTCGGAAACGCTCTGCGAATGATCCACAATGCAAGAGACAACGAACTCTTTTTTAAGTAGAATATGAAATGCTCAATTCTCGTAAGAGATGATATACTACTTCCACGAGAAATGATATAAAAACTCTAGGGAGAAAAAGCTCAGATCCTAAAAAATGTAAGTTAAGGGTCCTATTTATAGGGGTCCGAGATGCCAAAAATGATAAAGATGGCCATATACATGTATGTGTGTGTGTGTGTGTGTGTGTGTGTGTGTGTATTTATATATACACACAGTGTAATTTTATGTGTTTGGGGATATGTATGTATTTGGATGCTAAATCAGAGAGAAGCATTATCTATGTGATTGTTTTATCTAAAATTTATGTTGGAAAACAATTTAGATTATGTCAAGTTTTTTTTCCAACCAACTCGATCAAAGGAAAAGTAGGTATTTCTAAGGAATTAGTCTGAGTATATAGGAGAGGAGGTGGAAAGCCAACGAACGTTGAAAACGGAGCTATCCCAAACTTTGTCACCATGGAAGCAACTTCCTCAGCAGTTCATATGCTATATTCATTCCACGAATCATGGCATCTCTTGTCTAGAACCTTATCACTTGTTCTGCAGCCACGAGTCATTCTGCAGCCACGAGTCATAAAGGCTTTGTTACTCGACTTATTCATCATGAATCTATATTATTGTCATTTTATAATGTAATGCCACCGTAATTGATCGTGCTGATCAAGCGCTAAAACATTCGATTTCACATCAAAAAGTTTGGCTTACTTTCAAAGAGATTATAGATTTGTGCATAAGATTTTAGGTTCTAAATTATCTAAAAAATTTCACAAATTGAAAATTATGATTAGTTGAGGCAAAAAAGTCTATTGGCCATAATAAATGAAGGTTTTGAGATAGACTAAGATTGTGAATTTGACGATTTTACATTAATTTGTGTGCTAATAATCACAAGGTGATTTGGATCTTGAATTTCATGCAAAAAGGGAAAGGCTGAACCAGGATGATGGGATAATAATTTAAAAGTTACTCTATAGAAAATCTGAAAAATATGAAGATGATGATGACACATAGGATTTCTAATCAATTATTCCCAAAAATAAAGGAGGTCAAAAGCTATGGTTTATTTGGTACCAATTCTTTTAGGATTTGGATTTCAAATTAGGAATTGGATTTAGAATTCAATTCACTTCTTCTTTTTTGGAGCGGAAGTGAATTCAAAAGTGGTGTGACGGTAACGACAATGAAGACAATGCTAGTGGGTTCATTGTTTGAGAGATCTAGAAAAGAATAAGATAGATAAATAATTACTTTTAATTCAAAAAAATCAAAATTCCATAAAATCTGACTATTTTTCATCGAATTTTACACTATAAAAATAAATATAGTCAAATCCCACGAAATCCAAATCTAATTCCTTTTTTTAATGCTCCAAACAAGAACATTTGAATATTTGAAATGAAATCCCAACACTACATCAGCTCCCAAGAATTGGCACCTAATATTTTTTTATTAAGAAAATTACTCGTAAGATTCTTTTGGATGCAATCATAGCGGTGTGTGTGGTTACTAGCGCATTTTTGTAAACATTTTCTCTTTTTCGCGTCAAAGATCAAGCTGTATCATACATAGTCGATATGTGAATTTTTCACGGATTGTTAGTAAATTGAGTCAAATGCGATTCACCTATTTTTTATATTATGTAATCTAGTAAATATTGGGTCAATTGCATTACTAAATTTATCTACATTTACACACGCATCTCCTTTAGTATTTGCTTCACACATTGCAAATTTAGGATTTCAGATTCACATATTGCTCAAATTTTCAACTTTTAGTAAATTGAGTCAAATGCATTAACTGGATTTATGCTATGCATATACTGACACATTTTTAGTATTTGGTGCACATACTTATTTCATTTACCTTCAAATATTTTATTTAAGATTCCATGGTAGTAGGAAAGATATATAATGCATATAATATTTGTATGTGTGTTGGGTTATGTGTGTATTTACATTCTAAATAAGGAAAATTTACATCTAATGCGATTCCTTTCTCTAAAATTACTTGAATTTTAATAATCTCTAGAGGAAGCTTTAACTGAAATGTTGAAAACTAGAACCCATTTTTTTTGAGAAACAATTTAGATTACGTCAAATTTTATTCCAACCAAATTGAAAAAAGAAAACAAAAAGTGGGTATTTATGAGGAATTAGTTGGAGTATATATATATGGTGGAGGATGAAAGCCAACAAACCCCGAAAACACTGCTATGCCAAACTTTGTCACCATGGAAGCAACTTCGTTATTAGTTCATGAAGCTAAACTCGCTCTAGTAATCATGGCATCTCTTGTATCCACCATCATCACTACTTCTTCAGCCATCAGTCCTATAGGCTTTGAAACTCCACTCATTCATCATGATTCCATATTTTCACCATTTTATAACGCAACTGCCACCGTAACTGATCGTGCTGATCAAGCACTAAAACGTTCGGTTTCACGTCTATCCTATTTAAAAGCACTCACCATGAAAGAAACTCCAGAACGTGTCCCGGCAATTATTCTTGCCGGCGCGGGTTCCTTTTATGTTAGTATGTCCATTGGTGAGCCAGGAGTCGATCAATTGGTGTTGATGGACACAGGAAGTGATCACGTGTGGGTTCATTGCATTCCATGCGTCGGATGTAACACAAATAATCACTTATTTGATCCTTCCAAATCTTCTACATATTATCCACTACCTTGCAATCACGATCCTTATTGTACTGCACATTGCGATCACCAAAAGAACGAATGCACATTCTCACAATTATATGCCGATGGAACCTTCAGCTCAGGGAACTATGCCAAAGAAAAGTTTGAGTTTGATATACCTAATGAAGGATCAAAAGTTTTACTTAATGTGATGTTTGGTTGTGGGCGTGTCGTGCATGAGCCTAATAGCGAAATAAATGGGGTTATGGGACTTGGTAATGGATATCAATCTATGTCTAGACAACTTGGTGGCAAGTTTTCATACTGCATTGGGAACATTGATGATCGGAACAATATGAACAACAGACTGATTCTTGGGAGTGGGGCTAGATTGTTAGGGGCTTCGACACCACTTGATATGTACAATGACTTGTACTATCTAAAACTAGAAGGCATAAGTTTTGATGATCATAACCTTCCAATTAGCCCAACTGTATTTCGAAGAACAAGACGGGGGAATGGTGGTGTATTGATAGATTCAGGAGCAGAACTGACTTACCTCGTCCGTGATGCATATGAAGCACTTAAAAGTGCAGTGGAATTCATATTGAATGGAGCGTTGGCACGAGTGAGTGTCCCCAATGAACGGACACGATTGTGCTACTTTGGGAGTTTGAGACAAATCCGTTATGTATTTCCAGTGGTGAAATTTCATTTTAGTGAAGGAGCTATTTTGGAGTTAGACGTAGAAAATGTATTCCAAGTTGTCAAGAAAGGAATCATTTGCTTGAGTGTGGAGAAAGTAAATGGGCAGACGCCAGGGGATGTTAGTATAATAGGGTTGTTTATGCAACAAAATCATAACATTGGTTATGACCTTCGGGCAAAGAGGATTTACTTCAAAAAGAATGGCTGCCCATGAGGCTCGTTGAATCATATATGCTTGGAGATTTTTTCCAGCACAACCAACAAGTGTGACAATCTTCATTTTGTAACTTCAGCTCTTCTTTTAAGAAATAAATAACTTTTTCAGCCTGTTACCTACATATTGCATTATGTTTCTCATCATCAGGTCTAATATCAGTTTAGTGCTTATTTATTTATGACATTTACCATTGAGGCATAAACATATAAATTGCATGACACTTCTACAGACTAGACTTAGGGCTTTAGCAATATTGTCGTTTAGTGTGTTAATTCGACTAACACAAACGACAAGGAAAAGGACCAAAATCATAACAGCCATAAATCACGCGGCCCATCTCAAGCGAAGCCCCAAACCAGACGTATGTAAATTTAAATTAAAAAAAAAAGGAGAGGACCCTATTACTAGTATCACAAAAGTGGAGTCACGAAGGAAGCCCCTACACATAAAGATGCCTGTAGACATCTCATTTTCGTAGCCTTACTTTGGCCTTTTATTTATTGGTTATTCGACATTATTGCTAGTTACTTTTTAGCATTATTATTGGTCTAGGCCTAGTATTATATAATGAGCTTAATTTAATTAATTAAGTCAGTCAAATAATTAGTCCAGATAGGGTCGAGTGCAATTCGTTAAGCCAATCTAGTTAGCTGATCTTGTTAGTTGGGTTTAACCTAGATTAGGTTGTAGATAGGTTAAGGAGATCTTGGCTTAATTTAGAAATGATTGGGATGGATTCTAGAATCTAGTTTATCCATCGTGTTTTTCGGGTGCTTTATCCGAACTTGAGGTGGTTATCCCCATAGATTTCGGATAAAATGATACCGGATAAAATGATAAAACCGGCCGGTAAACATTTTTGTTATGATTAACAGGCCAGTAAAGGGCATTCTAGACCTTTTTATTTAACTTGGTTATTATTTATTTTTTGGAAGGATATACACATAAAAAGTCTTCTTTATCATCTCCACAGCCCCATAACTCTATAAATACGTCATTTGGGCAATAAAAAAGGGGACTTCTACTTGGAAAGAAAATTTTTGGAAATCTTGTGAGAGAGAGAACACCCCTTTTCTATACCGAGTCTAGCCTATGTCTAGTCGATGATCCTTCCGATCTGCACACCTTGGATTCACCCCAACCTCCCATCGAGCAGTCCAGGCGAGTTAAACCCAAAGGTACTATTTATTATAAATCTTTAGTCCTTCACTTAAGCTTGCATTTCTAGGTTTTAATTTAGGATAAGAGTCTCACACTCATTTCTAATCCGCGCGACTAGATTTTAGTCTTAAAAAAGCTGAAATGACAAAAATAGATTTAGAAGTCTGATAGGAATAAAAGTCTAATAGTGTTCGAACTCTATTGAAATTAGGACTCTAAACATCCGAATATTGCTAGAAATTTTGGCCCACTAGAACTCTAGTAATTTTGGCCCACTAGAACTCTAGTCTCGCTCGACTAGAAGAAGTTGAGCCCATTTTGCTTATTAGCAATGAAGACCAAAATCTAGGTTGCCTCCCAAAGAATGGGGAAGAAACCTAGATTTTTGTTATACACGTACATGTACATTAATGTGAACACACACACACACACACATGTAGGATTTGTATGTGTGTGGGGTTATGTCCTATTTGTATGCTAAATAAAGGAGAAGCATCATCTAACACGATTCTTTTCTCTCAAACTTATGTGGATCTTAAAAATCTCTAGAGGAAGCTTTAACTGAAATGTCAAAAAATAAAAGCCCATTTCTTTGGAAAACAAGTTAGATTACGTCAAGTTTTATTCCAACCAAATTGAAAAGAAAAGTATATATTTTAAAGGAATTAGTTGGAGTGTATATAGTAGAGGAGGAGGAAAGCCAGAAGACCCTGAAAACAGTGCCATGCCAAACTTTGTCACCATGGAAGCAACTTCTTTATTAATTCATGAAGCTAAACTCGGTCTAGTAATCATGGCATCTTTTCTATCCACCATCATCACTTATTCTTCGGCCACGATTTCTATAGGCTTTGAAATTCAACTCATTCATCATGGTTCTATATGATTGACATTTTATAGTGCAACTGCCACCATAAGTGATCATGTTGATAAAGTACTAAAACGTTCGATTGCACTTCTATCTTATTTATATTCTTTGGCCATCGGGTTTCGAGTGAGCTTTGCGGATGAGTCTAGATACCAACCTCGTTTAGTCTTAACTGTATAGTAGAATTTTTGAAAAATTAATCACACATACCACATAGATTGAACTAGGGGGTTTTACCTCATAGGGGATGGGATGTATAGACTAATGGTAGGACCTTTAACTAACGAGTCGGTGGGAAGTGGGCTTATTTTTGGATTTCAAAAAATATGGGGAATACTGCTGACTAATCGCCCGGTTATCGGGTGGGTAAACTGGCTGGTTAGTCACTGGATTTGGGGTTTTGATTTGAGAAAGTTCTGGGTAATGAAGATTTCTAACTAACCGTCCAGTTGCTAGGGGGTAAACTGGCTAGTTGATCAGTTGTCTAGGGTTTGATTTGGAAATTTTTTGGGAAAAGGAGAATTCAGACTATCCATTCGGTCACCTGGGGGGTGAACCGGCCAGTTCATAGCACTTATGGACTAACCGTCTGATTGGGAGCGCAAAAAACTGGCTGATTAGTTAGACTCTTCCCTTCATTACAAGATTATCAGTTAGCTTATAGAATATTTATTGGTTCCCTTGCCAATATGCCATAGGTCAAAACATGTATTCTCTCAAAAAAGGGTAGAACATTGAATGGTCAGGGAGTGTAGTTTATCTCTCAATGCTGGTGTAAGGTCACTCATACGACTCAACTCGTACAAAATACATCTCACCCGTAATTCAGATAGTTAATAATGGGTGATCACAAGTATGTGTACAAGTCGTTTAATATACCAAGAAATCAGGAGGTCCCTTTAGTACGAGGTGTTGGAGCTGAGGGAGTCGAATTTGCCTCATAACTAGGAAGCTCAAGGGTTTCAGCCCTTGCCCTCGAGTGGGTGGGTTAGGGACAGACGTGCGCGTGTATAAGGTATAAAAATAAAGGCACAATTATCACAGTTATATCACATTGTATATGTCATGCAACACAAAGAAAATACAAAAAAGGCCAAAAGTAATAGAAATTTTTTCAAGTATAGTCCTCTTAGTTTTTTAACCCCCAGTAGAGTCGTCACTATAGCGAACCGCCTCAAAAGAATCCCAGGAAGGATTCTAGGAAGTCTCCATCTTGTTTAATTAAACATAGGAAATTAAAAAAAAACCCAAAAAAATGACTCTAAAAATGTCCAAAGGACTAATAATCTATTGAAATCAGATAAATGGATTTGGGGATTAAGTTATACGGTGGGAAGGTGTTAGGCACCCCTCGTACCCTTCCGGTCTTTACCTCATTGCTATTGGTGTTTGGCCTTTTCAAAACATTGACATGCAAATATACGATAAAACAAATCATAAGTTTGGTCCTATATTAATGGCTTGAACTCAACATCTGGGGTCCAATGGCCTACATATTCGTTGGACAAACCGGAATAAAAACCATTATAGTTCGACTCTCGTCCTACAGGACGCGACCTACACTTTGATCTTAAACTCAAAATAAGAAATTGAAAGACTCTATTTGAAACTGTTGGACAGGAAATGAAATGCGATTGTGGGAAATGGGAAACTTATTTTTTTTCTCTAGACTATCAAAATAGACTAGAAAATTGTAAATTTCATCTTGCAAGCCTGCTTGTCTTGAAGACTTGGGAATGTTTTGCGAAGGATCCACGATGCAAGAGGCTTGAGACTCTTTGGAAGTGAATTATGAAATGTTAGCTTCTCGTAAGAGATGATACACCACTTTTAGGAGAAATGGTATAAAAGCTCTAGGGAAAAAAAGTTGTATCCCTGAAAATGTAGGCTAAGGGCTCCATTTATAGAGGTCTTGGATGACATAAATGATAAAAAAAAAAAAAAAGGTCTATACCAATATGTGATATGATGACAAGATACAATATTTGATAAAAATTGCAATTTGACAAAAGTCAACGAACCGGCTAATTCATCCCATAAAGTTGTCATAATTTTTCTCAAATTCCGAGACAATATCTGACCCTACTTTGGTAATTATTTTTTATTTTTTAATGAGATGTATCAGATTTGATAATTATCTTCATATTTCATATAAATCAATGATATAATCACTTCAATTAAGGATAAACTGCAAATAAGTCTTTAAATCTTCTAGACAAATCACAATCTAGACATGTGGAGTAGACTAACATAGTTGGACTGGACTGAGCCGAATACTGACTGGACCACTAGATTGGACCGTTGAACAAGACAACTGGATTGGACTGGGCCAAATTAATTAAGTTACACTATCAGGCATAACCCTTAATAATGAACACTAATTAAGAATGAAGCCCAATTATTTGTTTAAATAAAAATGACTACAAAATTGGGTGTCTAAAGTGACATTTATTTCACAGGCTAATGAACAACTTTTCATTACTAATCATCCTTTTTTTAATTGTATTTCTTTTACAATTTTACCACTTGCTCAGCTCGTACCACCCCACAACGGCTCACTCCACTCGTCTCAGATAAAACCAGCTCTGTTGCATCATGTTCTAATTATAATGCAACATTAAATTCCATGACAGAATGTTGACACAAAAATTATAAAAGAATATGCCTCCAAGTTTTCTATTAGATCAATTTGTTAATGCACGAGATATTTTTACTGTGTTTATTTAAGTTTCTTTTAAAAAATAATTTGCACATCTCAATGGCATGCCTGTAGCGTTAAGTGCATTTTAGTTGAATTTCGATAAAGAAAATTTTGATCTATATACTTTTTTATACCATATGGTTTATAAAAGTTACTTAACACGACTAATTAAAATGATAAAAGTATAAAGAGAAAATAGTATGATCAATGAATCATTGCATTAGGCAAGTACATAAGGTTTAAAAAGCATATAAATTCACTGATAAAAGTATAAAGAGAAAATTGTAAGACAAGTGCATCATTGCATTAGGCAAGTACATAAGGTTTAAAATGTTTAATCATCATGACTAAATAGGATACCTTAAAACCTTGTAGTAAGCAAATTCCTGAGGAAAACTTAAAAGCGGTTAACAAATGATTTAATAAACATGCTTACTAAGTTAAATTTATCTTCAAATATAGTAAGATTTTCAATCTAAGTTGGAGATTAATTTAATTATTACTAAAAATTAATGTATGCAATTCTATTTTCTAGATCTATTTTTTCTTTTTATATAAGAGAGTGCCTTTAAGAGTATAAAAGTTAACATAAATTCATATTTTGTTGTTATATTATTAAGCTAAACGCTAGAATGTATAAGAGTTTAGTTACTAACAATATATCGATAACATAAAAAATTTGTTGATTAAAATGTTTTCAACATAAAATTAGTTGAATTTAACTTAAAGACCGCCTATTTTTGTACGTCACATGCTTATCCGCACCTTATTTTGTGACTGAAAGATAATGTGTAAAATAATTTGTAAAAATAAACTTTGTTGATATTTCATTACAAAATTAAAAGGCTTTATTGTATCTCATATGGAATTTGCATGCGATAATATTTTTACATTTAAACAACTCGACTGAAAAAGATCGCGCAAAATTTAGATTAGGCATATCATTAGCTAAAACTTTATCAAAATTTTTAGACAACATGCTTATTAAATTAGATTCATATTTGAATGTAATAAGGTTATCAATCGAGTTGAAATCAAACTTAAGCACAGTATAACTAACTTAATTTTGCTTTATAAGATCTTTTTTGTTATCCCTAATCTCGCATATCTGCCTTAAAGGTAGAGTTGTCAAAAGGGCCGGGCGGGCTAGCCCGGCCCTGTAGGTGAACAGTAGTGGCCTGATAATTAAGGGCTTTGGGTCAGGGCTTGGACCAGGCCTAAGTATTTCCCGAAATTATCCAGGCCCGGCCCGACCCTAAAAAGCCTGGGTCAGGCCCTAAACAAACGGGCTGGCCCGAAACTGGCACGTCTTTAGGCCCTGACCCAGTTTTTAGGGCTGGCCCGAAACTGGCCCAGAATTTGGCCCTACTTTTGGCCCAAATTTCGGCCCCCTTTTTGGCCCTATTTTCTGGCCCTTCTTCAGGGCCTAAAATGGGCTGGCCCCACGGATTTTCAAACATCCCCCCCCCCCCCCCCTTTCCCCCAACAGCCAGATTTCCCATTATTTCACTAAATTCCACTTTTACCCCCCCCCCCCAACAACAATATTACAGCTAGTTTGGGGGTATTTTGGTCCAACTAAAATTTTCAACTCTTTTAAGGTTTTTTAATCTTTTACCCTCCCCAACAACTATAAACGGCTAGTTTTAAGGGCATTTTGGTCTTTTGTGGACTTTCAAAAATTTATAAATTCACACCCTTTCTTTCAAATTTTTCACACCAATCTTTTTATTCTCTCTTATCTAAACATTCTACATTTCTACAAGTTTTGCTACTATTTCCCTCTCCAATTACTACTCTTGCTAATTACTACTCTTGTTTACTAATTAGTACTCTTGCTAATTACTACTCTTGTTTACTAATTACTACTCTTGCTAAATTCTAATTACTAGCTACTCCTCTTATTCATTTGTTACTATTGAATTCTTTTGTTTACTAATTAGTAATTAGTGAATTCTTATTTATTAATTACTATTACCAAATTCTTTTTAATTACTAACTCTCTCCAATTTTGAATTACTAATTACTCTTATTCATTTGTTACTCTTTAATTCTTTTTAATTGTTATTTCTAATTACTAATTACTTCTCTTATTCATGTGCATTTAGTTACTCTTACTAGTTTTATTTTCCAATCTAGTAAAAAAGTTTTGCGTCAAATATGGCTGGATTACTGAAGAAATGAAGCGTGGATCATCATCACGAAAACCACCACCACCGCCACACCACCACCACGGCCATCACAAACTCCAATCCAAGCACCACCACAACCATTCGTTCATGGACGAATGAGTACATGTTGTATGATAGATACCCAAGCCAATTGGGAGTTTAATCAAAATATTTCAGATCTTGATTACACGCCTTCGCAAGATAGCCCGCATTTTAGTCAATGACGCAACTCGGTTGGCGAAGCTACTACTCTGTGGCATAATCTTAACCCGATGAGCGGTCTTGACAGAGAAGGGCCGAGCAATCCTTCTGGTAGTCAGTCAAAAAACCAAAAGGCGAAAAAAAAAGCCGAGTGTTATAATCATTTTGATGAAATTATGGTGGACGGCGTCCGAAAAGCTTGATGTAAGTACTGTGCTAAATTATTTTCGTCTGGTAGTGGTAATGGACATCTTAACAGGCATTACCCTCCGTGTGCACCTCGACAAGGGCACGTCGAACCTAGCCAAACGCAGTTATCTTTTGACGGTAAGTTATTTGTTTATAATCAGCGAGAGCAAAGATACGGTTTCGCTGAATTTGTTATTCACGATGAACAAGCCTTTAGTTTTGCCGATAATGCTAAGCACTATAGATATGTGAACACCTACGGGCAACCTTTGTACAAAAAGGTTCATAGAAACACAACTAGATCTGATGCTCTCCGGCAGTATAATGCTGCTAAAGCACGTCTGATTGATTATTTCGATCATTTTGAGGGTAAAGTTAGTCTTACTTCTGATATTTGGCAATATCCGTTTACTTTTGTTAGTTATGCTTGTGTGACGGTCCATTGGATTGATGCAGATTGGATTATGAATAAGTGAATCATCGCTTTCGAACTCTTTCCTTTTCCGCATGATGGAATTAACGTTGCTACTATTATAATTAAAGCATGTATCACGTTTAAATTACAGAATAAGATTATGGGTATTAGTTTTGATAATGCTACTAACAATAAAGCTGTTGTTGCAGCTTTAAAGGAGAGCTTCCAACCTGTACTTTCTGGTAAATTATTTCATGTTCGTTGTGTTTGTCATATAATTAATTTAATTGTTCAAGATGGTTTAGCTGCTCCAGGAGATATTCTTCACAAAATGAGGGGTATGACAGTGTATGTTAATAGTTCGGGTCCGAGAACACCATAATTCAAAATGTTGTGTGTTCAATATAATATGTCTCGCAGGAGACCACTTACAGATGTGGTCCATAGGTGAAACTCTACATATCATATGCTTTTACATATTTTGGAATACAAAGAAGTTTATACGCATTTTCTACTAACCTCGTTCCCAGCCAACTCCCACGGAATGACAGATGGCTACACACCTATCTAAATTTTTAGAGGTATTTTACACGTCTACCAATTTATTGTCTGGTATGCACTATCCCACATCTCCTATCGTTGTAATAGAAATTCTCAAGATGGCTACAATGTTAACAAAATGGAGATATATAAGACCCTTTCAGCAAATAGTAAAAGCGATGGATAAAAAGTTTAATAAATATTAGAGTAAACTGCCTGTTATTTTTGTTGTGGCTACTTGTTTAGATTCTAGGTTAAAGTTACGTGGCGTGAACGTCTCGATACAAGAGATATCGAGATTAATGTGCTACCCAGAAGCGGACACAACCGAACTCACAGTGAAAGTGAGCAAGACATTTGAGGAACTGTTCAACCTCTATCATAATTCTGCTAACGTGCGTGGGCGAACTTCATCATCGACTGGTGAGATGTATTATGCGCCATACCTTAAGGGCTTTGAATATCTAGTAGCAAGACAACTACCATGTGAAGGTACTTATAATTCGGCAAGTTCGTCTACTTTTTCCTCTTTTAATGAGATTTGTGTATATTCCAATTCTGATCATTATTCTGCTTTATCAATGCAAGAACATGTTAATTTAATTTGTTAAATTTTTTGAAACAAAATCAAAACATGTATAAAATTTTATCCCAAATTGCACGGGATGTACCGTCGGTGCAAGCCTCCACGGTTGTTTTAGAGTCGGCATTTTTAGCGAGCGGGAGGGTTTTGGATGACAGGAGGAGTCATCTTAACCCCGAGTCGCTCGAGCTATGTGTATGTTGGAAGGATTATCTTGATGCGAAATACAGCGAGCAAGATAAACCGATTGATGATAGGAGGAGCAGTGACTCGGACGTTGAAGTACTTCTGGATGATTAGGTAATTTCTTTTTATTTTCCTTTTCTCAAGTTTTTAGAATAAAAATTTTTCACAAAATATAGTTTTTTTGCCACACACACACACACACACACACACACACACACACACATATATATATATATATATATATATATATAATTTTACAAGCAAGATATATATTTTTTCATACATATAAAAAAAATAGGTAACTTCGCCTGTTTGTTTACAAGCAGCCGGTCTCAAGTCCGGATAAAAGGAGGAGGGCCTATAAACAAATTTATCGTCAATTTAACTCTTTCATTTTGAATATTTGAACGCTAGAAATATTATTGTATACACACATATTACTACATATATGTGTGCGTGTCTAGGCATTTTTAGTTGCTTTACTTGCTTGCATACACACATATTACTACATGTACAAATCTTATACTCCATTACAGAATCCTAGTCATAGTACTACATTACAATTTGTTTACATAATAACAAGAAATTACCGCAATTCAAATCTTTACTTTGAATAACAAGAAGTTGAAAAGAAAAGAAAAAGGCCCGGGCCCGAGCCCGCCCCAAGCCCGGCCCTAAATATTGGTCCTAGGGCCAGGGCTTGGACTAGGCCTAGATATCCCATTAATCTGGCCCGGCCAGGCCCGGTTTCCACCCCCCTCTGGCCTCGCCCAGGCCCAAGCCTGGCCCATTGACACCTCTACTGAAAGGGCAGTGGTTAGCAACTTTTGCAAAACCTTCCCGAAAGTCCTTTTTTTGTTTGAGCTTGTTCTCTTTCGCTCTCTCTCTCTTTATTCTCCAACCCGCAAACACCGCAGTAACCACCACCCCGACCCACAAGTACCACCAAGCAACATCACCATACCACCGTAGACCAAAGAACCCCCCATCAACACCACTCTTGAGTGCACCCACCCATCATAACATCATTAAACACCGGATCCACAAAATTACAACAGTGAAACAAATTCAATGGCGACTAGGTGGATAAGAAGAATAAGATCTTTGATAAAAAGAAAATGTGGTAACGAACTTGGGTTCTGCAATCTTGCTTGGATTAATAGACGATGTGTTGGCGGCATCGACGTGGTGAGATGACAGCATCGCGGTGGTGTTATGGCCGCGTTGCCATGGTGTTAGGGTGGCGTCAGGGTTGTGTGAAGGCCACAAAGGATTATCTTCGCTGGTGGAGTTACAGATGGTGGTTTTTGATACAGGTGGCTGGTGAGAGGGTTTTTAATGGGAGAAATGGGTGGTGAATGTTCACAGTGAAAAGAAAGAAAAGGTGGTGGTAAGATGGTGTAGTTGGCGGTGGGTGGGGCGGTCGATGGTAGTGGGAAGTGGTGTGGTGGAAGGCAATAACAGTTGTGGTGATGGTGGAGGTTGTTGTTGTGGTAAGCGACGGTGGAGGAGAAAGACTCTAGAGGCAACTTGACTCGCCTGCATACGCACGCACTAGACAAGGGCCATTTATCTATTATGTATTTGGATTCAATAGCTAAAGCCTCATGCTATGCACGAGTAATCAGTGGCGGAGCACAAGCATGACCAGAGGGGCCATAGCACCCCCCCCCCCCCACCCACCAAAGTTTGAGATTTTTTTTTGTTGTTTTAGATAATGGGTAATTATGTTTAAAATATTTACTAAAATGTCACTATGTTATAAATGAATGCATTAGAGTTTTAATTTTGTTATGTTTTTACTTTTTGTGACACCAGCCATCGTAATCTTTATCTTCCTCGTTTTTTTGTCCATCTTTATTATTTCAAATTCTAAATCTTCAGATTATAAAGAAAATACTAATAGATCAACATTAGTTTTTTTTTTTTTCCTTTTTTAGTTTAAATTCTTATAATATGTTAACGTGACTATTGTCATCATACAATTGGTAATCGCATCAGTGATACATATATACAATAAAAGTTATGTTTTTTTCATGCAAAATTAATAGTTTGTTGTACGTTGAATAACTTTATCAGGTTAAATAAATCACTACGAATAGTGATATTATATGATCATTAGTCAAATTGAGCAATCTATTTTGCATCTAACGTATTCAATCGTGACGTAAATTCTTTTATGTTGGCCGTCAAATTTTTTTATGACTTTTTGCCCCCCCCCCGGTTGAACTTCATGGATCCGCCCCTGCGAGTAATATAATCATGTCCTAACCTTTGATCAAACTACATTATAGAGCGATGTCATAATAATAAAATAGTGAAAGTACTCAAACCTTGAAGTAAAATATGCAATATGTTAAGTTAGGTAATATGTACAAAGAGTCATGTAGCAGAGCTTAGTTCCTCATCAATTTGAAATTCCTTTTGCTAGCTCTTGAACTACATGTCCTTGGGCAACAGCTTTTTCTCGGCAATCCTGCTCAATACTGTAGGTTTAATTAGTAGATATCCTAGACAAATGCTAGTCACGTATGAAATGACTCTATAATGTTTCTATTTCTACTTACCCCTCTTGCTTCTCGTCATGAAACCTTTCCTATGCATGCACACATTCTTCCTCCCAATTCAACCTCAGGACCCATGCTACACACGTAGGATATGCATTTTCATACCCGTTTCTCTGTGCACAGACTATGAATGAATATATCTCGTCCTTCATTAACTCCACTTACTCTTGTAACATGTCATCTCCATAATTCTACAACCAATAAGATATTAAACACTGACTATGAATGAATACATCTCGTCCTTCAAAGTACTAATCCATTTTTCTAAAATTCTTGAATTTTTGGTTAGAATTATAATGAGATGTAAAGATTCTACGGGCCAAAAGAATAAGAATAAGGATAACTATTCTACCCTCCCAAATTTTAGCCAAAATCGCATCTGACCTTGTTTTTTTTTTATTCCTTTTCACCGTCTATGTGTTTAAGCCAGAACATGCTCAGCTGCTTTGAATTATACTCCTTATCAACAAGTGTTGTCAGTTCAATCATTTCCTAAATTTTGTGTTGATATATGTCTTGTATTTATGTCCCACATCGATTACTCAAAGAAGGTTGCAACTTGGCCCTTAGTATATAAGATATCTTGTCCCACATTGCTTGGAGAGAGAAGATCACTGCTTATCTCCAAGTATAAGTAAGGTGTCTTGTATTGTGTTTAAGGGCAAGAGAGGAGAGTCCTTCTTTAAGTAGGAAAGAAAGAAAGAAGAGTCCTTCTTTGAGTAGGAAAACAATTGAGAGATACACGTGAGGGAGCGTTGTAAATCTGACTTGTGCAAAATGGATTTGAGTTCTCTCATATTTCTTGTGTTTTCTTATTTGGTTCTCGTGTTCTATACATATTTATCTAGAGCGATTTCGTAACATTTTGATCATCTGACAAAAATCTGAAGGAATACATATAAACAATAGTCGAGCATGATCTAGTACAACCAGTGTTATAAAAGGCGCGCCTAGGCGTAGCTAGGCGCACAAGGCGCGCCTCGCCTAGGCCTAGGCGCAGCGCCTTCAATAAGGCGCGCGCCTTGTGCGCCCAGGCGCTAGGCGCATAGCGGGGCGGGAGGCGCAAAGCTAGGCGCACGATGTGTAACAGTTCGATTTGGCTTCTTGTCTTCACGTGGACCGTTGATTTCTCTTTTAGTATTTTTACCCTTTTTGTCTTTACCAAGTTAAAACACTTTTTTTAAGACTAAAATATAAAACCTAACTAATTTGTTAGCGATAAAACACTTTTTATCGCTAATTGCTCACCAACTACGTTAACCTTTCTGTGAAAGCTGTTGAAGACAGAGCACACATGGCTAAATTAGGAGACCTAACTGATTTGTTAGCTTCACTTTATATTGTTCATAAGGCCAAAGCTCAGTCTTGAGAAAAGATTTGAATTTTTCGTCCCTATATTATGCCCATTCCCATTGAGATCGATCTTATTTTTAAAAGCAGAATTAATTTTATTGTTGGAAGCTTGTTAAATTAGAATGTTGGTATTTGAAACTTTCTCTAATGTTTAGAAGTTTGTTAATTGTCATGTTCTAAAATTTTTTTACTTAATTTTTTTTATTTAATGCACTTTTATTTATTTATTTTTATATATTTTAATATTGCGCCTTGCTTCGAAAAGGCGCGCGCCTGCGCCTTGCGCCTAGGCTCCAGAGACCTTTTGCGCCTTAGGTGCGCCTACGCCTTTAATAACACTGGGTACAACACTACTTATAATTTCATTTCTATTTAATCCACCAATCATTTGTAATCCTTAGTCAAGCAGTTACATATCCTCTCTATTCTTAGCAATAGTTTAAGGTATATATTCCTATTTTCACCAAAAAAAAAAGAAAAAAGATAAATAGTCTTGGTCAAAGTTTTCAACTAGAATGAAATTCAATAGTTGCGAGCAACTTTCTTCGCCGTGAAGAAGCTTAGAAGCAAACTTGTTTACTTCTTTGTCTTAGTCGGTTGCTGTAAGTGAGTTGCCAACTCTATAAATAGGTAGACATGGTTCATTTTGTACGAGAGAAGAGAGCTAGCAAACCTTGAAACTAGTAGTATTGTTCTAATTGGAGACAAGAGCTCCATATTTTCACTATCAATAAAATCTCTATTTGTAAAAAAAACTATTCCAATTTCAACTGGAATATACACTCCAATGAGCGCATACTTCCCCACCAGCCAATACAATGGCCAGATTCTGGTACTCTTTGGTAAAAGACAAACTAAACATATGGAAAACATGTCTAGACAATTTAACCCATAACAAGGTAGAGAATTCAAACGTATATGGCTCAACTATAGTCTTTTCTAGTAATAGGCTTTCCTTTTTTGTTTCGATTGGGTACCTTAGCAAAGTAAGGGCACTCCCATATCTGAAAGGAGGACCTAAGAGATAGGGACACATGGATTTGGGATTCTTTTTTACAAAAAAAATCATAATGTTTTTGTCCATCAAAGCTGTAAGGTGATGAGCCTCGTTAAACTCCAACGAGGGTGAGGATGAAGAAGAACACCTTCCCGTTCATCACCACTTGGTACTTTCCTCCTCTTTCCCATGATTGAATAATGAAGGAATACAGACTGTGCCTCAAATTGTAATCGAAAAGTGAGCTAGCGAAAAGAGCTGTAACAGAACGAAACTAAGTTTATGAATCAAGCGAAGAGTCCTAATTTGACTTAACTACGAAACGTATCGAGTAGTTGAGCATAAATAGTTCACCACCTAAACCTGGAATTCAAATAAAAAATATTAGTTGATTCGCACGATGGTGAGTTCGCACGAGTCAAGGGTGGCATTGTTAGCCTCTTAGATGAAAATTCTAGCATGAATGTGGACAAGTCTACATGATAACAAAATTGGATTCGATTGGCAGTGTCTAAGGCCACCAAACACCAAAGCGTATTTTCTAGAATTTTCACAATTATATTCATACACATAATTAGGTGTCCAGGCCCTATTGGCTGAAAAATAACATTTAATTATTTTTGGGATAGTTTGTTAGGATAGAAGCCCTTCTGACTTTTAGCCATGATCTAGCGATGCTAAGTTCCATCATACCCTCTCTACCGACCGATAACAAGTACCCAAAAGGATTATAAGAGTAAAACTACAGTCAATAAAAACTGAATATGACGGTTTTCAATGAAAGGGGTCATGGGACTTTTTTTCTTTATGTGACATTTTTATCCTTCGCAATAAATCCGCATGATCTATGTACAATGTTGTCGCATGCTGTGGAATGTTGTGATTCCTCTGTTATTGAGAATTTCTTTGAGCAATTTAATTGCAACCTTGCAACCAAATTTCTTGCAGTATCACGTTTTTAGCAATTTTGTTTCATGAAATGAAAATATTGCTCTTGGTTTTGTAATAAAAAGGCAAGAGGAATGGTGCATACACTAGGAACAATGTTTTGAGCAATTTTACGACGAAAAGTAAAAATTATTCTTACGTATCTTAAGCAGTGATACTCCAGCACTTTTGTCATAATTTTATTGCATGTGGTTACAAAATTCAAAAGGATTTAATTTTTACTTTTAGCCATTGGATCTCAAACCCCTTTAGACTATCCAAACTTAAAGTTAGGGTCTGTTTGAAATCATTTTCAGTTTTGATTTTCTGTTTCCAAAAAAATAAAAATCAAAACCAGTATAGTTTTTATTTTTTACAAAAACAAATGGGCGTTTGATTATCCAATTTTTCTTTGGTGGTGGTTGCGGTGGCGGTAGTAGGGCGTGGCAGGGGCCGGCCGAGGTAGCCGGTAGGCGACGGGGGTCGACGCTGGTGGCCAGCGGTGGCCGGTGGCAGTGGGCGTTGGCTATGGCGGTGGGAAGGTGGTGGTGGTGGTAGTGGTCTCAAAATAAAAACCAAAACTCTAGAATAGAAGTTTTAAAAAACAGTCATGTTTTAAAAACTGGTTGTCAAAACTTAAAAAATAAAAATAAAAAAATGTGCCAAATGGGTTTTTGGAGAAAAAACTGGAAAGATAATGGTTTTCAAACGGTACCTTAGTTACTCAAACTTATGTTTGAATTGCTTAGGAGATAATATTTGGTTTCTCTCTTTCTCTCTTTTTGGGCTGGATTGGGGGGTTGCTTCGGTGAAAAATATTTTTTTCCAAGTTCTTAGTATGTTTGGAACCATAGAATTGATGGGATTTCATTTCAAATCCTCAAGATTTATTATTTGGAATATTAAAAAAAGGAATTGGAATTGGAATTCATTGGATTTGACTGGATTTGTTTTTATAGTATGAAATCCGATGAAAAATGGTCGGATTTCATGGGATTTCGATTCACTTGAATTAAAAGTAATTATTTCTCTATCTTACCCTTTTTCTGGATCTCTCCAACAATGAACCTACCACCACTGTTTTCATTGCCGCTACCGCCACATCACTTTTACTACCACCACTACTGCCATCACCACCACTGCCGCCACCACTAGTGCCACCACTGCCACCATTACCGTCCCCGCCGCCACTATTACTAACCATCAACACCCCACCACCACTGCCATCACTGCTGCCATCACCGCCGTCGCCGCCGCCACCACCATCACTGCTATCGTTGCCACCACTACTCCATTACTACCATCACTACCACCACCGCTGCCGCCACTGCCACCACCGCCACTACTACCATCACCAACGCCACCACTACTGCCACTGCCACCAACACCAACGCCACCACTATTGCCACCGCCACCACTACTACCATTACCACCGCCACCACTACTGCCACCACCACCACTACTACCATCACCACCGCAGCCACTACTGCAACTATCGTCGCCATCACCACTACTGCCAGCACCACCACCAACGCCGCCGCCGCCACCATCACCACCTTTGTCGCCACCACCACACCACTACCACCGCCTCCACCACTATTGCCATCACCACCATTACTGCCACCACCACCACCGCTGCCGCTGCCGCTACCACCATTACCATCACTTGACCACCCCACAATTACTGCCACCATTACCCACTGCCGTCACCACCACTATTATCACCACCATCGCCGCCACAGCCGCCAGTACTACTGCCACCGGCGTCCCTATTGGCATCACTTCTCCACCGCCAGTTACACTTTGTTACACCTCAATACCATCACCATTACCATCACTTGACCACCCCAACCACTTCCACCGTCAATGCCGCTACCCCGTGTGGTGGCCACTAGCACACTTAAAACCACTAATTGTAGTTCATTTTTCGTTGTAAGTCAAGAAGATAATTGTCCAAAGATTTATTACCTTTTCATTTTATTTGTTCTCCAAACACAAAATAGGAATTTTGTGATTTGAATTACATTCCG
Source organism: Escallonia rubra (assembly GCA_033065855.1). Classification (NCBI taxonomy): domain Eukaryota; kingdom Viridiplantae; phylum Streptophyta; class Magnoliopsida; order Escalloniales; family Escalloniaceae; genus Escallonia; species Escallonia rubra. The sequence goes on along the minus strand of JAVXUO010000529.1, from coordinate 221,742 downwards.
TTCCAAACAAAAAATTAAACTTGTTCCTTTAAAGTTGATCATAAATATTAAAATTAAACTTGTTCCTTTAAAGCTTCCAAAAATTAAAGTTGATCATAAATATTAATTCTAGATGGCTCCCAAAATTGTTCCTTTAATTTGAACGTAATGCAAGAGGAGCCAAATTTGATTTGTCTTCCGCAAGTAGCATTATGTTGTTATTTCTTTATATAATGAAATTATGATAAATGACCCGTACATAGCACGAAATTTTAGCTAGTTATATTTAAAGCTGCTTATGGTTATTAGTGGCAGGGTGGCTATTAATGGTGAGTAAGGTAAAGGGTAGTTATGATTCATAAAACGTGGGGCTTGCTTTGATGGAGGTTCAGTAGCAGTTTTAATTTATATAGCTGTCCACGAAGGAGGAGTAATCGACAACAATTACAAAGGATGCGGACAAGCAGAATTTTAGCAGTTATGAAGAATTTGAACAAGTAGCAGTTGCAAGGCAGTTACCCATCTTTAGAAGCTTTTCCTATCTATCAATTGCAAAATTCAGGTTTTAGGACGGAGCCCTTTGTATTATGTAAAACACGCATCATTAATAGAAATCTTTTCGTTGTTTATATTTGCACGCCGTCTTTCTATTTTTTGACTGGGTTTCCATCTTTAGAGAAGTCCTCATCAAGGGGGGAAAAAGAAGCCACTCATTGATCGCAAGTTTATTAGCGAATGCAAGCACACTCGTCAACATTGCACTTTCGGTGCGCCTTCTTTTGTCGGTTCTAGATCCGCGTAGTTACCGTGTAACACCACCCATGCCCTACCTACAATCTGTGTAATTATCTACACCACCTTGGACAATGAATTTGGTATAATAAGTCATCAATCATTCACCGGACCTCCCAGCCGCCAATAGATCCTCTAATTCCGGACAAGGCTGATGACCATTTCCGCCGAGCTTATTGTAATGTGGTGCTATATAACGTTGTAACATTTTTTCGTTGTATTACAAATTTACCTAAGTGATTAAAGAGGGAATATGAAATAAGAAATAGATATTCATTTTCTCTATATTGACTTGATTCATTTCATGCATGCGTGTGCTATCCAATTTATCACATACAACCCCGCTCTTGGGCCAACCGAATGCTCCACCGGTTTGGATCTAGGCCAGTGGGCCTGGCCCAGCACTCTCCCTGTTCCGCTTTAATATCAACAGGCTTCTTGCTGGACTATCTGAGTTTGGTCTCCAAATTATTTTTGGACCAAACCAAAGCCCGAATACTTTAGAAGGCCTGCCCAACCCTCCTTCTTCATCCCAGATCTCAAGCACACCGCGGGTGGATGGTTTTACCACGAACATAAGCCTTGGCCAACCCAATGAACTTCTGAATCTACCTGCCCCGGAGACGGAACCGGTTATACCGATTCATGGGACTCCTGCAGATGTTTTGACCAATGCTAATGCGAGCCCCCTGGACGATTGTCTTGTGTGGCATGACACAAGGAGTGAAATTCTACAGGACCCGCTACTGGAACGCTCAGTTCAATCTGATCTAGCTTTGCTTCGGCGTGATCTAACTCTCAGTATTTATGCCCCGCTGAAAGAATCATCTGCTTTTTCTCTGAGCTCTAACCTATTGCCGGACATGAATGATGATCATGAGAAAGGTGCTCTGCCCGCGGAAAATGTATTCTCACCTCAATAGGGAACTCGGTTTGTGGCTCCCGAGTATGAATCTGAGGAAGAGGTGGCTGTGAATATGGACCAACCACATCAGCAAAATTCTTTGGCGAATATGCCTTCGGAAGCAAATCCCGTACCTCTCTTTTCATCAGACAAGGGTAAGCGCCTCTCTGTGGAAGGCGTCCCTTTGGCTGTGACTGCTCCTGGACAACACTATCGTCCCTACACCTCTACATCGGCTGACCCATTACCAGGTCACTCTCTCTCCTCTATGATGGTCCACAATTATCTGCATGAAATGTTTACTGCATGCTCTTCCTGCTTATATATGTGGATATTTCTGCATATGGAAAAAAACGGATACGGTTCTGCATGCGGAAATTCCTTTCTGGCCGAAGGAAGTGCGGGGTGGGTTTAGGGTTCTGGGTGTTGTTCCACAACAGCACCCCAACCTTCAATGATACAATTACGCTGGAACTGCCGTGGGCTTGGTCACGCCCTATCAGTTTGCGCAGCACTAAAGATGATCTGGCTTTATAAGCCCATGTGTATTTTTCTCCTCGAAACGAAAACAAAAGTGGATATAGTCTCTCAGAAATTCCTAAAATATGGGTACACTGCCTATACTGGGGTTGATCAGGGTGGTGCATATGGAACGGAAGGAGGCCTCTGGGTGGACTGACGATCTGTGTGGAAGGGTTTTACATCGTGACAAAAATTGTATCTTGATTCACTTTACCCTCAGTAGTGGAGAAACGTGGGTTTCGAGATTTATTTATGGACACCCGAATCTGGCCAAAAGGCGTGACACCTGGGCCCGTATCTATGAGATGATATCTTCCATCAGATCTGCTATCCTATTGATGGGAGATTTTAATCAAGTTTTGGTGGCCTCTGATAAATCGAGGCCCAACAACACCTCTCTACCTGGACAGGATCTCTTAGCGAATTTTCTTCAGCTACATAATCTGATCGACATAAAATGGGTGGGACCGTCCTTTACTTGGACAAATAATCGGCAACATGAGGCTTGTACTTATGAACGCCTTGACAGAGGTTTCGCCAACGGTGAGTGGGCCACTATGTTCTCTAGTACTACTATTACAAATCTGGGAATCCAATCTTCGGATCATGCCCCATTGCTTCTGGATACCAATCCATCTGTCCTATCTGGATACCGGCCTAAGCGCTTTGAAGCGATGTGGCTTAAACATCCTATGGGAAGGAGGGCTATTTTCAACGCATGGCAGAACCCCATTACCGGATCCCCTCTTTTAAAGTAGCATCATGGGGCACAATTATGATGAAAGATTTAACCATCTGGAACAAGATTTGCTTTGGCCACCTGAACACCCAGATTACCAATACTTTAAATCAGTTGTCTCACCTTCAACCTCTTCTCCCGAATCAAAGTGCTCAATCCTTGGAACAGCAGGCAAGGAAAAAATTGGATTGGCTACTGGACTGTGAAGAGATTATGTGGGCCCAGAAAGCTAAAAGACACATTGGCTACAGGTGGGCGACAGAAACAATAAATTTTTCCATACTTCCACCATTATCCGACGAAATCGAAATCGCATTTCCAACATTATCGATGACACCTATATTACCCATACTTCTCATCCTGACATAACCAACTGCTTTGTAAATCATTTTAAAGGAATTTATTGTATAACCTCCAGACAAACAGACTCTATATCTCACAGATCCATTATTGAGGATATCTCTAGACATCTGACCGCCCCTCAAATAAATTTTCTAACTAAACCCTTCACAAGCCACGAAATTAAAACAGCGTTGTTCCAGATCAAACCCCTCAAAGCTCCTGGACCTGATGGAATCCCTGCTATAGTATACCAACACTGCTGGGACTTTATGGAAAGACATATTATAGCGGCTGTTTTGTCGTTCTTCCGGTTCGGCCACATGCTCAGCGTAACTAATAAAGCCTTTATTGTGCTCATCCCCAAATGCAAAAATCCATAGAAGCCGTCCGACTTTAGACCAATTAGCCTGTGTAACACAATTTACAAGATCATCTCTAAGACACTGGCCAACCGCCTGAAGACCGTCCTTCCTACCCTTATCTCACCCTATCAGAATGCTTTTGTAGCGAATTGTTATATTGTGGACAACTTCCTGATTGCTCAAGTCCTGATTGCTCAAGAACTAACCAATAAAGTCCGATTAACTCGGCACACAAAAGCGTGTCTTGGCGTTATCAAGATGGACATGAGCAAGGCGTATGATCGAGTTTGCTGGAGGTCTCTGGAAGCTGTCCTTCATAAAATGTTATTCCCATCACATCTGATTCGCCTAATTATGCAATGTGTATCTACGGTCTTTTTTGAAATTCTTATCAATGGATCACCATCCGAACGTTGTCAACCTCAACGTGGACTTCAGCAGGGTGACCCTTTATCTCCTTATCTGTTTATTCTCTGTGCAGAAGCTTTGTCAGGGGCTTTGGTATCGGCACAAGACTCTCATAAACTCCCTGGCATCAAGGCTGGTCTGAAAATCCCGACAATTAACCACTTATTATTTGCCGACGATATTATGATCTTTACTTAGATCTGTCGTCAATTAGTATCCTCGGTAAACTGTATTCTCGATCAATATTGTGAAGAATCAGGCCAGCAAGTCAATATGCAAAAATCCACAATGACCCTCAGTCCCAACTCAAATTTGACTACGCACCTTCTGGTGCGACGGAAGCTTGGGTTTACAATGACATGTGATTTTGGAACATATCTTGGAGGCACCCTGGACATAACAACAAAGAAAACAGACTTTTTCTGGATTTTTCGGACCGTATCAGGACAAGATGTGCTTCTTGGAAATGCCTAGTCCTCAATAAAGCAGGAAGGGCCACCTTAATTTAATCTGTTTTACATTCTTTGCTTATCTATCATATAAAGGTTTGGTCGTTTCTGGTGAGAGTCTGTCGTAAAATTGAACAAATGCTAGAAATTTTCTGGTGGTCTGGTAAGGATGAGCAACGGGGGATACACTGGATCAATTGGCATGCTCTATGTGGACCCTTCTCCACAGGTGGCTTGGCTTTCAAAAACTTGCAACTTCTAAATAAGGTCCTACTGGCCAAAGTAGCATGGAATATATGGACAGAACCGGATACCCTTGTGGCAAAAGTCTTCTATGGCAGGTACTGTGTTCGCCAAACTTTCCTTCAGTCCCCCTACGTTGGTTCCTTCTCACCCGTCTGGAAAGGCATTCTGATTGGACGCCAAACTCTTGTGGAGGGTTACGATGGCAAGTTGGGAATGCTAAGAAAATCAATATTTGGAGGGACTATTGGATCCCTGATCAACCTCCAATCATGACTACCATGCCCGTGCCAAATAGCCAATCATGCCAACTTGTCTGTGATTTGATTACTGATGGAACTTGGGATGAGCATAAAATGAACAACCTATTTCCCTCAGCGATTGCACAATGAATTCAAGCTATCTATATTGCTAAGCATGATTTTGAGGACCAAAGGGTCTGGGGTTCCACAAAGGATGACAATTATAATGTGAACTCCGCCTATTGGCTCCTGTATGCCCGTCACTCGGAGGTCATCCAAGCTCTTCCCAAACCACCGACAACACCGCCCTTACTTCCAAATGACGCGTGGCGGAAAATACAGTTGCTACGGTTACCGCTCAAGCTTAATTTCTTTATATGGTAACTACTGTGGGACCGCCTACCTCTTCACAGGAACCTACAGAGGATTAACTTCACTGAGACGGACTTATGCCCACTGTTTAATGAACAACCTGAAGATACAAACCATGCTTTTTTCTTATGCCCGATTGTCCGTCTCATATGGTTTGGTATACCTCTGGGTATACGGACAACTGATTTAGGGTGTAAGTTCCGAGAATGGCTCATCGCATGTATTGCACCCCATCCATCCACAAGAAGATCATGGCTCGCGATGATATATTTTTTTACTACTATCTGGTCTATATGGGTGCATAGAAACAACCTCGTCTTTCGACAGACTCCTTTTAACCCTTTAACCATAATCCAACACATACTTAGCCTTACAAATTCAATATATAAATACAACCATAGGCTTCCTAGTTCCCCGAGAAATTTGCCCCAGCCAAACTGCTCACCTAGTAGGGAGGGTAATCCCATGGCGGCACCAAACATCCCCCTCTATATACATAACTCGCCTTGCTCTTGTCTTAACCCCAGCCCAATTCTTATGTATATCCATTCATATTTTGATTCTACTCGCTTGCGAGTAGGCATTGGTGTAACATGCCGCAAAAATAACACCCGTTGTGGATCGGCCTCCTTCTCCATAAGCGCATCGGATAGCTATACTGCATTATCACATTGCCTTTTAATTGCATCTACTTGGGCTTTACATAGAAATTTCCATCATATAACTGTTCTAACGTCATCTCAATTTATGTTATCTCAGATGTCGGGATATGATGATATATATGACACAGTGGCGCCAATCATATATGACTTGTGCCATCTTATGAATAAGTTTCATCAGTATAATATTGCGAGAGCAGTCCCACACCTCTTGATCGAAGCAAAATCTTTGGCTCTTTTTGCTTGCCAGGCCCGGACGAAGGTTTATCAAGACTGGGTACTCGGTAGTGTGCGCATCTAATGTACTTTTGGTTGCATTTTGGGTATTATAGCTAGCTCTATATTTTGCCTTGTGTCCTCTTTGGTATGATATGATGTATGGCCATAAGGCCCTCTTTCATGACACGTTGTAACCTTGGTTTTATTTCAATGCAATTCTCTTATTATCAAAGAGAGAGAGAGAGTACGTTTTAACTTTCGGTCCTTTTTGTTTTGATTGAAAAGGCGGATCTTGATTACTCCATTATTTAGTCAACACTTAATTGGCTGTGATAACAAATGGATATCAAGTGAACTATGAAAAAAATACATAAGAATCAGTGGATATCAAAGTATTATTTTATAAACGCAAGAGATTAGCCTTAAATGGAACGGGATAGAACAACAAGTTCAATGCATGTGCAGCTTCCTGAATCATGTATGTAGTCCATATGTGTTTTGCAGTTAAATAATCTTTCTTGGGATGTTTGGGGTTGATTCTATAATGGGCAAACTTGATTAAATTCATATTTAAAGTTCGTCAAAAGAAAAAAAAATGTTTAAATCTTCTCCATAGCTCAAAACTAATTAAATTCTTAATCCTCATTTTTTTTTTTTTTGTTCTATTTAGAGGGTGTTTGGGATTGATTTTAGATTGCTCAAACCTGATTAAATCATTTTTGAAGTGTTTGGCAAAAAAAGTAAACTGTTAAATCTGCTTCAATGTGCCCAAAACTGATTAAATCCATAATCCTCATTTTCTTGGATTAAGATTTAGTCAGTTTTGGAGAATCAGGTTTGACCAAGAGATTTACCAAAAATATCCTTACATATAAACAGAATTAAATGCTCAATTTCACTTTGAATACACTAGATGGTAAATTTGCTACACTAAACCTACTTTAATCCATTTTTATCCGGACACCTTCAACAACTTTTAATCTATTATGCTTAAATTGGATTAAAGCTGATTTTAGAAACTGATTCTAATTTAATCAAAATCTACTTTTAAGAATCAATCACAAACGAACTCTTAATAAATTTTGTAGAATCAGGTTTGACCAAGAGAATTACCAAAATATCCTTATATATAAACTGACATTAAATGCTCCTTTTCAATTTGAATATGGTAATTTTATCATAGTAAACCTACTTTAATCCATTTTTATCCAAAGATCATCAACAACTTTTAATCTATTATGCTTGACATAGATTAAAGTTGATTTTGAAAATTGATTTTGATTTAATCAAAATCTAATTTTGACCGATCGTTTCAAATTTGTGATTTCATAAGTTGACTCAATTGCAATGCTAAATTGGTGATTTATGTATATTTACACCTTTGTCAACTCTAGTAATTGAGAGAGAGAGAGAGAGTCAACTGTTTCTCTTTTTGTGATCAAAGCTCAAGTTCAATTTTGTGAATCAGTCACAGATTGTTTCAATTTTGTGAATCAGTCAAAAATGTAAATCAGTCACATATTTTTTCAATTTTGTGATTAGTAAGCTAAGTCAATTGTGATACTAGATTGATGTTTTTCTTAAAATATTGACACAAGTTTCTCAACTTTATTATATATTGCACATACTTATTTCATTTCTCGGATCATCACAGATTCTATCATGATTTAGAGGATTTAGAGAGAGAGAGAGAGAGAGAGAGGATTGTTGACTTCTATATATCGAAACGTTTCTCAACTTTAGTATTTGCTACATATCCTTATTTCATTTTTAGGATCTTCACGGATTGTGTTACCCATACTTCTCATCCTGACATAACCAACTGCTTTGTAAATCATTTTAAAAGAATTTATTGTATAACCTCCAGACAAACAGACCATATATCTCACAGATCCATTACTGAGGATATCTCTAGACATCTGACCGCTCCTCAAATAATTTTTTCATTTTTTTGGATTGTATTTAGAGGGTGTTTGGGATTGATTTTAGATTGGTCAAACCTGATTAAATCAGTTTTGAAGTGTTTGGCAAAAAAAGTAAACTGATTAAATCCATAATCCTCATTTGCTTGGATTAAGGTTTAGTCAGTTTTGGAGAATTAAGTTTGACCAAGAGATTTACCAAAATATCCTTACATATAAGCATAATTAAATGCTCAATTTCACTTTGAAAACACTAGATGGTAATTTTGTTACACTAAACCTACTTTAATCCCTTTTTATCCAAACACCTTCAACAACTTTTAATCTATTATGCTTAAAATGGATTAAAGCAGATTTTAGAAATTGATTCTAATTTAATCAAAATTTACTGTTAAGAATCAATCACAAACGACCTCTTAATAAATTTTGTAGAATTAGGTTTGATCAAGAGAATTACCAAAATATCCTTACATATAAACTGACATTAAATGCTCCTTTTCAATTTGAATACACTCTATGGTAATTTTATCACACTAAACCTACTTTAATCCATTTTTATCCAAAGACCATCAATAACTTTTAATCTATTATGCTTGACATGAATTAAAGCTGATTTTGGAAACTGATTTTGATTTAATCAAAATCTACTTTTGACCGATCGTTTCAAATTTGTGATTTCATAAGTATGTTAATCCATTCACCAATCGTTTCAAATTTATGATTTCATAAGTTGACTCAATTGCAATGCTAAATTGGTGATTTCTGTATATTTACACATTTGTCAACTCTAGTAATTGAGAGAGAGAGTCTCAACCGTTTCTCTTTTTGTGATCAAAGCTCAAGTTCAATTTTGTGAATCAGTCACAGATTGTTTCAATTTTGTGAATCAGTCAAAAATGTAAATCAGTCACAGATTTTTTCAATTTTGTGATTAGTAAGCTAAGTCAATTGTGATACTAAATTGATGCTTTTCTTAAAATATTGACACAAGTTTCTCAACTTTATTATATATTGCACATACTTATTTTATTTCTGAGATCATCACATATTCTATCATGATTTAGAGGATTGTATATGCGTATAAACACACGCGCGCGCGTGAGAGAGAGAGAGAGAAAGAGAGGATTGTTGACTTCTATATATCGAAACGTTTCTCAACTTTAGTATTTGCTACATATCCTTATTTCATTTTTAGGATTTTCATGGATTGTATCGTTATAAACAGGATGAATCTCATAATGTTATAGTTATTTAAAAGCAGATGTACATAACTGAATATCTTGTGGACATTTATATCAGTGTGTCTGGGTTTGTGTGTGTGTGTGGGTTTTAACAAAGGAGAAACATAATCTAATGGTATTTTTGTCTTCTCAATTCTTCTATATATTAGTCAATAATCCACGAAGGAAACTTTAACTGAAAAGAATTTGGAGTGTATAAAGTGTATTCAAGTAATTTCCTAGAGAAAGTGGGTGTTTACTAAACAATTAGAGGAAGTGCAAAGGAAGGCAGGCTGGAAACAGTGCTATCACAAACTTTGTGACCATGGGAGAAAATTTCCTATTGGTTCATGATGCTAAACTCGTTCTAGTAATCTTGGCCTTTCTTCTCTCCACCAACATCACTGATTCTATAGCCACAAGCCCTTATCGCTTTGTTGCTAACCTCATTCATCATGACTCTGTTTTATCCCCATTTTATAACGCAAATGCCACCATAGCTGATCGTGCTAATCAATCACTAGAACGTTCGCTTGCACAACTATCCTATTTAAAAGCAACCACCACAGTAGAAACTCCAGAAGATATCCGAGGGCTTATGGTTGCTAGCAGCCGATCTTTTTTGGTTAGTATGTTTATTGGTGAGCCATCAGTTCATCAATTCCTCTGGATGGACACAGGGAGCAGTCTGTTTTGGGTTTATTGCATTCCATGCACCGGATGTAACACCTATAATCCCATATTTAATCCGTCACTATCTTCTACATACTATCCGTTACCATGCAACAACGATCCTTATTGTGCTGCACATTGCGATCATGCAAAGAATTGGTGCACAGTCTCGGAAACTTATGGAGATGGAGCCTCCGTCTATGGGAACTATGCCACAGAAAGGCTTTCGTTTTTAATACCGAATGAAGGAACAACAACTGCCCCCAACGTTCTTTTTGGTTGTGGACGTGTGATGAATGAGCCTAACACAGAAATGAACGGGCTTATGGGGCTTGGTTATGGTGGAACATCTTTGGCTAGACAACTTGGTACCAAGTTTTCATATTGCATCGGAAACGTTGGAGATCCAGACTATATGCATAATAGACTGATTATTGGGAATGGGGCTGTAGTTGTAGGCAAGTCGACAGCACTTGCTATGCACAATGGCTGGTACTATCTAAAATTTGAAAAGATAACCGTTGGACATAATACACTTGAAATTAACCCACGTGTGTTTCAAAGAACTCCACAAGGGCGCCGTGGAGTGGTGATTGACTCGGGAACAGATTGGACTTTCCTCATTCGTGATGCATATTTAGCGCTTAGAAATACAGTGGAACAAATAATTGGTGGATCGTTGACGCGTTCATTCGTCCCCCAACGTCCGACAGCGTTGTGCTACTATGGCAATGTTAACGAAGACCTTGAACCGTTTCCCATTGTGAAGTTTCATTTTCGTGGGGGAGCTGTTTTAGAATTGGGCAAACAAAACCTCTTTAAATCCCTCTTGAATGTAGAATTTTGCCTAGCTGTGGATATAGCAAATGGCAACACGCCGAAGGACGTCAGCATAATCGGTGTATTTGCGCAACAACACCATAACATTGGCTACGACCTCTCAGCACAGAGGCTTTACATCGAAAATATGGATTGTGAAACGGATCTAGTCAACTATTTATAAGGTACCTATTTGTGTTGTTGGGTGTACCAAAAAAAATTATGTTGTTGGAGAATTTTCTTGCAGATCCAACAAGCATGTAGCTAATAAACTTGATATAATTGGAAACGAACAATCATCTTCGTGTAACTCTTCGCCTCTTCCTTTTGTGGAGAATTTTTGTTTTTTGGTTTCCTTTTTCTTTATTTATTTATTTTTTTGTGATTTCAGCCGTAGCGGTTTTAGTTTAGTGATTTTTTTGTCAATTTGGCCGACCGAAGCCTAGTTAAAATAAGTGCATCTTTCACTTGCCACGACCACTGAGTCAACTCAGAACTCATTCTTCTTCTTTTTTCTTGGCTGCAACGTCCAATATTGTACTCCCTCCGTCTTAAATTATTTGATCAGGTTTGACGTGCACGCTTATTTGAGATATAAGTCATATTTTATGGATTTTTTATTCTATCCCGAGAGGGGAGGGGAGACGAAAGTGGGTCAGGAGAGAGAAAATAGGTTGGTGGATGATTAAATGTGGAGAGAGAAATAAAATTAAAAAAGTGTAAAAAGGATAAACATGAAAAAACTCCTACATAATATTTCTTAATTAACTTGGAAAGTGATTAAATTTTTTTTTTTTGTACAGTCTATAAAGGAAATATGAGCAATTTTCTTGGAACGGATGGAGTATTAAAATTCCACCAAATGTACAATTTCAGAAAGTAAGATAAAAAACAACTAACTATATAGACACCAAACAAAACATATATACCAGTTACACAGGAGGAACCTCTCGGTTTAATGAACTTCCAGCAGCATCTGCTTATCAATCTCCCATGCAATCTGAGTAGAGATATTTTGATCAGTAGTTTGGACATTTTTCTAGCTATAAACTCTGTATCTAATAGATTGTTGCATTGCATACAAACAACCTTGAACGGTAGCACTTTGGAGATTAAAAGTACCTGTATTTCTTTCCTGCCAAATGCCATAGATTATGACTGTCATCAATAGTTTCCACATTTTGGCCTTGAAACATTTCCGAGCCGAATGTTGTATAGCATATTGAAACAGCTTATGACATGAAAAAAAGTTGAATATTAACATGTAATTTTCTTATGACTGGGCTCCCCAACTCGATACCGAAAGAACATTGCACAAACAGGTGATCTTCAGTCTCAGGATGTCTCGAACATAAGACACATGTGTCATCTTGGAGAATATTCCAGGCTTTGAACTTTGTCTAGGTTCTTATGCCTCCTCTGCATAGTATCCATAATGTATTGAACGTCATGATATATACCCCGTAACCACATTAGCCGCCGCCAAGGCAAACTTACAACTTAAGTTATAATACCCTCCCAAGCATATTTGATAGTAAAAGTACAACTATGGCGCAATGCCCAACTAACTTTTGTCATGATGGTGAGAATTAGGTATAGGTAAAGCAGCTAAGACAACGCTTAATTCCCTTAGGGCTTGGGATCGAATAAGAAGAAGTCTCCAAGTATTATCATGAATGATCTCACAAATTTTAGCCTTCATGTTCATGCCAGAGTCATAAACAAGTCTCTGTCCATACTGATCAATCAAAGCACCACTTGGAACCCACGTATCCAGCCAAAACCATGTGTTGTTCACATCCCCCACCTTATAATTGAAAAAAAAAGGATAAAACTGTGCTCTGATTTTCAAGATCTTACACCAAGTAGTTGTTTTTATGATATAGATATATACACCAGTTAACCCAAAAGTGAATCCTTTTTATGTGCCAAATCCCATAAATGTTTGCAAATGGCTGCCTTATTCCACCCCATTCTTTTTAACCCAAGATCACATTCACTTCTAGGAAGACAGAGATGCTTTCAAGCAACTTTTGCACCATGGCACCTCACATATTTTCCATGCCATACAAAGGCTCTAACCTTACTCTTAATCCGCTTAGTTATCTTTTTAGCAAGAATGAAGATAGTTCAGTAACAAATATGCATAATTAGTAACACTGCGATAGCAAGTTGCACTCTTCCAGTATAGGGCGTGTACCTAATGGCCCAGCTTGAAATTTTCTTGGTCAATTTTTCAACGAGGATTTTACGGTCCTCATATTACAGCTTAGTGGAAATAAGAGGCACTCCAAGATAAAGAACCGGAAAGGTACCAGCAGCATCCCAATTTTAGCAATCACATGAGAAGCCATGTAACTACTCAAATTCTCTAAGGGATTATTTGACAAGCTAAATGGTGGAAAGATCAGCTTGGGCCAACAGAACGGTCATCAGCAAAAATCTTATTCCCCCCTTATCTCGCCACTTGTCAACTCTTTCTTATCTTCCTAACTCTCTTTCAAATCACCCTATCCCAACGGATTCTACCTCCCTCCAATTCAAATTAAATCCTCAAAATCCCTCCCAAATCCCACTAAATCCTACCTCACCCCAAACCAAATCACATCATATCTACCTAATTTTCATCCTCACCATTCAGTGGGTCCTTCATTTTCATCCTCACCATTACCACCAAGTCCTTAAAAAAAATATGCCCCTCACAAAAACCTCTGCCCACCCCCACTGAATACCTAAGCCCCTACAAACTTCTTCTCCTCACCCCTCTTCATTTTCTGACTCTCTCTCTCTCTTCGACTTCTCTTAATTCTTCCTCTACGAAAGTTCACCCTCATCCCATGCACCCCATAATTACCCACTCTAAAGCTGAAATCCATAAACCCAAAACCTATACAGCCTCCAAATATCCCCTCTCTGCCTTTCTATGTGAAGTTGAACCACCTATTACTCACAAGCCTCCAAACAACCTCAATGGTGTCATGCTATGCAAGATGAGCATAATGCGCTCATGTGCGATGCTACTTGGACCTTAGTTCCATTTCTGCCTCAAGCAAATATCATTGGTTGCAAATGACTCTTTCGTATTAAGAGACACGTCGACGATTCCGTTGAACGGTATAAGGCTCGCTTGGTAGCCAAAGGATACAAATAACAGGAAGGGATCGATTACAGCGAGACGTTCAGTCCTGTTATCAAGCCTACCATTGTTCGCGTCATTCTTTCCCTTGCAGTGTCTCAGGGCTGGCCACTTCGTCAAATTGATGTTAATAGCGCCTTTCTCCATGGCCACCTAGATAAAGCTGTGTTTATGCTTCAACCACCTGGCTTTCAACATCCACAATTTCCCTCTTATGTCTGTAAATTACGTAAGGCACTCTATGGCCTTAAGCAGGCTCCGCGTGCCTGGTATGCTCCCCTATCGCTCTCAGTTGGGTTTCACTGTATATAAATCCGACGCCTCTCTTTTTTTATTTCGCAATCACAATATTTTTCTTTGTATTCTAGTTTATGTAGATGACATTATTCTCACCGGAAATTCATGTGCTACAATCAACAAACTTGTTGGCGACTTATAGCATGTTTGTGAGTTTTGAGATGAGAGAAAAGAAGAGAAAGGAAGAGAAGGGAAGACAACTTTCCTTTCCACTGTTTGTGAGTTTAAGAAAGAAAAGAAAATATCATTCATTTCTCTTGTTTGTGAGTTCAGCAGAAAAGAAAAGAAAAGACACCCGGTTACATATATACCCTTAAACTATATCATCGTAATTCTAACAAAGATCATGATGTATGATACTAAAAAAGAATATGACTTTAATAGGAAAATAAATTAGTCATCAATGATATCATACAAAATTCATATCATATAATTGTAATAAGTCTTTCATCACTAGTTAATGTCACAATAGAAAAAAAAACAAGAAGTAGTCATGAATTGACTACAAACATTCCAACATCAAAATCTGATTAATGTCACACTAAAAGTGAAACAATCAGTTTTGACTCAACTCTAACATTTAAAATAATTATTTGTTTGTAAGTAAATGAGAAGTTCTTGAAAGGAACCCTAAAATCTAAAAGTCTTCAAAAATTTAGTCTTCATTATTTCAAGGGTAATACGGGTAGTTTTAAAATATTACTTGCGAAAGTTTCCTTTCTCTCCGTTTCTTCCCAATTTTGGGAGGAAATATTTAGAGACAAAATAGGTCCAAACTTTCCTCTCTTTTCTCTTCTTTTCTCTCCTCAAAAAACTCACAAACTAGAGAAAATGAAAGAAAGGAGTCACTTTCCTTTCTTTTCCTCTCATTTCTCTCTTAAAAAAAACTCGCAAACAAGCTATTAGAGTGCAAATTTTCCGTTAAGGATTTAGGGTCCCTTACATTTTTTCTGGGTATCGAAGTTATTCACTCGTATACGGGTCTTCTACTACTGGAAAGGAAATATATCACTGATTCACTACTGCGCACCAATCTTGCTGATGCCAAACCTGTCCACACGCCCATGTCCACATCTACGCAGCTCTCTCGCCATCAGGGTGATTCACATCCCTCCCCTTCTGAGTATCACAGTATTGTTGGGGCCCGTCCAGTACCTATCATTCACACATCCCGATATTTCATTCTCGGTGAACAAGCTTGCTCAATTCATGCATGTCCTAACATCTGAACATTGACCTGTTGTTAAACAGATTTTGCACTATCTTAAAGATACAATCAATCATATGAACTCCAAGATATGCATTTTCTGATGCCGATTGGGTGGGATGTCCCGATAATCGTCGTTCAACCAGTGGATATTATGTTTTCCTTAGCCCTAATTTAATATCTTGGAGTTCGTGTAAACAGCAAGCAGTTGCTCGATCTAGCATCAAGGTTGAGTACAAAGCCATCGCCACAGTCACTTTTTGTTATCTGAACTCGGTTTTCGTTCATCTCAACCGCCCACTCTCTGGTGTGACAATATTGATTCAGTCTATCTTACTTCAAATCCAGTCTTTCATGATCGCACCAAACACATCGAGATCGACTACCATTTTGTCTGTGAATGTCTTGCCAAACGTGCACTCGATATTCGGTTCATTTCAAATGTTGACCAACCGGCAGACATTTTTACCAAGCCACTATCCATTCCCCATTTTTAACTTATTCGCCTCAAGCTCAGTGTTCATGGTACGCTGAGCTTGCGGGGGGCTATTGGAGCACACAAGGATAAAACTCAACAAGTTCAAATTCAAAAATAATATCCCTTTGAGTTTTTTAAGATTTAAAATTTGATCACATGTACAATATCTTCCCTCATATCAGTTAGTTCGAATGTATAGTCATGTATATATAAAAAAATAGATGATGTACACGAAAGAAAATGAAATGACGAAAGTTTCTCTCTTGCATTAATTTGTCTTTTTCAACATTGGGAAACGGAAAGGTATAGGCTTTGATGCATATCTAAAGACACTTCTTTACAACATTATTTGCCCCCACTCAAGATAGAGTTTGCTAATGGGTTGCAGGCAAATTCGTTACCAGGGTACAACAAAGCCTGAGAAGAAATGCAATTTGCAATATCGAAGGTAGCATTTGAAAATACTTTCAGTTTTGATTTTATGTTTCCAAAAAAATAAAAACAAAAACCAGTTTAGTTTTTTTTTTACAAAAACAAATGGGTGTTTGATTACCCAATTTTTTATTTTGAGTTTTTTTCTTTTGGGGTGTTTGATTACCTAGTTTTTATTTTGAGTTTTTTCTTTAGTGGTGGTTTGCAGTGGCCGGAGGTGGTGGCTGCAGGCGGTCGTCGACGATGACTATCGGCCAGCTAGCTGTGGTTGCCGGCAGCCGTGGCTGGTGGCTGTGGTGGTGGTGGTCTCAAAATAAAAACCAAAACTGATAACTCAAAACTCCTATATTAGAGTTCTCAAAAACAGCCATGTTTTAAAAACTGATTTTCAAAACTGAAGAAAAAAAAAACTGTGTGCTAAACGCGTTTATTTTCTCTAGTTTACAAAACTGGAGAAAAAATTAGAAAAATAAACGTTACCAAACAGAGCCGAAGGTTTCCAAAAATATCCTTTTGAAACAAATGTAGATAGACTTTAGGAGATTAAGAAAGTATTCTGAATTTTTTATTTTTAAGAAACAAAATACTTTTTGTATGTTATAAACTGGATTGCCTAGATCGTATTTATATGGATATACAACCAAGCACCTTCCGGAGATCACAAGAGAAAAGGACGAGATGCTCTTCCTAGAACTTATAAAAAACTTTATGAATTTTGATTCATTTACCGTTAGTATGGACGAGGACTTTGGTAGAATAAGTCGTCGACCATGCGTCGGAACTCACATCTTTCATTATATGTGAAAGAACCATTTCCACTGAGCTCATTGTTATTTGGTGCTATATTACATTTTACCATTTTTTGGTTGTATTAAAATTTTCCCAAGTTAATAAATAGGGGTTATGAAATAAGCAATAGATATTCCCTACGTCGACATGACTCATTTCATTCATGGTTGTGTTATCCAATCTTTAACCTACTATTGTGTAGTTGATGATTCATATGAATTAAGCAAGCAAGGTGCATATCACATACAAAAAAGGCATAAAAAACATAGCATAAAATTAAAATTTTGTTCCTTTCTATTTTGTTTGAAAATGCGGATCTTGATATTATCTAGTCAACGCTTAATAAGATGGTAAAAGAGATTATTTCTCAAAAATATTGTTCTTACACACGGAAGATTAGCCTTAAATGACAAGTTGTTTAGTTTCTTGAATCATGCATGTACTCCATATGTGCTTGTGCAGTTAAATAAACTTATACTTAGATCACTAAAGTACATTAAAAGGACGGTTGTGCACTATAAGTTTTAGAGACTATTTATCTTTCTAGTCTCTGTTTCACGTATGTATTCGAAAAAGATTTGAACCAATGGTTGCAGTTGATGCCTCACAATTGCTTTACATATTCAAGTGACGTGTACCCAAAAAAATGTTGGCGACATTGTTTTTGTTTTTACAAGGTTTAACTCGTGAATAAGTTTAGCTTAGGTCCAATCTCAAACTCAATTACAGACATTCACTGAATCCTTCACCGATCATTTAAAGTCTATGCTTCGAGTAATTGTAACTGATATGCAAAAATGTTTTTTACCTTTTCAACTTGGTACACAAATTAAACATACTTGTTACTTTTTTTTTTTTTTTTTTAAACATACTTGTTTCATTTCTTGGTTCTTCCAATATTGTAAAATGGTACTGTATATAGGATTTATCTTGTAATGGTATAGTTCATGTGTGTGTGTGTGTGTGTGTGAGAGAGAGAGAGAGAGAGAGAGAGTACGCGCGTGTTGAACCTTTTTGGTTTTTTTTACTGGCATCAATGCTCAGACTCGATCATTGACACTCAAACATATAATCCTTTCGCATATCATTTTAAATTTGTGATTTCATAAGTTGACTCAATTGCAATGCTGGATTGGTGATTTATATATATTCACACCTTTCTCAACTTTAGTACTAATAGTTAGCCATACTTTTATTCATTTCTAGGATCTTCAATAATTGTGTCATGATATACAGGATATGTATGTGTGTCACATACACAGAGAGAAAGAGAGAGAGAGAGGCAACCAATTTTCTTGTTTCAAATTCGTAATTTAGTAAGTTGGGTCCATTGCAATAGCGGATTGATGATTTCTATATATTGCTACAATATTATTTCATTTATAAGATCTTCATAGATAGTATCGCGGTATACCAAATGAATCTTGTAAAATTATGGTAATTTACCTACAAATATACATCAATGTATATCCCTATAGACAACTATATCAGTGTGCTTAGGAGGAGGGGTTTGGGTGTTAATAGTGGAGAAGCATAATCTAATGTTATTTTCTCTCAATTCGTCTATGTATTTCAGTAATCCATAAAAGAAACTTTAACTAAAAAGAATTTGGATTGTATTGAGTTTGTTCCTGACAATTTCGAAGGAAACTAGGGTTTTGCTAAATATCTAATGATAGTGTATATATATATATTGTTAGTCCTATGGTTGGATAACCTAGGCTTACATCTTATTTTGATGATAACTACACATTGATTATGTTCTAATGTGTGCTTTGAGTGTATTCTTAGTAGGTATATACATGCACACTCATGAAGACACATTTGAGAAGTTGGATTGATGGATTAAAGCCAAAGAAGCTTAAAGTTATAGTGGACATGCTATAGAAGCTTCATCAAGTCCAATGTCGAAGAGCAACAAAGAATGCATCGGATAAGTTACTATCGATTATAATTGATCTTTCATATTATGTAACTAGTCTTAGTTGATGCTTGGATTGATGACTATGACCTAAAAAGACCTTAGGACACCTTGTGCATTGCATGTGAGTTCATAACCTTGCACACAAGTGTGGTTCTTGAAAATGAGTGAACTTTGGAACTCACTCAGATTTTCTCAAAAAATATTTTGGTGCTAATATTTTCATGTCTTAATAAAAAATTTCATTAGCTTTCCAACGCAAAAAACGGCATCTCAATCCGATTTTTCTAGAGAAAGTTATGCTCAAAATAAGAAAGGGGGTTCCGTGAGGCAGCTGATAGGCAGTAGGGTAATACAGTCGACTGTATTTGAATCCATTCGACTGCATTGGAATGCAGTCGATCGAATTGGTCAAAATTCAGCTCCAACGGCTATTTTCGAGGACAAGACTCCAACGGCTATTTTAAGGGGAACCCAGTCGACTGCATTGTGAATACAGTCGACTGCAATGGTAGTTTTGCCCATATTTTGCCTATAACGGCTATATTTCATTTGCTCTCTATATAAATGATTTGGGGCTTCATCATACACCATGAAAACCACATTCTAAGCCTCCATTCATCAGAGACACATCAAGGCTCATAGATTAAACTTATCTCTCTTCATCTTCATGATTTTACATCATTAAAGAGAACATCTTTGTGAGAAATTCTTTGATTGAGAGTGAGCATCCTTCAAATCATCAATTCTTTCATCTCTCTATTGTACTAGAACTTTATTTGTACTCATTTCTTTTCAAGAGGATTTCTTTGTACACAATTGATCTTTGTAAAAGGATTGTGATCAAGGCTTGGGTTTGCCAAGTCTTGGGTGAGCTTTGTAGATTCAAGGCTTGTGCTTGGTGTGGGGATATCACCAAGTGTTGTAAGGGTTTTGATCTTGACCCGGAAGAAGATTGTTGCTAGTGGATTCTAGTGCTCTTGCAAAGGACTTCCTTGAAGAGGTGGATGTAGGCTTGAGAGTAGTTCAAGCCGAACCATTTAAATCTCCTTGTCAAGTATCTCTAACTCAATCTCTTTACTTATTGCTCTTTAATTTTTTGAGATTGTTTAGTTAGTATCTTCATTGAAGTATTACTTGATTTGTTTGAGATTTATGATTGTGCTTAGTTTAAACTCCCCATTAAAAGCTATAGTGGTATCAGAGCCTCGGCTCTTGATTTTTTGGTTAACACCTAGATAGTTAAAAGATAATGGGGTTTCCTAGTCTTGAGGGGAATTCTATTACTAGACCTTCACTTTTTGATGTTTTCATATAGTATATGAAAAATTAAGATGCGAGTATTTTTAGAATCTTTAGATTATGAAATGTGGGGAATCATTGAAGATGGCCCTTATGTTCCAACCAAGAGGATTAGGAATAATCTTGTGCCAAAGGAGAAATCCGAATTTAATGACTATGATAGAAATATGCTTTGCATGAATTCTAGAGTTAAGAATTGTCTTGTTTGTGCTCTAAACACAAATGAACTCAATCGAGTTATTATGTGTGATTCGGCTAAGAGTATGTGGGATACACTTCAAGTCACTCATGAAGGGACTTCTTTTCTAAGAGATTCAAAGATGAATTTATGGCATAGAGAATATGAATTGTTTCAAATGTTTTTCGATGAATCTATCATGGAAACGAATTTCCGTTTCACAAAAAGCCTCAAAGCTTGTCAAAGAAAACGGACTTCAAAATTATCCCTCATTATATTGAATTCCTTGGTAGTTCACCAAGACGGTAAAACCTAATGCTCTATTAAACATTGTGGTATGTGCTAAACTTATACATCATTATGCATGCTTAATAAATTTTCACACTTATTCCTCATGATATAAATAGCTTGCTAGGAATTGATGTGAACCTTGCCATCAATCCTTGATTGTTTACTTATAATCTTGGATACTTGTTGGATTTAGATGACGATAAATGGTCCTCTTGCACTTATATTGGAAACATTGATTGTTGATGACTATTGTTGGCTTTATAGAAATTCTATGTTGAGATTGTGTCGTCTTAATGCTTCAAGTTGACATTCCTACACACACACACCTTTTGGTAATGCCAAAAGAGCATGACTCGGTTAGACATTTAGTTGTGTTTGTTGGATATTATTGGCGTGCATTGATTGAGGGGGAGCATACATTAGGATGGAGTATGCAAACTTGATAGAGGGAGCTTACATGCTTGAATCACATTCTATCTTGTTACTCTTGGAGAATGCATGAAGTAGATGAGATTATTGGGTTACATTACATATCTTCCTTTGGATCATGAAGGAACTCTCAATGTCATCCATATGAATTCATGAGTTATATGCACTTCACGCCATTATCTTGCTTATTCACGCATACCCTTGCCTTCTTGTTGATGACAAAGGGTGAGAAATAATCTTGATTCTATATGCTATGTGATTGTATGTTTGAGAGAACGCTAGAGGAAGAGCATATATTGTTTTAGCTAAGGAAGGTAGCTACGATCTTAATTGCTATACGAGATAGATTGACACTTCTTGAGTATACTAGAGATGATTGAATGTCCTAAGTGAGATTGTTGTGCTTAATTGACTATCATCTGATACATCTTACTTATATAGAATCAATGTTTGTCATCATCAAAAAGGGGGAGATTATTAGTCCTATGGTTGGATAACCTAGGCTTACATCTTGTTTTGATGATAACTACACATTGATTATGTTCTAATATGTGCTTTGAGTGTATTCTTAGTAGGTATATACATGTACACTCATGAAGACACATTTGAGAATTTGGATAGATGGATTAAAGCCAAAGAAGCTTAAAGTTATAGTGGACATGCTATAGAAGCTTCACCAAGTCCAATGTCAAAGAGCAACAAAGAATGCATCGGCTAAGTTACTATCGATTATAATTGATCTTTCCTATTATGTAACTAGTCTTGGTTTGATGCTTGGATTGATGACTATGACCTAAAAAGACCTTAGGACCCTTATGCATTGCATGTGAGTTCATAACTTTTCACACAAGTGTGGTTCTTGAAAATGAGTAAACTTTGGAACTCACTCAGATTTTCTCAAAAACTATTTTGGTGCCAATATTTTCATATCTTGATAAAACCTTTCATTAGCTTTCCAACGCAAAAAACGGCATCTCAATCCGATTTTTCTAGAGAAAGTTATGCCCAAAATAGGAAAGGGGGTTCCGTGAGACAGCTGATAGGCATTAGGGTAATACAATCGACTGTATTTGAATCCAGTCGACTGCATTTGAAAGCAGTCGGCTCCAATGGCTATTTTCGAGGACAAGACTCCAACGGCTATTTTAGGGGGAACTCAGTCGACTGTCTTGTGAATACAGTCGACTGCAATTGCAGTTTTGCCCATATTTTGCCTATAACGGCTATATTTCATTTGCTCTCTATATAAATGATTTGGGGCTTCATCATACACCATGAAAACCACATTCTAAGCCTCCATTCATCATAGAAACATCAAGGCTCATAGATTAAATGTATCTCTGTTCATCTTCATGATTTTACATCATTAAAGAGAGCAACTTTGTGAGCAATTCTTTGATTGAGAGTGAGCCTCATATATTAAATTTGAGTATTGTTCTTATTGTATAAAAAATTCTGAGTTTAAGTTTGGTGATTTTTAGAGTTGATTTGCTTTCATTTCGGTATCGCATTGGTTTTAGCAAAATAAAAAATCTAAAAAATAGTTTTGATGTCTCTTATATTCTGATTTCAATTTCTAAAATTTTTATACATATTCTAAATCTGTTAAAAAAATTATGGGACTTTATTTTAAGTTAAAGACATTATGGCTATTTATGGGTTTTTCTTGTATTTAAAGAAATTATTTTAATTCAAAAATATTTAAAATTTTAGAAATTCATATTTTGACTTTTTATATTGTTTTGAGCTATAAAAGTATTTTTTTTAATTTAATATGTATTTGGAGTATCATTACGCATTAAAGAGTATATAGAGATTTCGGTTATGTTAGTCGTATGCGGGACCGCTTTGAGTTGAAAGTAAATACGCTGTGGGTAGTTATTATTAGATTTCTAGTATAGTAGTGTAGAATATTTTTTTCTAATAAATGAATTTGCCAATTTATGTTAATTCAAGGATTTTTGGACCGAGGTTGATTAATTTAGCATAGCTTGGATCGAGGTAAGAAATTCTATCTGAAACCCTATTTCATCTGATTCATATCATATATAATTTTTTGAGTTATTATCAAATTTTTAATGAACTCTGATATTTTATTTGTCATGAATATGTTTTCAATTGCTCATGAACCCCTAAATTGAGCCTTAAAGCGATTGTTTGGAATTCATTGTTCATTTTATCTGTTTATTGATTCGCTCATCGTAAAGCATTTTCAATTTTATTTACTCCTTCTAAATGTTGACATGAGTTAGTAATATGGGAGTTATAGCGATGGTGCAAATTTTTGGCGTTATAAGGATGGTCCGTTGGTTGGGTTAAACTAGTACCTAAATGGACTAGTCAGTGTACATATGCATATGTAAAGCGTATCGAGCATTGCCGGGGTGGCTTTGCTATAGTGTATTTCTCATGTTCAATGTTTCATGTTTCCTGTTTCTATTTTATTGTACCTGAACTGTTTTGAAATTATTATTGAATTAAGGGATTGAGTTGATACTTGTCCCTATGTTTATATCAAAATGCATTGGTTTTATTTAAAAATGTTTTTTAAAAATTATCATTTGACTGTAAATGTAAAATCGTCTAAATCGTTTTGTTATTTTTAAATCTTTAATCAACCTTACTGGGCCCTCAAAAGTTCACTCTCATTTGATTTTTTTTTTTTTTGCTTGTGATAACCAGCACTAGCTTACCTGAGTATGGATTAGAGCCGAGTGAAAGAGAAAATGATTTAATTTTTGGTATTGATTGTTAGAACCCCTGCATGGGTGACTTTGCTATTTTATTCAGGTTTAAATTTAGTTTCCAAGTATGATTGTACACTGAGAGAAAATACATTGATGGATGTTTTAGTTGCTCTGAAAGTTATGGTATTATTTGGTTATGTTTTGAGGATAATATTGTTTAGTGTATATGATTGAGCGAGTGTTAACGTTCTGAAAATTCCAGGATGTTACATCTGCCATCACTATAATCCTACTGCTAAGATTACCACCACCACAACCATCTCGAGAACTACACGTATCGTTACAACAATGGATTGTCAAAACTATTACAAATCTCAATCTCATTAACAGTGTTATAACTACCACCACAAGAATTATTAGTATCACATTCGTAATCATTGTCACATTTCCAGTTCCCACCACTGCATCTGTGACATCGACCGCCGAAATCTCCCTAGTACCATTATCTTAACTATCATAATTGACCATTGTTATCAATTAATGGGGAAAAATTCTTTTAACTCATTTTACATTTATTTTCTTCCAACTCAATCTTAGCTGGCCACAAGTTATTTTCTTCCAAATACAAATTTGTTCTTAATTAAGTCTGAGTGTAACACGTTAGACTTTAACAGTATAACTTATAAAAAATTAGATTCCTTTCAAACTTACCTTTAGCGATCTTAAAGAGAATATAATTCTCTTGGAATTTTTAATGTAATTGCTGATCAAGAGTTCTAAATATCTTACTTGTAAAAAATATAAGAGCTCAACAAATCCTACGTGTCGCAAATCTTACGTGTTCTAAACAATATTACTTATAAATTCTTTAAAAATAAAATCATAATAAAGAGTTAGTAAGTAGGGAATATATCACATTTTATAATTTTGAGATTTTATATTGTTATTTTAAAGTACTTTTGAGGTTTTAATAATAAAAACTAAGGCCTAATGTATAAGTATAATGATTACGTAGAGTTTAGTGAGGTGTATGATTGATTTCTTAGTTTTATAAATTTTACAAATATAGAACAAATTATACTTATGAATTTTTTAATAATAAATCATAGGAAAGAGTTAAATAAGGTAAAAACAAAAAACAAAAAAACACCAAAACAAATAGGATTCTTAAATCTTCTATATCCAATTCAAAAAAGTTATGACACTAAATGAAGAGATTGGGGAACTACCACATGCAAAGATGAAGCTTACGTGTCAGAATGAGGAGATTCCTAAAAAAAACTACGTAGCACAAAGATATAGTTCTAAAAATCATGTTATTTTAAAGTGCTTTTGAGGTGATAATAATAAAAATTAGGGCCTAATGTATAAGTGTGGTGATTAGGTAGAGTTTTATAAGGAGTATGATTGGCCTCTTAGTTTTATAAAGTTTACAAATATAGGGTAAATTTTACCAACGAATTTTCTAATAATAAATGATAGGAGAGAGTCAAATAATAGTCGTTTTCAAAAAATTTGAAATGACTTTTTGCGATGGAATTATCCGCCGCTAAAAGTCCATCACATTATACAATAACTTTAGCGACGGCTTTTTAGTGACAGACAAGTTCGGTCGCCAAAAGGCACTTTTAGCGACGGAATGTGTTCCGTCGCCAAAACCCTATTGCTAAATATTGTTCAAAAAAATTTTAAAAATTCAAGCGAGAATAGAAAATTGGATAAAAAAAATTGCGACAGATATTCCGTCGGTAAAAGAACCATCGTGAATATCTGTTGTTAAATGTTTTTACCGACAAAATATGCCTTTTTGGCAACGGATTATGGTTTGTCGCTAAAAATCCGTCGCTAAAGACCGTTTTCCTTGTAGTGCCTGAGTTGAAGGTTCCATCGGCATATAATTGTGAGAATGTGCATTTAGTCGATTGGTGGTCGTAGTTTGCAGCACAATAAGGATCTTGATTGCATGGTAGTGGATTAAACATGTAAAAGATTTTAAAGGATCAAATAAGGGATTACTTGTGTGACATCCGACGCATGGAATGCACCGAACACACACATGATCACTTCATGTGTCCATCACCAAGAACTTATAAACTTTTGGCTCTCCAATGAACATACTACCATAAAAGGAACCAATGCTGCAACAGTAACTTCGCGGACATCTTTTGGAGTTTCTTCCATGGTGACTGCCTATAAATAGGATCGAAGTGAAATCGAACGTTTTAGCGCTTGATCAGCATGATCACTTATGATAGCAGTTTCATTACAAAATGCCGATCATATACAACCATGATGAATGAGTTGATTTTCAAAGCCTATAGGAATCGTGGCTGCCGAAGTAGTGACGATGGTGTATACAAGTGATTTCATGATTGCTAGAGTGAGTTTAGCGTCATGAGCTAATAAAGAGGTTGTTTCAATGGTGACAAAGTTTGGCATAACACTGTTTTCAGGGTATTTTGGCATTCCTCCCCCTCTAAATATATACTCCAACTAATTCCTAAATACGCACTTTTCTCTTCAATCTGGTTGGTATAAAACTTGACGTAATCTAAATTGTTTTCTCAAGAAATGGGCATTTATTTTTGAACATTTTAGTTAAAGCTTCCTATAGAGATCATTAAGATCCATATATGTTTTTGTTTAGTATACAAATACAAAAATAACCCCACACACATATATGTGCGTACATTTTAATGTATATACATGTATAACTAAAATTTACATTCTCCCGTTTACCCCCATGAACATAACAATTATATATATATATATGCGCGTGCGTGTGTGTAACCAAAATCTAGGTTGTCTCCCGATCTTACAGGAATCAACCTAGATTTTGTCTTATTTGCTAATAACCTAAATGGGCTCGACCTATTCTAGTCGAGCGAGAGTAGAGTTTTAGTGGACCAAAACTTCTAGCTATGTTAGAATTCTAATTTAAATAGAGTTGTAATTTTAATAAAGTTCTAATACTATTAGACTTCTATTTGTATCAGGATTGTAGATCCTATTTTCATCATTTTTATTTTAAGACTAAAATATGGTCGCATGGATTAGGTAATGAGTCTAAGACTCGATCCTAAATTACAACCTAGAAATGCAAGTGAAAGACTAAAGGTTTAGAATAAATAGTACCTTCTATTTGGCTCGCGTAGATTGCTCAATGGGAGGTTGGGGCGAATCCACGATGTGATGAAGCCAGAAGAGGGATTACCGACCAGAAATAGGCTAGACTCAGTATAGAAAAGGAGTGTTCTCCGTCACAAGGTCTCTAGAATTTTTCTCTCCAAGCAGAAGTCCCTTTTTCTATCGCCCAAGTGACCTATTTATAGAGGTATGTGGCTATGAGATGATAAGGAAGACTTTTTCCGTGTATATAACTTCTAAAAATAGATAATAACCAAGTTAAATAAAAAGTCTATAGTGCCCTTTACTAGCCTGTTAATCATAACAAAAATATTCACCGGCCGATTTTATCACTTTATATGATACGATTTTATCCCAAATCTTGGGGGATAACCATCTCACATGAAATCCATCCCAATATTATCTAAATGAAACCCAACTAACTTTTTATTAGTCTAGTCAAATAATTAGTCTAGTTATGACTAGGGGCTTCCTTCGTGACTCCTCTTTTATGATACTATTAATCGGGTCCTCTTTTTTATTTTATTTACATATATCTGGTTTGGGGCTTCGGTTGAGGTGGCCCACGTGATATATGGCTGTCTTGATTGTGGTCCTTTTCTTGGTCGTTGTGTGTCTTAGATAAATTAACTTAGGTAGCGTTTGGTAACATTTAAGTTTCCAATTTTGAGAGAAAAAACGTGTTTAGCACACAATTTTCATTTATTGTTTCCCTTCGATTTTGAAAACCATTTTTTAAAACAGTACTGTTTTTTAAAACTCCCATTTTGGAGTTTTGGGCTTTCGGTTTTGATTTTTGTTTTAAGACCACCACCCCCCCCCCCCCCCACCGCCACCACCACCACTACCCGTGACCACCCACAGCCTCCGGCCACCACAACCAGTCGGCCACCGCCACGTGCACTGCCACTGCCACCATAACTACCACCAAAGAAGAAATTCAAAATAAAAACTAGATAATCAAACACCCAAAAGAAAAACTCAAAAGTAAAAAATAAAAAAACTGGGTAATCAAACACCTATTTGTTTTTTTGGTAAATTACACATGGCACCCCTTGCCCTAAACTACACACAGCTCCACCTATCTTTTTTTATTATACTCCGCTCTCTAACTCTCGATTTTTCTGACGGTGTTAACGATTTGAAGCAAAAGGACATTTTTGCCCTCACAAATTTTATTGGTCATTTTTTTCCCTCTTCCTCTCCCTCTTTCTACCATGTCCTGAACCCTTGACCTTGAGGCTAGAGCAAAAACGTGTAACCCACCAAGGAGCAAGGTATCCCAGTTTGTTAGATTGATGGTCGTTGGTGGTTGTGGCATGTGGGTGTGACGAGGTGGCCGTGGGTGGGCCGGATTTATATATGGATGGGCTGGCAGTGGTGGGTCGTGGTGGGGTAATGTGGTGGCCATTGGTGGGTCTGTTGACTCAAGACCGGATGCGTGGGTGGTGGTGGGTGGCCCTTGGGTTTTATGAATGGTGGTTGTTAACAGTTGTGGGTGTGCCGGGATGGCCGTGGTTGGTGGTGGGTGACCCAGATCAATATGTAGGTGCGGCAGCGGTGGTGGTTCTCGACGGGGCAATGTGGTCTCCACTATCTTTCTCTCTCTCTCTTACACACACGCGCGTGCACACACACACATAGAGGGTGTTACCGGCGGTGTTGGGTTGTAGTGGTTTGCGGTGGTGACCTGTCAGTAGGTGTTGGTGGGTATCATTTGGTGGCTGCAGGGTGTTGCCGGGTGAGGCGTTGTCGGCAGTGTTGTTGGGTGGTGGTCATGGTGGTGGTCGGTCAGTAGGTGGTGGTGCGGGGCTGTGTGATGGCCGTAGGTGGGGTTGTTGGTGGGTTGTGATTGGTGGCCGAACGGTGTTGTCAGTGTAGGCTTGGTGGCCTTGATGCTAATTCCGGTGGAATTGACTGTGTTGGCAGCAATTGGTGTTGCCATAATTGTTGCCGGAATTGTTGGTTGTACAACATACATTGTTAGTTATACAATTTAAATTCTTGAATATTTAAAAACCCAAAATGATAAGCTTGATTTTGACTCAACAAAGGGAAGGTAGTTTGGGTATAAAAAAAACAAAAATAATTTGTCAGGGAATCTCAAAACGGAGTTAGGGTTCCCGTCAGATTTGTGTAGCTTCATGAAATGCGGGTACAAACCTTAGGGAGTGGAGTGTAATAAAAAAAGATAGGCGGAGCCGTGTGTAGTTTAGGGAAAACTTCAGGGGTGCCGTGTGTAATTTACCCTTGTTTTTTTTTAAAATAAATTGATTTTGGTCTTTATTTTTTTGAAAATAGAAAACCAAAACTGGAAGTGATTTTAAACAGACCCGTTTGATGGCTTCACTCCAATTCCTTTGACATTATTTCCATGACACATATTGCTAAAGTAACTCAGCTGACAAATTACCGAATGACTGATGGTTTAAGGGCAACGTGAAACAAAAGTAAAATGATAAGGTGAACAAACAAGCAGGAAAAGAACTATGGATAAAACCCTAGGTCTAGTCTTTAACAGTGTGATGCAATTTAAATGTTTATGCTGTAAATTTCACAAACATATAAGCACTCAACTAAAAATATTACTACCTCTTGATGAGAAACAAAATGCAATAAGCTGAAAAAGTTATTTATTTCTTAAAACAAGAACTGAAGTTACGAAATGAAGATTGTCACACTGTTGGATGTGCTAGATAAAAACGCCAAGCATATATGAGTCAACTAGCCTCATTGGCAGCCATTCTTTTTGAAGTAAAGCCTCTTTGCCAAAAGGTCATACCCAATGTTATGATTTTGTTGCATAAAGAGCCCTATGATAGTAACATCCCTTGGCGTCTTCCCATCAGCTGTATCCACACTCAAGCAAATTATTCCATTCCCGACGGCTTGGAACATGTTTTCTACGCCTAACTCCAAAGTAGCTCCTTCACTAAAATGAAATCTAACCACCGGAAATGGAGTACGGATTTGACTCAAACTACCAAAGTAGCACAATCGTGTCTGTTGATTGGGGATAGTCGCTCGTGCCAACGCTCCATTCAATATCAGTTCCACTGCACTTCTAAGGGCTTCATATGCATCATGAACAAGGTAAGTCAATTCTGCTCCTGAATCTATCAATACTCCACCATTCCCCTGCTGCGTTCTTTGAAATACCGTTGGGCTAATTGCAAGGTTCCGACCATCAAAACTTATGCTTTCTAGTGTTAGATAGTACAAGTCAGCATACAAATCAAGTGGTGTCGAACCGCCTAATAATCTAGCCCCATTCCCAAGAATCAGTTTGTTGTGTATATAGTTTCGATCATTAATGTTGCCAATGCAGTATGAAAACTTCATACCTTGTTGTCTAGCCAGAGATAAATGTCCATTACCAAGTCCCATAACCCCATTTACTTCGTGATTAGGCTCACGCACAACACGTCCACAACCAAACATCACATTAAGTAGAATTTTTTATCCTTCGTTAGGTATAGCAAACCGAAACTTTTCTTTGGCATAGTTCCCAGAGCTGAAGGTTCCATCGGCATATGATTGTGAGAATGTGCATTCATTCCTTTGGTGATCGCAATGTGCAGCACAATAAGAATTGTAATTGCAAGGTAGTGGATAATATGTTGAAGATTTGGAAGGATCAAATAAGCAATTATTTGTGTTACATCCGATGCATGGAATGCACTGAACCCACAGATGATCACTTCCTGTGTCCATCACCACCAACTGACGAACTCTCGGCTCACCAATGGACATACTAACATAAAAGGAACCAGCGCCTCCAAAAATAATTGCTCGAACATCTTCTGGAGTTTCTACCATGGTGAGTGCTTTTAAATAGGATAAACGTGAAATGGAACGTTTTAGTGCTTGATCAGCACGGTCAGTTATGGTGGCAGTTGCGTTATAAAATGGTGAAAATATGGAATCATGATGAATGAGTTGAGTTTCAAAGCCTAAAGGACTTGTGGCTGAAGAACTAGGAATGATGGTGTATACAAGAGATGCCACGATTACTAGAGCGAGTTTAGCGTTACGAGCTAATAAAGAAGTTGCTTCCATGGTGACAATGTTTGGCATAAAACTGTTTTTAGGGTTTATTGGCTTTCCTCCTCCTCTACTATATATATATACTCCAACTAATTCCTCAAAAATACCCACTTTTCTTTTCGATTTGGTTAGAATAAAACTTGACGTAATCTAAATTGTTTTCCAAAGAAATGGACTTCTATTTTTCAACACTTTCGTTAAAGCTTCCTCTAGATATTATTAGAATCCACGTGATTTGAGAGAAAAGAATCGCATTTTGATGATGCTTCTCCTTATTTAGAATACATATACACACGTAACCCCACACACATACAAATAGTATATACATTATATCTTTCTTACTACAATGGAATTCCAAACAAAATATGTAAAGAGATGACAAATGAAATAAGAATGTGCAGAAAATAATAAACAATACATGTGTAATTATATCCATAGCATAAATCCATAGTGCATTTGACCCAATTTACTAGATTACAAAATTTAAGCAATATGTGAATCAGAAATCCTAAATATTGTGACTCAACGTACTAGATTACAACATTGAAACAATCTGCGAAGGATTCACATATTGAATGTGTATGATGAAGCTTGATCTTTGATGCAAAAACGAGAAAATATTTATAACACATGTACTACTAACCACACACACCACAATCTTGCATCCAAAAGAATCTTACGTGTAAGTTTCTCAATAAAAAATATTAAGTGTCCGTTCTTGAGAGCTTTAATAACTTTCGACCTCCTTTATTCTCGGTAATAGTCGATTTGAAATCCTATGTCTCATCCTACATGTCATCTTCATATTTTTTAGATTTTTTAATAGATTAACTTTTAAATTATTATTCCATCATCCTAGCACGGCCTTTCCGTTTTGGCATGAAATTGAAGATTCGAATCACAGTATGATTATTGACACAAATTAAAGAAAAATCGTCAATTTCCAATCTCATTTAGTTTATTGCCAAACCTTCCTTTTATGGCCAACTAGTCACCGCGGCACACGCGATGTCTGTGCGAAAAATAAAATTAATAGTATAAATTTTATTTAATAAAAATCAAACATCACGTATACGTGTTTATTATCATATTCAGTGAATCTTAAATAACAGAAAAATAAGTTAGCTATACATGTCCAAAAATAAGTTAGGAAAATATTATTATCGTATCAAACTTGAACTTTAAGTTTTTTTTAACTATATTTTCTGATGAATTTTAACTTGTGAAAACTAAACTATATTTTCTGACACGTGCCCAAAATAAGTTACCAATTAAGATTTTTATTTCGTGTCACTTTTTAAAGATTTTCTTGGAATGCCAATTGTCACCGTTATAGGTAAGTAGTTATGTAACAGTAAAAAGGTATTTTACGATTTTACCCTCATTTTGGACACGTGTTGTCACCAGAATCACTTTCAGTGTAACACCAAAAATGAAAAAAATGTATTTTCATTATAAGTAGTATAGATAGATATAGAAGTATAGATATCATCTTTGAATTTTGACTTTTAATTTTTGCCTCAATTGATCATAGTTGTCAATTCGTGGAATTTTTTTTAGAAAACCTAAAGTTGTATGCACATATTTATTATCTCTTTGATTTTGGTTCAAACTTGACGTGAAACTGAACGTTTTAGCGCTTGATAAGCACGATAAGTTATGGTGGCAGTTGCATTATAAACTGGTAATAATATAGGATCATGATGACTAAGTTAATTAACAAAGTCTTTATGGCTCGTGGCTGCAGTTCTAGTGACGATGTTGGATAGAAGAAATGCATTATTACTCGAATGAGTTTAGCATATGAACTACTAAAGAAGTTGCTTCCATGGTGACAGTGTTTGGGATAGCACCGTTTTCAAGGTTTGTTGGCTTTCCCCCTCCTCTACCATACACTCGGACTAATTCCTTAGAAAAACTTACTTTTCGTTTGCATTTGGATGGAAAAAAAACTTGATGTAATCTAAGTTGTTTTCCAACATAAATTTTAGAGAAAAGAATCGCATAGATAATGCTTCTCTATTATTTACATCCAAATACGCACAAACCCGCATACACATAAAAATCCACCTCATATTTGCATATATGTATATACGTATATGTTTAGGGGTACATAGTACATACATTTGCACACATATGTACGTATATCTTAGTACAATGGAATCCTAAATTATAGAATGCAATATTTGAAGATTCGAGAAATCAAATAGTTATGTCCTGCAAATACTAAACAAGACACGTGTGTGAATATTTAAACATAACATAAAACATTTAAACAATTTGTGAATCATACAGTCAAGGGCTCCACTCCTACTTTTCTTTTAAGTGTTTACTAGCTAAAATCCTGTGTTATGCATGGGAAGGGTGTTAATTAAAATGTTTTGTTATGTACGGAACTAAATGATATTAATTAATTGTGAAATGGAAGAATGGAGATCATGGGGTTGGATGGTTAGAGTTCATGGAATTGGAAGTTATTTTGTAACCAATTAAAATTTAACATCTATTAAGCTCTATTTTAAAATTGTAAAAAATCAAGAAAATAGGATTTGGGGTTTGAAAGGCATAGAAGATGCCAATTAAATCCAATATATATATATATATATATATATATATATATATATATATATATATATATATATATGGAGATCATGGGGTTGGATGGTTAGAGTTCATGGAATTGGAAGTTATTTTGTAACCAATTAAAATTTAACATCTATTAAGCTCTATTTTAAAATTGTAAAAATTCAAGAAAATAGGATTTGGGGTTTGAAAGGCATAGAAGATGCCAATAAAATCCATATATATATATATATATATATATATATATATAGGGAGCTGATCCGTTGCTAGCGCTAGCACCGTCCTCTATATAATGTAGCGGACGGTGAATTATCGTCCGCTACATTATATAGCGGACAGCAAAACAGCGCTAGTAACGTGCTAGCGCTAGCAATGGATCACGACCCACATATATATATATATATATATATATATATATATATATATATATATATATATATTAGATAGGTTACTCGGTGCTTCATCAGGACCATGTTCTCCTTGGTGCCTCTTTTAATCGCTCATACCGTGTTGGGGATCAAGGTGGTAGTCTGGCTACTTCCAACAGGGGTTAGTATTTCCTCGTTCCTCCTCTTTCCTAATTCAAAACCACTTTCTTGCTCATCATTGCTTACAATTTGCTAATCTACTGCTATTGATTTCACTGGGCTCTTTTGTCGATTATGGAGGTCTGTGTAGCTGCGCTTGAATGGTGCTCATTGTCTTTATTAGCTATGGGGTATGGTTGGGGTGGGGTTAAATTATTCGGTGGTGAATATGTTTGAAAAATAAACTTGATTTAACTCTTTAACGTGGTGATTAGCATGATATCTAAGTGGATCGTTAAATTGTGTGTGAGTGGTGCATAAGTTACAAATGCATTATTTGTTATGCGCTAATGCAAATAGTATGCTAATATTTTATAATAATAGTGGGTTAATGGTAGCTTAATTGCATGTTTAAGAGTAACTAAGAAGCATTATAAAAAGGTATAAGAATGGTGCAAGTGTAAGAAAAAAGTATATAAGTATGAGATAAAATTTTAGGATATAATGTGTGTTCTATTCAAGATCTCTCAATGTCCTACTCATATTTGTGAGTGTATGAGTTTGAGTGAACTTTTATCTCCAACAAAGTGGTATCAGAGCCACAACGATCCTAGTAAATGTTGCGGCATTAATATTATAGTCACAACGGTTGTAGGAAAAAAAAAAGGTATCCAAAATAGATGTTTGGTGTGAGAAATTGATGTTCTCAAATTACGTGAGAATGAAGAGTGTCCTTTCATTGTATCTCAAATCATGTGATTTGTGGGATGTAGTCAGTGAAAAACCACATAAAAGCTTGTCGAAAGGAGTTCGACAAAAAAAAGGAAGAGAAGGCACTCCTAGTGTTGTAGAGGGTCGTCCATACAGAGTTGGGAAGAAGATGAGTTCTTAAATGAAGATCGTGAACATCTTGAGGAAGAAACTTTAATGCGGGATGAAAACGAGTTTCACACTTCCAAAGCTGAAGAAACAAAGGAAACAAATGGCAAACAAGAGTTCTAGGATTTTTAAGTCAAGGAGAACGAAGAGTTGACACATTGAGAAGAGTCATTTGAAAATATGGAGGAGAGCGAGAACATAAATGGTGATGTCAATGCTGAATATAAAGAGATGGAAGATCAGAGCATTGACAAAGAGGTAAAGTTCATGGTGGTTAAGAGGTGAAAACCTCATATGTAACTTTAAATTTTATGCAAAATAAGAAAATAAGCTTAAATCATTTTCACTAGATGAAGAGCCACAATTTGAAAAGGCCATGAACAGTTTCACGTGATTAAAAAATTAATTTATTACTTGAAGAATATGTCGGCAAGGATGATGATATTTTGGCAAATTATGCCGGTGATAATTATCTCGACAAGTTTGCCATATATGTCGAGGGAGGTGATTTTGTGAGAAATATAGAGTATCATTCTCAAGTTGGCTTGGAAAATTTGTTGACTAATACAAGTCGGATGAATATGGAGACATTCTTTGATCTGGAGGAGCTGCAAGACATCTCAAGATAATGTTCAAGGTTCAATATGCACCCAAATGATGAAATATTGTCAAAGGTGCAATAAGAAGATTACCCACATGCGATACACGTCAAAAGAAATGGCAAAAAAAATTGTTGATGTTGATGGAATTGAAGATGAAGACCATTGTTAGTGTTTATCAATCCCCTCAATGATAAATAATGTTTGAAGACGTAAATCAAGTTTAAAGAGGTGTGTTGAAAAATAAACTTGATTTAACTCTTTAAAGTGGTGATTAGTATAATATCTTAGTGGGTCATTAAATTGTGTGTTACATAAGTTACAAGAGCATTATTTGTGCTGAGCTAGTGCAAGTAGTGTGCTAATATTTTATAGAAGTAGTGGGTTAGTGGTAACTTTATTACATGTTTAGTAGTTACTAAGAAGCATTATAAAAAGGTACGAGAATGGTGCAAGTGTAAAAAAAAGTAAAGTATGGGATGAAATTTTAGGGTATGTTATGTGTTCCCATCAAGATCCATGTCATCCTCGTATTTGTATTTGTGAGCGTATGAGTTGAGTGATCTTTTGTCTACAGTGGGATAATCACTCAATGTCAAAGGGTTGCTTTCATGTTTGGTGCCTGGTTATTAACTTTGGTGTGGCGATCTTGGGTTTGTGATAGTTTAGGTGGTTCATCGGTGCATGTCTCCCTTTTCTCCTCCTTAGCCTTGTTCCGGTCCTTTCTCCATTGGACCTTGATCATAGGCTTGTTTGGTTTATTCCTCTAAATATTCTCTCTCCCAGTTGTTAAAGGCATAATCCATCCTTTCCATTCCCTCGCCCCAATCCCTTCTAAAAGTGTTACCTTCCCCCTTTTTGGAGGTCTTTATCTGGTTGTTGGAGGGTGGCTGTTGGTCGGTTCGGAGAGGCTTTGACTGAAACCAATGGATTGTGATTGATGTGTTCATGTTTTAAGCCAAGGTGGGTTATGGGTAGTTCGTGACGTTATTGTTAACACTGTCAAAACTCCATTGATGTTAGCCAGCACCCAATGCATGAGGTTTATGGTCGTTGGTAGAGGTGGTTTTTCTGCCTCTAATTTTCTTTTCCAATTAAAAACTCCGGTGCATATAGTTGGTGTAGCCTGAGGTACACGTGCCGTGAAGAGGGTGGGCACTCCAAACGAGAGAAGATGTTGGTTGTGTAGGGAGAAGAGGGAGAAGAGACCAAGAAAAAGCTGAAGAAAAGGGAATGTGGAGTTTCCCGGTATTTGAAAAAGGACGTTAGCCTAGAAGAGACATTCTCACAATAGTTCGTGTAATAATCAATTTGTTTCCAGGATTCTTTAACCAATAATATAACCGCAATGAACCTGAGAAAGAATAACGTCCAAGATACTTGGTTTTACATGGATGCCAGCCTTGGCCTAATGAAGCTTTTTATCGGAGGATCAGAGAAAAGTGGTTTCTGATGTCCTGCGGACCGAGTCATTGTCTGCTAGGTTTTTTTTCGTGATCTCATTGTTTCCACAGAAGAAATTGCAAAACATAAGGTATCGTAACATGACCCTTGACTCCGCAGAAGCATTCGCAAAATATAGTCGTAGTCTAATCCACCACATATCAGACTCGCATAGTCTAATCAACCGCGGAGCGTTTCTTCGTGATGTTCGTCGGCATGTGAAATAGCGATGAGATCCTGACAACTGACTGTACGTGATTGTCTGTCCGTATATAGTATACTTGTTCACAGACACGCGTATTCAACTTAGTCTCTAATTTTCTTTGTCGGTACCAGAGCCTCATAAGCTATTTTTGTGCTTATAGCATGTTTACTATGCCATGATTAACATGCTTAAATTGTAGATTTCTTCTAGTATGTAAAAAAAAAAAAAATTTGGGTTTAAATAGATTGTTAATGGAATGTTATATGTTGTTTGGAATCGTTGGATGGACTTCATATATATTGTTAAATATAGATGGTAGATTGTATCTGCAAAATTTGAGCATCAACGGAATTTCAAATCAAAAGATAATTCAAATTAAAGTTTGAAACCGAAAATATTTTATCATAAATCTGTTTGTGCTCGATTGATTTACGGATTTTAGTTTCCAAGACTAGAATCTACTCTAAAGTAGCTAGCCAAAGATTTAAAATTCATCAAAAATGGATTTGCTTTGAGTGAGATATGGATTTAAAAAAATCTCTGGTTTTTGGATCGTGTTTGAGAATTGGTGAAGGAAGATGAACAGTGGTTCTCACGCCCCTATTTGTTGGTGAGTCAAACAGTGCCTAAATTCACTAGCATTTTTAAGATTGCAAAGGTAAGAGAACTGTACCATCCCTGTCTCCAACCGCCGCTTGTGAATCACGCGCTGCCACTAACGTGTGAGCTTTGGATTGTTGCAAAATAAAATTCAAAAAAAAATAAAATAAAAGATGGAAGAGGAAGGGGTGGTGGCGCGTGGTGAGAGGACGTGGGCCAAGCTATCTCATGCGCGGCCCGTGGTCCTTGGTTGACCATTTTCTTTGACATTCCAATTCTTGATATGATGGATATACCCCTCTGATATTTTTAAATGTTTTCCAGATTTTTTTATTGGTGTTTGGAGCATTCAAAATTTGTTTTTTGAAAGAGGGAGTATTTCTTGTTTCGGAAAATATAATTGTTTTTTCAGCTTGCCTTTTTATTTAGCATTGTGGGTAATATTTTGGGTTATTTGAATCATATTTTCTTTAGGTTTTACCGTGATTTAATGATTCCAAAAGTACGAGAAAATAAAGAAAGTAGCTGAAAATTTGCGCTATAGAATATTTTCTTTGATACGATATTCCGATTATGGCATTCCTTGATAAAAATTGGCATGCTTAGTTCATTTTGTTGTCGATCAGCTTAGTTATGGTTCTTTTGACTCAAATATTTGACTTCACTTTGTTTCAAAATCCTTACATGTCTAGTTGATTGAATGATATTATTTCACGTGTGCCATAGATGTCCAATTGAGTGGGAGTTCATATTTTTATGCATGTAGCACATTTGGTGCACATGTTTATAACCCAAGGGCTCTTGAACTGATGCTTGTTTCTTAGACAGAGAACGATGCGCCACCTTTCTAACAAGCTTTTTGGTGCGCATGATGGATTACTACAAGAAAAATCACTTATGGTGGCGATCGAAAAAAGCTGCCATAAGCAAAAAAACCGTCGCCATAGGTTTAGCCGGTGCTAGCGCAACGACGCCTTTAGTCGCGTTGCGCTAGACATATGCCGGCGATCATAGGGGTCTATACCGGTAGTCAAACGCAACATATCTCCCCCATTATTCGCCCTTTTATTGTTGTTTTCACCGGCGGTGGCTATCTAAGCCGGCGTTCATTGGCGCCGCCATAGCTAAATATTTTTTAGTTTAAAAAACAAACTAGAAGATTATAGGCAACGACACTGACCGTCGCTGTAGGTTTCTTTAGATTTTTAATTTCTTAAATAAATAGATTTATGCTTGTGACACTGACCGCCTATATAGGTACTTCTTTTTTTTCCAATTTATATAAAACAAGGCCTACGCAAAACCAAGATCAAAGTAAAAATATAAATCACATTCGTCAAACCATTAACAAAATTATCAAGATCCATGATTTATAATTCAAGAAATCAACAACTTGTTCTATTCAAGGCAAAATTCCAACTAAGTAAGAAATGTTAAACAATAAATCAAAGTGGAGCCA
Organism: Escallonia rubra; assembly: GCA_033065855.1. Lineage (NCBI taxonomy): Eukaryota > Viridiplantae > Streptophyta > Magnoliopsida > Escalloniales > Escalloniaceae > Escallonia > Escallonia rubra. Next base: position 182,241 of record JAVXUO010000529.1, on the reverse strand, counting down.
AATCAGATTTGTTAGGCAGTTGTACACCGTCTTAAACCATAAGGCTCCTCTTCTTCACCATGACCTTTCTTAACAAAAACAGTCAAATGCACAAATAAAGTGGTAAGAAATCAAAACGTGTTCAGTAACATCAGCTTGCAACTCACACTTGACAACAGCTTCTTTGGCTTCTCATATTCCTCATCTTCCTTCAGGATTTCTTGATAACTGCCTTGTCATCAGTGATACGTGAGAGGTCTTCCATGATAGCATCTCTAGAGCTAGCAATGAAGCATTTGACAGGACTGCACCTTCGTCACCACATGCCTACTTCCTCCCCAAATCCATCTGCCAAAAGAATAAGAAAAAAAAATCATCAATATAGTCAATTCCAAGACAATATATGTGAGAGAACAACTTGCATAGAGCATTCCCTTCTTACATTGTGGTTTCCTATAAGGAGGATCTTTTTGCCTTTCTTCATTGTTTTTACAGCCTTAGCAAGAGCGTGACAGAAATGACCAATTTCCAGACAATTGCTAATTAGAAACACATAACAACATATGTCAATTAATCAACTTCATACTACTGACAGTCTTGAACAGTGAACACCACTCCATCTGATTTTTGTAATCAAAGTTCCATCCTCAAGCCGAGCTTTGTACTTGACTACATTGGAAAAATAAAGAAGTTAAGAACAAATGACGATACAATACACCTAAAGCCTTTAAATATAAAAGAAACTGGAGTAAACACGTAACTAATACTTAATCAAGGTCTTTCTAGTTCTCCCAGTTCTCTCCTTCCGCGAGAACCTTCTTGAAGATTTCACCATCCTTGCATAAGTTCTTGACGCTGACAGAAGAAAGTCGTTCTTTGGAGAGTAGCATTGGGTGGAATGCTTGAAGAACCACTGCGTCAAGACAAACATTAAAGGGGAAAGAAACGACAAGAAAGGCCAATTGAAAACTAGCTTAACTTAATCAATGATCCCTAAAAATCCAGCTTTTGCATTCCCTATTTCTAACTTTAAGAAGTCGTTTAAAACTCTTGAAAATATATGGTTCCTAAACATGCCACTGGTATACCCTTGACGAGAATCTCCCCAGGAACTACGCAAAATGAATAGCTGTGAGATGTTCTGAAAAATGCACATCCTTCACAATTTCTTGCAGAAAGCCGTGTACCAAAAAACTCAGCTAGCATTAGCTTTATGGACTAGAAGTTTATAAACCCACTTGGTAAATAGTCTAATTATAGTACAACCATAATATAACACTACACAAATAATTCAGACGCTCCTCAAAAAAGGGAAGTGCCTCTCCATAACTGGATGGTATAGCACCACTGCAGAAGGGAGCTTCTTTGTGAATCCTGGTCTTGCATAAATTTTTCTAGCTCATATTTGCGACTTTCTTGTGTCTCTGAATTATATTCAAAGAATCTGAAATAACACATGGAGGGTCAAAAAGTAAAAATTGCTGAGCTAAAACTACTCCTCCTGCCAGCAAACAAAAAAAAAAGTTAGAAGACCATAAGTCTCATATTCTGGAGTAAGGAAGAGACAAAAGTCTTAATTTTTGGTAGATATGCAGCGCATCTGCCACAAACCTCCACAGAAAATACGAAGGATAGTTGACAACAAAATGAGTTTAACACTGCAAACAGTATTTAGATTTTTACCACATAGGTCATAAGTAGATAACCAATCCTTCTGAGAATACTTAGAAACAACAGCAAGGAGGGTTACCAAGTGTTCTGACATAATCAGATCATGTGGCTTAACTATACCGGAGAGATCACGAACAACTAAGTTGGATAAGCAAAAAATTAACGAGTCAAACAATGTACATAAGTATTACAGTGTATAAGAATCTTATGCACAAACTAGAAAGGAAATGAAAGTGCTTTTCAAAAAATGTTGTAGACCACTCAGAGTCCAACCTTAAGGAGAAAAACATAACACCCCCCAAGTTCCAACCCTACCAAGGTTAGGCTTTTGGACAGTGTTAAACACTCGAACGTCAATAATTGGCAAGCTCTTAGTACCAATGCTTTTCCCACCAACCTTCAATGATTTACATGATTGGTTAATCTGATGCATGGTTGAGGAGATTTCTCTTCTAGTCTTATAGGGGCTGAGTTGGCAGGCTAGTTAATTTTTCATTGTGATCACCAGCCTCCTCCGCCTATGTTGTGCTTTTATGGTCATAACTTTTATGTTGAACTTGCTTATGGTGAGACTGGTACACTGAACCAATCTCACCATAAGCAAGTTCAGCAGGCATTGTGAAAATGGCATTTTGGCCCTTTTTCATCATCTTAATTCCAAGGTCCCATCCCTTAATTACTTGCCCTATCATAACAGCGAAAACATATCCATTTTCCCTATTAAAACACTAATCTTACCGCCCTTTTTCACTTCATTTTCCTTTTTCCCCACCTACAACACGAAGGGAATGAAAATCCCAAGAATACGGTTGAGCACCCGGACCTGGAGGCGGATGAGGTGTGTGCTCTGACGTACATTCAGATGCACGTGAGGAAGAAGGATAAGGACGATGCACATCAGGCGGGGGACTTCATTTCAGATATTTCCCGGCAGATCGATATAAGTTACAAATTAATTTGTTTACGTTAAAATTTCGGCTATGTAATTGATATTTGTTGCCTTAATGTTTTAAATGTCAAATCACTGTTTTGCAAGCCTCGTACGAACATATCAGGGGGTCTAGGCACCAATCCGGATAGCCATCAGCGTCCACGAGTACGGACACGAGTACTAGGGGATTAAAGTGATGGCTGGATACATCGCGGGTCGTCAATAGGCAGAATGGCGAATACGCGGCCTGCCTAGCATGACTGCACATGCCATGATAGGAGTGTCCCCACCCCTGCTGCCCCTCCACAGACGCAGCACCGACCACGGAGTGAACGTTACACGAGGATGAGATCCGTCGCATTGCGGAGGAGGTGTTCTGGATGATCAAGGCGCATGATCAGGTACAAACACTATAAATGTTTACTAAACACTTTATACGTACGATTGCTATCGCGATTAATGCGTGCGTGCCTTTACACACATGACACTGCTACTGGACATACCGAGCCGGCTCCGGATGACAGAACCTCCATGGAAGAGGACAATCAGCAAAATCCAGATCCGGGACTCACCGATCTCTGATCCCTTTCCCTTCCCGTGCCCTCTTATTTGTATCATGCTCTCATACGCTCCCGGCTTGTGCTCTCCTCCCCTCCCCTACTCTATTGTATCCCGTTCCCGTACCCTCATACACTTTGTATACATTTTATTTTTCGATTAGTATAGAGTTTGTAAATTTATATATATGTATTGTGTTTGATTTAGGGTTAAATAATTGATGATGGATCACCAACTATTTAACCCTAATGTGCATTGAGAAATATTTGCTGGATTGAGATTGTGTAGTTGAGAATTTATAATTACAGGTTTGGGTATTAAAAATATATATATATATTTTAAAAATTAGTTTGACTTTTAGCGACATATTTTATTCCGTCGCTAAAGGTCCGCACTTAAGATGTACTTAAAAACCTTTAGCGACAGAAATTTCGTCGCTAAAGGTTTTACCAATAGACTTTTAGCGACGTATATTTCGTCGCTAAAAGTCATTCATTTTACGTATAACATTTAGCGATGGATATTTCGTCGCTAAAGCTCTGTCGGTAAAACTTTTAGCGACGAACTTTCCTGTCGCTATATATTTTACCTAGTAAATTATTTTTAAGAAAAATAAAATAAAATACAAAACTTGTATTTAGTGATGGAAAACCCGTCGCTAATTCAATTAATGTCTTTAACGATAGATTAAGGGCTTGTCCGTCGCTAGAAGCCCAATTTCTTGTAGTGTTACTATATACCACCTTATATTAAAACCAAAAATAAGGTAGGGTCGATATGTAAATGAATGTGTGGATGTGAAAACATGCCTATAGCCCCTCCATTCTCTAATAGGTAATGGTCATATTCCATTGAGAAAAGCACATGTCTGTAAAACAATTAATGACTCATGCTTTGTCCTACGTCTATGAAAAATCGACATCACTTTCTTATATTTCTGCAAGTACATGACATCGATTAGGTGTTCTAATATTTGTTAAATCAGACGTATGACACCAGATCTGTATGCACCCGGAGAAATACATGAGAAAGTGTGCCAAATATTCAAGACATAAAATACGGAGCATGAGCCGATACACTGTTTAATAAACACTTAGCTTTTTCAAATTGGCCAAACTGGACATCCAAAGGCCCATTACAAAGCACTGTGTAATGAGTACCTTTGAACGGGAATTAAGGGTATTATGCATGTATCCGTTTAAAATTTTGTAATATGCAACGATCATTCCGAATAAAATTTTCAGAAAGATGGAATCATTAGGTTAATTCACAAGAACATGCCATAACCAAAATGATTCACTTCAAAATTCATTGACAACGAGTTGTAACTAATTCGTTGTCAATGAACTTCGCGAAATAAGAGTGGATATTCTCGATGCGGGCAGTCAATTTGTTCCTTAGTGAAATATGGGATTTATTCATGGAGTTGATGTTGTGTTGTTAGGATTGTGATATTTCTTTGTAGGGACATGATTTAGGATTAATAGTTTAGAGTTAGGGTTTATCATAAAGTTTAGTTTGGGGATGTATTTAGGGTTAGTGTTTAGAGTTTAGTTAGGGTTTACAGTTTAGTTAGGGTTAGGGTTGTATTTAGGGTTTAAGTTTTAGGAGATACGACGCAATTAGGATTAAGATTGTATTTAGGGTTAGGGTTAATTAGAGTTTAGGGTTTCATTAGGGCTTAGGGTTTAGGGTTTAGGGTTAGGGTTTAACCAGGGTTTGGGATTTACGGTTAATTATGATATAGGGTTTTATTAGGGTATAGGGTCTAATTAGGGTATAGGATCCAATTAGAGTTTAGGATTTAATTAGGGTTAGTTAAGGTTAGGGTTAGTTAGGATTTAATTAGGGTTTAGGGTTTAGGGTTTAGTTTAGGTTAGGGTTTGGGTTTAATTATGATTTAGGGTTTGGGTTTTACTTTACGGTTAAGGTGTAGGGTTTGATTGGGGTTAGGGTTCAATGTTCAATTACGGTTTAGGGTTGTATTTAGGGTTAGCGTTGTATTTATGGTTAGAGTTTAATTAGGATTTATGATTTAGCCTATCACTATATAACACTTATCTTTTTTTATAGCTTTTTGTTATTCATTTCAAGAGTTAATTAATTAAAAATTATGTCCAGAGCTGGTGTCCATCATTTTATATATATGTCCAAGCTGGTTATGCCGAAGATAGAATTATGTCCATCTATTAAAACAGAGAGGTCCAAAACTCTAATAATTATAACCTACAATCAAAATAAATAACAAATGCAATACAGTTTGAAAACTTCTTCAAGCATATATTTTATTTCTGACTGTCAATACAATTATAACAAATACAAATTAAATATAGTTAATTTATTGTAATTATTTACGAAAAAGATACATTATACATTATAAAATTATGACAAATTCAAATACATTATAACAAATACAATACAATTAATTTATACATATTACGATTATATAGGAAAAAAACAAACTAGAAGGCGATTGACGGCCGACGAGGTTGCTGTGGGCGATGGGCGTCGGGCATTGGCCAGCACTGCGGTGGGCGGTGGACGTTGGGCGTTGACCAGCGTTGCTAGCAATTGGCAGTTGGACGGTGGGGCGGCGATGGAGATGAGGGGGCGGAGGAGGATCGCGACAGAGGTGTGGGGGCTACGGTGATGGAGGTGAGGGGCAGAGGGGAGAGCGATACACGTGAGGGGGCAGAGGGGGATCGGCGGCGTGGTGCGGGGATGGAGTGGAGAGAGAAAAGAGGGAGATGAAAGAGAAAAGAGATAACGGCGGGCATAAAGAGAAGGGAAATTAGGGTTTTCCACTTAAATACTTTTAGTAACAGACTTTTACCGTCACTATAAGTATTCGTTTTCAAATTTTTGGACTTTTAGAGACGGAATTTACCCTTGCTAATAGCCTGTTTGCGAGTTTTCTAAGGAGAGAAAAAGAAAGAAAAGTGGCTCATTTTCTCCATTTTCTCTAGCTTGTGAGTTTTTTAAGGAGAAAAAATGAAAGAAAGTTTAAGCCTCTTTTGTCACTGAATCTTTTCTCCCAAAATTAGGAAGAAACAAAGCGAAAGAAAAGTTTCATAAGTAATATTTTAATAATGCCCATATTATCCTTTGAGATTATGATGACCGAATTTTTAATGACTTTAGAAGAAGTGGCTGAAGTGATGGCTAGCTTTGTCCCCTGCAATCTGAGGTAAGAATCCTGAAGAGCCGAGGGCTTTATTTGGTTGTCCACCCTAGAGGCGCAAGCTCATGTAAGAAAAAATGATAAAAGGCTCAAATTGTCGCTGATATGATATATGGGTGTTAGAGTTGACTCATGACTGATTGTTATGCTTTTGGTTTGAAATTTATTAGATTTGGATAGTCAGATGTTTGTAATCAACTCATGGGTAGTTTGTGCGTTGTTTTTTTTTTTTATTCTGGCATTAACTGAGACTTATCACATTATTATAGTATAAACTTTCTGTGATGTCCTTGATGACCAATTTTTTTCCCGTCTATATTATGTTCTTAGTTAGGATCATACTTTAAAGTTTTTTTTTTTTTAATTAGCACACTATTGTATAAGAGTATATATGTATTGTATCTTTTCTTCTGAACTTACAAATAAGGGAAATGAATGATGCTTTCCTTTCTCTTCTAAACTCACAAACAAGAGGAAGAAAAAATGTATTCCCTTCTCTTCCTTTCTCTTTTATTATCTTCTATTCTCTTCGTTTCTTTTCTTTTCTCTCCTCTCAAAACTCTCAAACGGGGCTATAAAAGAAATATTCAAAAATTTTGACTTTTAGCCACGGGCTTTACCATCGCTAAAGATCCGTCGATAGAAGTATTTTTTTTCAAATTATTTATGACTTACATACCGTCGCTAAAAATCATAAAAAATTAAGAAGAAATATTATTTGGCGACGGATTCGAACTCGTAGCTAATAGTCTGTCGCTAAAATTATTTTCGAAATTCTCCTGGAAAAAAAATATTGAAAATAACTTTTGACGACGAATTTTTGTCCATCGATAAAAATCCACCTCTAAAGGGTGATTTTCTTATAGTGATCTGGCGTGGTTTGCTAAACATGCCTGTTGAGCAAATGTTTTTGACCTCCCTGAAGATGCCTGGGTCTCCGGCAAATAGGCTGTACTCATAAAAAAAAGGAACAAATAGTACATATATCAGACATGACCGGCTCCACCTCATTCCCCAAATAGGAGGTGCTCAAAAGTCTATTTGTTCTCATACGGTCGGTTTTCTTCCTCCGCTATATGTACACATCATTCAAGCCCTTGTTTCCTAGTGCTTGAGATTACAGTCTTTTTCAGGGCAGAGTCCTAACTTTTCATATTAGTACTATTTTCCCGTCTAAACAAAAATGAATCCTTACATCAAATCCCTGTTCAAATCTGTGCCTCTAAGTAGTGGCAAATTCTAGATGATGACAAAGAAGATTGAAGCTCAAGTTGCATTTTGTTTTGGAAGTAGGAGAATTGTTTTCAAATATTATATCAATTTTTACTAAACAGTTCAAAGTAAATATAGCGATACTTTGACCACAATGAGCAATATCTATTTGAATGGCGCTATCTGCAAACTTGTTACGAAATCATTGTAGCATATTTCATTTCATGTCACTGTACACGCGTCAGCAGCAAATCATTAGGAGGGATTTGCCCAAATAACAAAAAAAAAATTTAAAGCTTATTTGCATTTCTGAAATGAAGACCTAAGGTGTACTTTTGTAATCTTAGTAACTGATGTCAAGGAAAGTGGTTTCGCAGTTGACGTGGAGGTGACCCAAGGAATGCAGTCCGAGTCAGATGTCAAGTATGCTGATGTGGGATACAGCAAAGGTGGAACAAGGGCAGAGACCAAGGGCTTCCCAGACAGAGCCTGAGGGTGGCAGTGTTGCATGGGCGCGGAGGAGTGAGTGAGGTGCCGGGGTCACGATAGTGTGACCGAGAGCCCGGGGGCACGGCTGTAACAGCGGCACGGCGGAGTGTTGGAGACGGCGCACAGGTACGGGCGACGGAGACGGCGCACGGGCAACAAGCCTCGCGGAGACAGCTCACGAGCGCGGGCGACAGGGGCTGCGAAACGGCGCCCAAGCGCGGGCGCGGGCGATGGGCGTCGCGGAGTCGGCGCGCTGGCACGGGCGCTAGCAACGAGCGTCGTGGAGTCGGCGCGCGGGCAACAGGCGACGCGGAATCGGCGCAAGGCCAAGGCAGAGCATGCGCTACCTGAGAGGTAGGAGGCACGTCGACCCCCTAAGGGGGAAGGTGGCCGACTCCCAAGGGAGGAAGTTGGCCGACCCCCTTAAGGGGAAGGTGGCCGACCCCCAAGGGGGAAGGCATGCCAAGGTTGGTTCGAAGGAGAAAATGCACGTAACTTGGGTATGATCGTTTGACTGGCTTGGGAGCGTCAAAAAATTGACCGTTGAATACGGTGACATGTCGCTCAAAACAAGACCCTTGATGGGCCCTTGGGTACGACCAAAGTAGGTTGAGAACAGTAACTTTGCGCAGCACTGGTTTCTGAAGAAGTGATTATGTGCTTGCACGAATGGCTCAGTAATGCGCACAAACAGAAATGCACTGAAATGTGTTTCAGATTCTTGTTATTGGAACAATCCTTTTTTTATTTCACATTGCACGTAAGATAACGAAATTGGGTGCTTGACTTCATGATTATACGGTTGGGATAGCCCTGAGAGGGATGGCCTTTTGAAGTGTAAGGCCAAACTTCTCACTCATGTCCACGTCTTCAGGTTTCATTCCATCTTCAAGCCTCCAATTGAACGAATGCAGTATAGACCCTAACATAAGATGCACGACTCTATAAGCCAGTGGCAGTCCCGGACATATCCTCCTTCCAGCACCAAATGGAATAAGCTCGAAATCTTGACCTCTGAAGTCAATTTCACTGTCTAAAAACCTTTCTGGCATAAATGAGCCCGGGTTCAACCATACGTTGGAGTCGCGACCAGTAGCCCATACGTTGACTAAAATTTGTGCATTTTTGGGCACGACAAAGCTGTCGATTTCTACGTCGGTGTCGGCCTTGTGGGGTACTAGAAATGGTGCTGCTGGGTGCAGTCGAAATGTTTCTTTGACAATTGCTTGCAAGTACCGCAGCTTCGGAATGTCTGACTCTTGAAGTAGCTCATTTTTGCCTACAACTTCCTCTAGCTCTGTCCTCGCTTTTGCTAATTTTTCTGGGTTGCATAGCAACTCCGTCATTGCCCATTCCACCGTGAGGGAACTCGTATCTGTCCCTGCTAGAAATAAGTTCTGAAAACAATAGTGTGAAATTGGCCAAAACAATAGTGTAAGTACTAAAGTTTTTCACAATAGGCTGTCAAATAATGGAATGAATAATAAGTTGTCATTGTATCGGACCCAAACCAAAATTTGAAAAGCGGAAATTTCTGTGCTTGACGGAGTCCCTGTCGTACCCTTATGAGACTCTTATCTCAACAGTTTACAGGGAGCACTTATCTCCTAGAGAACTCGAACTACGTATTATCTACGTTGATTGAAATTCGTACGCACTTGTTCCACACTTAATTGCCATATGCATTAGATATCTCGAGTCACATGGCCACCTGCGCCTAAAAGCAATGACGCGCGGGTGTTCCTTAAACCCCTTTAGGCAGCAGCGTGAGTGAGTCAACATATGCGAGAATATACGACTGTGCATATTTTGTATTTTTAAAGCAAATATAATATGCCACAGGGCCACTTATATACTCCTAACCTCTCCATTCCCAAACATTGTTAAAATTTCATTACGTTGCAAACTTTGAGATATTATATTTCCTTAATTGAGCCTTAATAGCTTGTTTGTGAGTTTTGAGATGAGAGGGAAAAAAAAAGAGAAAGGAAGAGAAGGGAAAATAATTTTTCTTCCTCTTGTTTGTGAGTTTAAGAGAGAAAAGAAAATATCATTATTTTCTCTTGTTTGTGAATTCAACAGAAAAGAAAAGAAAAGGCATTCGGTTACATATATATCCTTAAACTATATAGTCATAATTCTAACCAAGACAATGATGTATGATACTAAAAAAAAAAAAACATAATTTTAACGAGAAAATAAATTAGTCATCAATAATATCATACAAAGTGCATACCCTATGAATGTAATAAGCATTACATCACTGGTTAATGTCACGACAGAAGAAAAAAAAAAAAAAAACAAGAACTAGTCATGAGTCGACTATAAACATTCCAACATCTAAATCTGATTAATATCACACTAACAGCAAAACAATCAATCATAACTCAACTCTAACATCTAAAATATTCATTCGTTTATAAGTAAAATGAAAAGTTCTTGAAAGGAATCCTAAAATCTAAAAGTCCTTAAAATTTTAATCTTCATTATTTCAAGGGTAGTATGGGCATTTTTAAACTTACGAGAGTTTCCTTTTTCTCGTTTCTTCTCAATTTTGGGAGGAAAGATTTAGAGACAAAAGAGGCCGAACTTTCTTCTTCTTCCTCTTCTTTTCTCTCCTAAAAAAACTCACAAACTAGAGGGAAAAAAAAAAGATAGGAGTCACTTTTCTTTAGTTTTCTCTTTTTTCTCTCCTAAAAAAAACTTGCAAACAATCCCTGGTCGAATATCTAATTGACTGATTCTTTTTGAAAATTACACCTGTAAGTGTAAACTTTATTATTCAAGGTCGAATACTCAACAATTACTGGTTGAATTGGTCGTATCCACTTGTTCCACAGTTTTTGTGATATGCCTTAGATATCTTGAGTGGTGTCATACAGCACGAAATTGGAAATGACAAGCTTATTAACAGACTACCAAACAGATGGAGCTTGTGAATACATCTGAGCAAAGGATAGAAGAGTGATGTACTCACCAGAAGCAAATGTTTCATATCATTGTAGCTCAGTCCAGCGTCATCTTTGCGGCTAAGATTGAGCAAAGCTTCCAAAACATCATTGCTCGTCGAAGACTCTGAAGCCGAACTTCTCGCCTCCAACCGCCGAGCAATGATGCCATCGAAAATCGCAAACAGTTTCTCAATATAGAATCTAGTCTGCCTTCGCAAACCTTGTGGATCAATAAACCTAAGAACCGGAAAGAAGTCCGCAAGATTCGGCTTCCCCGCAAGCTCCATAAGAACGCATACAATTTCCTTGAACTCGTGGGATGACTTAGAATCACCGCCGTGATCAGCCAAATCAATGGAGAAGAAAGTGTTCGAAATCAAGTTAAGCGACGTGGTAAATGCGGCTTTACCAATGTCCACTGCTTCCCTTGTGAGGCAACATCCTCGTACATACTCGAGCAGTTCTTGCACCTTCTTGCGACGAATCGCCTGGGTAGCGTCCAACCGTTGCAAGGAAAACATGTGCTCTTTGCATATTTTCCGATAGTTGCGCCATTTTTTCTCGGCAGGCAGCCAGGCTAGAGAAAATGCGTTGTGGTCGAGTGCGTGACTGGTGTCTGGGGCCGTTCGGCTAGAGAAAACTTGGTCATGTTTGTGTAGGACTTCTTTTGCAATACCAGGGGATGATATCACTATGGTTGTTCTAGTCCCTAGCTTAAGGGACATTAGTGGACCATATCTTTTGGAGAGTTTGGCCAGTGACTGGTGGGGTTGATCCCCTAGCTGGTGAATGTTTCCGATGACCGGAAAAGGGTTGGGGCCGGGGGGAAGCCTGGACTTCCGGCGGGTTGAGGTGAAGCAGAGTATGCATGTCCATGTCAAGGACAGCAGGAGCAATAATGTTATGAGGTAGTCCATGCGGTCTGGTGTCCCAAAATTTCTTGTCCTGCCTTTCTGTTGTGGTGGAGAGACACTGTATTTATACGGCAAAGCAAGTGCCGTGTAATGGTGGTAGTCCCAAGCCCACAACACGAATTAAGTTGTTGAATTGGAAACATTGCATTTACACGGCTGTGGGCTACCACAGTAGCGGAATCAAGATTTCATTTCAGGAGGTGCTAAAAATATATCGATACAAAAAATTCTCTACGGCACATAACCAAAATTTTCACATTAAACTCAAAAGACGTGTACCTAAACAGAACAAAATCCACATCAAACTTTATAGTGAAAAGTTTCACCACTGGAACCGGATCAAAATCATCATGGATTCTAACCTAAGCCTCTGTTAGATAATAGTTCACTCCAAGTGTAGTCGAGTTTCTTCGACCTCTCCCTCTGTTATATAATAGTTCAAATTTCCAATTTTTTTTAAACATTTTGCGTTTATTTTTCATATTTGTAGTGACGACAAAAAAAATTCATTTTGGGTTTTTCGTCTACAGCATTTCATTTTTGTTTTTAAAACTCGTCCAAAGAGTGTAACCTTATACAATTGTGCAACATCAGTTGATCAATGTCGCAATAAAGCCAAAAGAAAAACTATTCTTCACGTGTTTTCTTCTTAACTTTGACACCATCAGAGCTGCCCGGATGAACCAAGCCCACCCGTCTTGCCACCACGAAGAAGTACACCCTACTGCCGAGCCACCACGAAAAACCACGCCTCGCCACCATGGCCACCACTGACTAGCTCCCTCTACAAGAAAAGATGGATTTAGCAACGGACTTTTAGCTAAAACAGCTTTCAACGACGGGATTTATCGTCGGTAAAAATCCGTCGTTAAAACTTTTTACCGACGGAAGTTTCCATCGGTAAACGAATTTGCCAAAGGACTTTTACTGACGGGCTTTTACCGACGGACAAACCCTTCGCTAAATATTTTAGAGAATTTTTTAATTTGTTAAATTTTTGTCTTTGTATTTAATGTTTGTTGCGCTAATGCCCTAACATATCTTTAAATCACTGTTTTTGCAGGCCTCGTATGAACAACTTAGGGGTCCGAACAGCAGTCTGGACAGTCATCAGCGTCCACAAGTACGGGTACAAGTATTGGGGCATTAAAGTGATGGCTGGATACACTGGAGGTCGTTAATCGGCTGAAAGGCCGCATACGCGGCCTGCCTGTCACGACTGCAAGTACCGTGATAATAGTGTCCCTACCCCCCGCTGCCCTCCACAGACACCGGAACCAGCTGCGCAGCGTCCGTTGGACGAGGACGAGATCTGCCGCATTGCTACGGAGGTGTTCAGGATGATCTAGGCACAAGATCAGCATGGCACTGCTGCTGGACATGCCGAGCCGGCTCCAGATCAGCAGGATCCAGATCTGGGACTCGGCAACCCCTGATGAGCCCCCTCTCGTGCCCTCCCAGCTTGTACTCCCCTCCCCTCCCCTAATCTATTGTATCCGGTTCCCGTGCCCTCCTGAACTATATGTACATTTTATTTTTCATTATAGTAAACATGTTTTAAAGTTATATAGTTGTTTTGTGTTTGTTTTAATTTAGGGTTAAATAATTGCTGATGGATTAGCAATTATTTAACCCTAATGTGCATTTGGAGGATTGTGCATTGTTGTTGAGAACTTGAATTTGATTACAGGTTTGGGCATTAAAAATTTTAAAAAAAAATGACTTTTAGCGACGGATTTATTCCGTCATTCCGTCGCTAAAAAGTATCCCTAAAGCAATTTTTTAGCGACGGAAAGTCCGTCGCTAAAAAGTGAGCATTTAGCGATGGGGTGTCCGTCGCTAAAACATTTAATCCGTCGCTAAATATATAACGAAAAGAATATTTTCAAAAAAAAAAAGAAAATAAATTAAAATATGATAAATACATTTAGTGACGGAATTTCCGTCACTAATGTATAAAACAATCTGTCGCTGAAAGTGCAATATTAGGCGACGGATTTTGAAATTCCGTCATAAAACTTTTAGCGACGGGTTTTTATACAAAGGACTTTTAGCGACGGGGTGTCCGTCACTAAAGCCATTAGCGACGGATGCCATGCTTTTAACGACGGATCTCCCCGTCACTAAAAGCCTTCTTTCTTTTAGTGTCTGATTTCATTGTCTCCAGCCCTATTGACCCACACAGCCACTACAAAACCATCTCAAAACCGCAACCCACAATCATCAATCGTCATCCTCAATCACCTCAAAACTGAAGCACCAACATGCATCACCAATCACCACCCACGGCAGCCACTTCAATCACCATAACATCACCCTCACCCTCGATCCCCACTCCTCTATTGCAGTGGTGCCATGGTGATCCAACCCCATTCGGTTAGGCGAAGCTGTCTGCAACAAAATAGAAGCAATTCGAGAATGAAGGGTCTGATTTTCTGGTGGAGGCGATGATAAATGGAAGGTACTGAATTTTGTGGAGGTGATGACAAGTATTTTGTGGTACTGGATTTTGTGGAGGCGGCGGTACTCTATTAAAGTTCTCTTTAAAAAAAAGGACGGTCCAGATTCTTTTGAAGGAGGGACATGAGCCCCTACCGGCTACCGTGTCGGTATGTTGCCGTCGGCCATTGCCCGTCGCCGGTGAGTGGCTGAGCCTCCACTCGTTCTAGATCTGAGCTCTCACTGTTGGCTGTTGTCCGTCGCCGGTGGGTGGCTGAGAAAGTCACAGAGGTGAAATAAAAAAAAATTCTTATCCATGAAGTTGAGGGGGTACATCAGCCCCCTTCGTTCCAACATAGGTTCGCCACTGGACTACCATCTGAGCGATGACTTTGAAACTGGAGGAGTTTATTGCGGTGCAACCGACGTCTTACACCTACTTTACATTGTAGGTCCTACGTTGTTGCAGGTGTCATTCTAATAGTGGTTCCCATATATGCCATACCACGTAAATATGGCTTTTGGTGCTTTACTGTCAAATCTTTTTACGTTGCCGAATTCTAACGTTTGGCCACAGCTAAGGGTGAACAATAAGTTATTTAAATCCCTAAACTGCTTATATCCATCAAGTTGAGGTGATTCAATTCCAATCATATAAAGAACATAACGATTAGGTTTTACATTTCTAACTCCGGTTGAGTTCATGGCTCAATTTTTAAAATTTATCATAAACTGAACGGAACCAACATATGATGTGTTAATATATTTCTAGTGATATTTATTAATCAGAAACGATACTAAGCAAATAAACAAAATCTTAAAACTTAATAGAAAAAGATATGATGTGAGCACTTATAACACAAAAGTGTAGTGATCAATATTTGTTAAACTTTTACTTATTTTTTTCATACATTAACAATAAATGCATACTTGTTTTGATTGTAAATATAACTGGAATAAAGATATTTTATATTAACACGCGCACTTAGATATACATAGACGTAACAATGTGCAATTTAGGCAAAATATGTATCTCCAATTTTGAATAATATTTTGGATCGAAAATGCTAAGAAAGTGGGTTCGCAATAGTCGTGGAAATGCCACAAGGGATGCAGTCCAAGTCAGATGTCAAGTATGCTGATGTGCGACAGAGCAAGGATGGAACGAGGGCAGAGATCAAGGCTTCCCAAGCAGAGTGCGAGGGCTAGCAGTGCTGCAAGGGCGAAGGCATGGGGTGAATACACGACGACTATCACATTTCAATGCTTAGGTCCAGAATCAAGGTGCAGCGTCAGGGTTTTGTATGTTTTTCTCCCTAGATTTCTCTAGAATGAAAAAGTGTAACGACTTGATTCACGGTCCCACCACAGGACAATGCCTCCCTCAAAAAGGCTAGCCAAGTAGGTACTTATGAATTCATGGGACAGGTTCTTATAAGGCCAATCACGAATTATTTCACATCCAATAAGAGACATCACAATCTCAACTCCTTATGCCTTAGCATCCTTGCAAAGGTTCGAGCACACATAGCCCAGAATCTTCCTCTCTACCCAATGTGGGATATACCTGGCTCACCCTTTGTTGCCTCAACTATCATCTTGATGTGGAATATACTCAGGCTTGCCTTCGTTTTTCCTAACCATCGGCAACTTGATTGGATAGCTTAGCCTAAGCTTCCTGGAGTCGGCTCTTAAACCATATGTAACGACTCTATCCAAGCCTCAGCACGATAATGTCTCACTCAAAAGGGTTATCCAAGTAGGTACTTATGAGTTCATGGGTGGGATCTTACAAGGTCAATCACAAACTATCACACATCCAATGTAGGATATGATAAAAAGTATAAATTTGAGACTGAGTTATGTTCTCAAGTTCTAAAAATGAATTCTTAAGTCCTCTATTTATAGAGGTTGAGAGGATGAGGTCATCAAGCGACAAGTAGCGCTCCTTGGGAGTCATACCTCGACGAAGGGCAAAAAATGTCAGTGCTCCACGATCTATCATATTGCATATTATTCTGGACTACCCCACATAATATCACCCTATTTGTCTGGAAAGACTGGTCCAAACAGCGCCAGTATGGCCAAAGAACCCTTGATCTAGCCACTAATCAAAGGACCTTGAAGTGTTAGACGGGGTGTTGACAGACGCATAGGACCTGGCAGAGGTGGGGAAGGCCTAACGCCCAACTGCCAGGCAAACGAGGCACAATGCACTCCTAAAACTTGCTCCCGTCTCTGAGTGACCCGGGGGTCATGGTCCTTGTGTCGATGAAGAGCCCTCAGTTCCGAAACACGTACACTAGTCATGCAGACACCCTGGTAGAGAAAGTATTTTAAAGAATGAGCATATCTCGCGAGCGAGTCCTTCTGCTAGAGCACTTCTGAGCGAGCTAAGGTGTACTGTCCGGAAGAGTCGTCTATCTGGCAGGTGAGAGTCCTCATGCCAGAGTACTTGGAGCTCCTTGGTAGAGATAGTCTCCTGGAGGAATCACCTACTTGGCAGGTGGAAGTCCTTGTGCCAGAGTACTTGGAGCTCCTTGGTGGAAATAGTGTCCCAAGAAGAATCGCATATCTCTGCAAGATACTACACTCTTTGGGGAATAGGTCTAAGCATGTTCGACGACCAAGGCAAGATGAACATGGTGTGGTCAAAGGATAGACCAACGTAGGGCATAGTAGTGTGACGAGATTCTGGGGGGCACGATTGTATAAGTGTCATTGTGCATGGGCTAGGCGGAACGTGTGTGATGCCAGCAACATGGTAGCGCAATAGAACCGGGGGGTGTATAAGTAGCCCGGCTCATGGGTGCAAAAGATGTGTGCGGTGTTAGTGGCTTGATAGTGTGATAGAGAACCGGGGGGTGCGACGGTATAAGCAACACGATGCATGGGCGTGACAGATATGTGCGGTGTAATGGACACGCTCAATTGTGATATCGCGGGGGCAAAAGAGATGAGCGTTGTGTGAGGCATGTGGTATGGCAACGGTGCATAGGCGCGATCGAGGGAAGGAGTGCAGGGATATGTATGATGGAAGGTGGCGCTCAGGTGCGACGATGGGTCTTGTGGAGAGGGGCAATATGCTGGGGCCAAATGACACCGATCGAGACAGCGCTCGAGGCAAAGGCAGGCGTCGTCACGTGACGGGTGTCGTGGAGCATGGAACTACTAAGGCAATGAGAGAACAAGAGGTGAAGTAAGAGAGCCTCCAAATCAGTGATGAGAGGAGTCCCCAAGGATGAAGCAAGAGAGCCCCCAAACGGGTGAAAAAAAGAGTCCCCAAAGGGTGAAGCAAGGGGAGCTTTAGTAGATCCCATATGGAAAGTGCAAGGCCAACCTCTTTGGGGAAGGCCACGGGCCGACCCCTTGGGGGAAGGCCAAAGGTTGATTCCAACACTTAGAATTTTTTTTGACACGCGGACGTGACATTGATTCCAACACTTAGAATGTTTTTGTGTCAAAGTCACTTGACCAAAGCGTGCGTGTTGGGTTGGTCGGCCTTGTGCGTTGAACTTTAACCGTTGAAAATGTTGACGTGTCGAGGGAGTGGAACCCAAGAGGGGTCAAAAAGTGGGTAACCAGGATGGGATAACAATGAGATGTCTATAAAGGAACAACTTTTTAAAATGAGTGCAAATCATTCCAAATCGAGCCATTTAAACAGATTAAATCGAACTGTTCGAATCAATAATTTTTTTTGTTAGGTTTGGTTCATATTTTTTTAAACTGATAAATAGTTGTTCAATTTGTGGTTTTACACAATAAATTGAATTTATTGGTGACATGCAAGACTTTTTTTTCATCACAATGATGTCGATGTGATAAAAAAGATGTAGTATATGATAAAAAAATATTAATTTGCCTAAAATAAATTAATGCAGATGTGAAGCAACATTATATAACGATTAATATATAAAAGCAAAATGTTACAATCTTTACGTATGTCGTGTAATCGTGCATGTCTTTGTTTTGCCTTTTCAACTTTTATTGTCCAGATGCTCCCATCTTAATTTTAAAATACTCCGAGTAAAAGGTAGTATAAAACTTGAAGTTGAGTTCATGTGAGATAACCACTAAATCTTATCTTGAATGGCGTGCTCATATGGTTGTCTCCAAATGTGATTTCAGATTTGCGTTTTAAATGAAGGTTCTTAGAGCCTGTTAATTAGAAAATTCATTGTTAAAAGTAAATTTTAAGTTAAAATTTTAATCTAATTTTAAAATTAGTTTTAACTTAATTTTTAGCAAAATAATACTTTAAGTTATAAATGGTGTTTAGATAATACAGTATTACTTAAATAACTCAAGCACTGCAAAGAAACAAAAACTTTGTGCTTAAGTAGAATGTGTTAAACTGAGTATAATGAGTTAAAAGTTTTTTGTAATCAACAAGGATACTTTGGTATTTACTTGGCCAAACCTAATTAACAATAATTAACTTATTTCTTATTTTCTTGAACTTTAGCTTCTAATAAATGATTTAACCAGTTTTAAATATTCATGAAACATCTAACAATTTGAGTTAATCTGAATTAAATTAAATTTAATTATTATAAAATCAATCTCAAACGCGTTCTTATTTCTAGTGGAAAAATATCAGATTAGGCTTTTTGGTGGGTTTGACCAAAGTATCAGATTAGGATCAGAAAACCCAGATCAACCTTTGGATCACGATTTTCTTTTTGGACCCAATGCTCATGTCTGGAAGATTTCAACCAATATTAGATTAGGCTTTGTTAAATGGGTTCAGAGTCTTGTTACCAAGATGACATCAGCAAACTCGTTATTGCAGCTGTGTGAATATGGTTAAGAAACTCAAGTCAAACTAAATCTAACTTGACAACGTTGTTTATCTTTCTTTCAGATAATTTATAAGGAGTCAAACACTAATCCAGTTTTAATTTTGAGTTTTTTTTTTTTTTTTTTTGATTATCCAGTTTTTATTTTGAGTTTTTTCTTTGGTGGTGGTTTGCGGTAGCGGTAGCCGACGGTGGTGGTGGCCAGCCATCGGCGGTGGCTGGTGGCTACCGGCTGCCGGTAGTGGTCGCCGGCGGTGGCAGTTGCCGGCCGTCAGTGGCCGCTAGCGGTGGCTGCTGGCAGTCGCCGCTAGCCGGTGGCAATCGCCTGCTGCTGGTGGCCACCGATAGTCACCGCTGACGGCGGCCGGCAGTCGCCGGGTGGCTGCTGGCCGCCGGCGGTGGACAGTGGCGGTGGGCAATGGCTGCCGACGGTGGGAGGGTGGTAGTGGTGGTTGTCTCAAAATAAAAACCAAAACTCATTTCTGGAGTTTTCAAAAACAGCCTTAGTTTAAAAACTGATTTTTTAAACTGAAGAAAAAAAAAACGAAAACTGTCCGCCAATCGCGCTTTTAATGCTTTAGTAGAATGTGTTAAAAGTTTTTTGTAATCAACAAGGATACTTTGGTATTCAATTGGTCAAATCTAATTATCAATAATTAACTTATTTCTTATTTTCTTGAACTTTTAGCTTCTAATAGCTTATTTAACCAGTTTTAAATATTCATGAAATATCTAACAATTTGAGTTTGAATTAAATCAAATTTAATTATTATAAAATCAATCTCAAACGCGTTCTTATTTCTAGAAGAATGAGAACTCGTGTCTAAGTTATAAACTTTATTTTCTAATGGAGAAATGTGTCCTCCTAGGTCAAGATTTTCCTTCTCTCTTCCCCCTCTCATTATCTTTCGAGTCATAATTTTTAGAAAAAATTTGGCAGCTACCTTAGTTGGAGGAATCTTCTTCCTACCCCCTATATAGTCCATATATAGTGACAATCAATTGTCTCTAAATGTCTCTAGTAACATTTATTTAGTGATACTAAAAAATGCTATTAATAATTGTCGCTGAAAATGTTAGAAGAAAAGCCATTAAATATTTAGTGACTATTGATTGTCACTATATACGGGGTTGGAGGAAGATTCCCCCAACCCGGGTAAGAGCTAAAATTTGTTCATAATTTTTTATAGAAAGTTGATAAAGATGACGTAATAAGTTGAGAGGGATGAGATAGACAAATTTTTCAACAATAAATTGACAAAGTTTCATTATCAGACAGATTTTTTAAGGGAAAATTGCGTAAAATACCCCTGTGGTTTGGGGTCGTTGCAAAAATACCCTCGTTGTTACAAAAATTGCAAAAAGACACATGTGGTGTTCAATTTGGTGCGACCGTTAGAAAAATCGTTCAAATTAACGGAGCGTCATATTCACTTTCCTAAAAAACGCGTTTGATATATTTTAATATATTAAAAAGACAAAATTACCCTCCCTTTTTTTTTCTCTCCCACCCAAGTCCCATCTTCTTCTCCAATCCAAGTAAGCCCTAAACCTAGCCCCCAACCAAAACCCTAGCCGCCACCCTCACCCAGCCCCATCCACAACCACCACCGCCCATTTCGTGCACGGAGTGGTGCCGTCGTGTACGAGATGGGCTTGATTTCAGCCCAATGCTATGTTGACAGAGAAGGGTGACGGTGGCCATTGGGATTTAATTTTGCGATGTCGGCGTTGCCTGTCGTGGCGGCGACGGCGACGGCGCTGCCTGTCGCGACGGCTACGATGCTGCTTGAAGCTGATGCAGAGCCGTGGTGATGGCGCAAACCCGGCCACGGCTGCTGCGATTGGCAGCGACGATCCGGTCTTTCACCACCACGTCGTCGGTTACGACGGCAGATGGACGGAAGAAATGGCCGAAGCTACGGCCAAGCTCGAGCCATTGATTACCATTCTTCTTCGCCACTGTGAATGTGATCGTCGGGGCTTTGATGAAAGGGCTGGATTTCTAGGGCTTGGTCTGGCGGATTGGTTGAATTCGACATGATCAAGTTGTTGTTTGCTACTGTGATTGTTTTGGGTTTTGATCAAGGCCCCGCCAGCCATTGCCGCCGCCAACGCCATCATCGCCTAATGCCGCAATGTGCGATTGAAACCCCCTGATGTCACCATTGGTGGTGCCGCCCCTCTACTCGAGAATTCTGGCATACAAAGACAATCTTAAGGTTTAAATATAAGGGTATTTTGGAAAAAAAAATTTGTTTCGTTACAGAAATAGTCTGTTGCGACACTTTTGCAATCAGAGGCGTCTTTTTGAAATTTTTGTAACAACGAGGGTATTTTTGCAACGACCCCAAATCACAGGGGTATTTTGCGCAATTTTCCCATTTTTTAACAATAAATTGCCAAAGTTTCATTATCATCGGCCATCTGCATAGATTAAACAATGTCAGCTCTATAAGAGTTGTGTGGAAATTTCTACTCCTTTCCGACCAAAATATCAGATTAGGATCAGAAACCCAGATCAGCCATGGCAACTTCCAGTCGTATTCTTTTTGGTGGGTTTGGCCATCAGAAAACCCAGATCAACCTTTTCTTTTTGGACCCAATGCTCATGTCTGGAAGATTTCAACCAATATCAGATTAGGCTTTGTTAAATGGGTTGCGAGTCTCGTTACCAAGATGGCATCAGCAAACTGGTTACTGCAGCTGTGTAAACTAGAGGAAAAAAAACGCTTTCGGGCGAACTTTTTACTCCAAGAGATCATAAGAAATCATGTCATATAAGGCGATTATGTTCGCAATCGGGCGAACTTTTCACTCCCAGAGGTTCTCCTTAGGTGTTTTCAAGCAACAAAAATTTTCCACATAACAAGCTTTAATAACCTTCTCGTGTCTCTTAGAGAAAACCACAACAGTCTTCCTGCCCTCTTTCAGCGTTACCCTTTCATAAGAAATGACTAAAATGTTTCACGTGTTAATGATTATGTGGTGGAGAATTTGCACGCCATTACAACATTGCACATCACTCTCCGGCTTTGGTGACCCTTTTCATGTGACATGGCATATAGAGAGTGAGACTTGGCATAGAGCTCGCGTTGCAAACGTGCTATCTCATCTAAAACGTGAACATACAAAAGGTGTCATCTGATAACGACGTGACACCGCTGGGCCTTGTAGCACTCTGCCTTGCGAAGGTAACATTACAGTAACATATTTATGCAAATGAAGAAACGAATAACACGTTTTTTAAATGAACGAAATGTCTATCGTCTAGGGGACAATTAAACGCAATTAACATACTAATAACACTACCTAGTGGTCAGTATCAGAGAGCGTTACGTGTCGGTTGATGGCATCATCATCTCAAGCTGAAACTTTCGCTTAAAATTACGATATGTGAGATTTTTAGAACTCTATCTTTGCGACACGTACGATTTTTTAGAAACTTTCTCCTTCTGCCACGTAAGTTTCAATTTTGCATGTGATAATTCCCTAACTTAATTGGTCCCTTCATTTATATTCCAACTTTTTAAAATTGGATATATACAATTCAAGAATCTTATTTGTTTTGGGGTCTTTTTTTTTTCTTTTCTACCATTATTAAGTCTCATATGATTTATTGTTAGAAAATTCGTAGGTATAATTTATCCTATATTTGTAAACTTTCTAAAATTAATAAGCCAATCATACACCTTATAAAACTCTACCTAATCACTATACTTATATAATGGGCCATAATTATTATTATTAACACCTTATAGGATTCAAGAATCCTATTTGTCTTGGTGTTCTTTTTCTTTTCCCACCTGTGTTTTGATGTTATTTTCTTTTTGCACCTTATTATTTTAACTCTTTCTTATCATTTATTATTAGAAAATTCGTACGTATAATTTACCCTATATTTGTAAACTAAGAAACCAATCACACACCTTAAAAAACTCTACCTAATCAATATACTTATATATTAGGCCCTAATTTTGATTATTAACATTCCAAAAGCACTTTAAAATAACATGATTTTTAGAACACTCTTTGTGTCACGTAGGATTTTTTAGGAAACTTTTCCTTTTGACACGTAAGCTTTAGCTTTGCATGTGATAGTTTCCCAACTTAATTGGTTTCTTCATTTAGAGTCCAACTTTTTAAAATTAGATATATACAATTTAAGAATCCTATTTGTTTTGCTGTCATTTTTCTTTTCAACCCTTTTTTAACTCTTTCCTATGATTTATTATTAGAAAATTCGTAGGTATAATTTACCCTGTATTTGTAAACTTTATAAAACTAATAAACCAATCATACACATTATAAAACTCTACCTACTCACTATACTTATATGTTAAGCCCAAATTTTTATTATTAACAACTTATAGGATTCAAGAATCCTATTTGTTTTGGTGTTCTTTTCTCTTCCCACCTTTGTTTTAGTGTTCTTTTCTTTTCCTACATTATTATTTAACTCTTTTCTAGTATTTATTATTAGAAAATTCGTAGGTATAATTTACCCTATATTTGTAAACTTTTTAAAACTAAGAAAGCCAATCATACACCTTATAAAACTCTACCTAATAACTATACTTATTAACACCTCAAAATTATTTTAAAATAACATGATTTTTAAAACTCAATCTTTACGCCACGTAGAATTTTTTAGGAATCTTCTCCTTCACCTTTGCATGTGGTAGTTTCCCAACTTATTTGCTCTCTTCATTTAGAGTCGATCTTTTTAAATATAGATATGTACAACTCAAGAATCCTATTTGTTTTGGCGTCCTTTTTCTTTTCTACCCTTTTAACTCTTTCCTATGCTTTATTATTAGAAAATTCGTAAGTATCATTTACCCTATATTTGTAAACTTTATAAAATTAAAAAGCCAATCATACACCGTATAAACTTTACCTAATCACTATACATATATATTAGGCCCTATGTTTAATTATTAACACCTTATAAGATTCAAGAATCCTATTTGTTTTGGTGTTATGTTCTTTTCCCACTTTTGTTTTGATGTTCTTTTCTTTTTCTACCTTATTATTTAAGTCTTTCCTATCATTTATTATTAGAAAATTCGTAGGTATAATTTACCCTAAATTTGTAAATTTTATAAAATTAAGAAACCAATCATATACCTCATAAAACTCTACCTAATCACTATACTAACATATTAGGCCCTAATTTTTATTATTAACACCTTATAGGATTCAAGAATCCTATTTGTTTTGGTGTTCTTTTCTTTTCCCACCTTTGTTTTAGTGTTCTTTTCTTTTCCTACCTTATTATTTAACTCTTTTCTAGTATTTCGTATTTAAAAATTCGTAGATATAATTTACCCTATATTTGTAAACTTTATAAAACTAAGAAAGCCAATCATACACCTTATAAAACTCTACCTAATAACTATACTTGTATATTAGGCCCTAATTTTGATTATTAACACCTCAAAAGCACTTTAAAAATACATGATTTTTAGAACTCTATCTTTATGCCACATAGGATTTTTTGGAATTTTTCCTTAGCTTTGCATATGGTAGTTTCCCAACTTATTTGGTCTCTTCATTTATAATCCAACTTTTTAAAGTTAGATATGTACAATTCAAGAATCCTATTTGTTTTGGCGTCATTTTTCTTTTCTACCTTTTTTGACTCGTTCTTATGATTTATTATAACAAAATTCGTAGGTATCATTTACCCTATATTTGTAAACTTCATAAATTAAGAAGTCAATCATACACCTTATAAAACTCTACATAAACACTATACTTATATATTAGGCCCTAATTTTTATTATTAACACCTTATAAGATTCAAGAATCATATTTGTTTTGGTGTTCTTATCTTTTCCCACTTTTATTTTGGTGTTCTTTTATTTTTCTACCTTATTATTTAAGTCTTTCCTATAATTATTATTAGAAAATTCTTAGGTATAATTTACCTTATATTTGTAAATTTTATAAAACTAAGAAGACAATCATACACCTTATAAAACTCTACCTAATCACTATACTTATATATTAGGCCCTAGTTTTGATTATTAACACCTCAAAAGCACTTTAAAATAACATGATTTTTAGAACGCTATCTTTGAGCCACGTAGAATTTTTAAGGAATCTTCTCCTTTTGACACGTAAGCTTCAGCTTTGCATGTGATCGTTCCCCAACTTAAGTGGTCTCTTCTTTTAGAATTCAACTTTTTTAAATTGGATACCTATAATTCGAGAATCCTATTTGTTTTGGTGTCATTTTTCTTTTCTACACCTTTTAAATCTTTCCTATGCTTTATTATTAGAAAATTCTTAGGTATAATTAACCCAATATTTGTAAATTTTATAAAATTAAGAAGCCAATCATACACCTTATAAAACTCTACCTAATCACTATACTTGTTTACTAGGCCCTAATTTTTATTATAAGATTTAAGAATCCCATTTGTTTTGGAGTTCTTTTCTTTTCCCACCTTTGTTTTGGTGTTCTTTTCTTTTTCTACCTTATTATTTAATCTTTCCTATCATTTATTAGTTATTAGAAAATACGTAGGTATAATTTACCCTATATTTGTAAACTTTATAAAACCAAGAAGCCAATCATACACCTTATAAAACTCTACCTAATAAATATACTTATATATTTGGCCCTAATTTTTATTAGGGTTAATTACACTTATGTCCCTGAGTGAAATTACAGTCAAGGACACTAACTTTCAAAAGGTAACAAACTGTGACCACAAACGTTAAAAAAGTTAACACTTGTGTCCATCCGTCAAATATCCGTCCAAAAAGTGTAATTTTTGTGACGTCATCGGTACATAATTTCAAAATATGACAATCCTACCCCCTAGATTACTGTTACCTCTCTTATCACTATTCCATCTCTTCTTTCACGAGCCTCATTTCTCTTCCCCTTATCTCTCTCTTCTTCCATCAGACACAGGTGAATTCTCCAGCTACCATGCGGCAGCCCCCAACATTTCACCACGTCGCTGCTCCCACCGCCCACCACCACGCCGCTGCCCCCACCATCCTACCACCAAGTCGCTGCTCCCACCACTCACCACCATGCCGCTGCCCCCACTGTACCACCACCACACCGCTACCTACTGTCGACCACCACGTCGATGCTCACCGCCGAGCACCACTCATGTTGCTCCCACCGCCTACCATCACATCGCTACTCCCCCATCACCCGCTGTCGTCCCCCTCTCTTCCCTTACCCAACCACCATCCACTTCGCTTCACCCTATACAGTCGTCCCCCTCCCATCCTTCCCCTCCCCTTCACCCCATCATGTCGTCCCCCGCCTTCATTTCCTTTACCCCCACCACTTTCCCCTTCCCCCTAACCCCACCACGTCTTGGCGTCATCCCCCGCCCCGCTGCCTTCCCTTCCCCCACCCCGCTGCTTTTCCTTTCCCCACCCTACTGTGCGCCGTCCCCCTCCCTTCCCCTACCCCATGCCTTGTGATTTCTTGAAAATTTAAGGGATAATAAGTGTTGGAATTGCAAGAATTGAAACCCTAATTTGAAAATTAGGGAGAAAAAAAGAATGGCTTGAAACCCTAATTTTCAAATTAGGGTTTCAAATGAAAAAGAATTGAAACCCTAATTTGAAAATTAGGGAGATAAAAGAATGACTTGAAACCCTAATTTGGAAATTAGGGTTTCAATTCTTTTTGAACCCTAATTTGAATGGCATGGTAAAAAATTAACCTTTCAAATTGTGGGCCATATGGTCATTTTGACCATTCCGTTATGTATTTGGGTATTCCGTTAGGTCAAAGGACATAAGTGCCTATTTTCTAAACTTATGGACACGCGTGTAATTTCACCCAAACCTCAGGGACATAAGTGTAATTAACCCTTTTTATTATTAACACCTCAAAAGCACTTTAAAATAACATGATTTTTATAACTCTATCTTTGCGCCACATAAGATTTTTTAAGAATCTTCTCCTTTTGACACGTAAATTTCTGCTTTGCATGTAGTTGTTCCACAACTTAATTGGTATCTTTATTTAAAGTCCAACTTTTTTAAATTGGATATATACAATTCAAGAATCCTATTTGAAGTAGGGTTCAGATAGAATTCCTTACCTCGATCCAACCTACGCAATGTTACACAACCTCGGTTAATAATCCTTTGAATCAACCTAAATTGACAATTTATTTGTTAGAATTTAATCTATGTCTAATATACTATAAACCCTAATATTCACTACCCAAACAATGCTCACTTCTAACTCTGAAATCGCTCAACTCAAAACAATTCTGCACACGACTAACCTAGCCAAAAACTCTATACGGTCCTTAATGCGTAACGATACACCAAATACGTATTAAATAATAAAAAAACACGTTTATAGCTTAAAATTTTATAAAAAGTCAAAATATGAATTTTCTGAAATATTGAATATTTTTTAATTAAAAATAATTTCTTTAAATGCAATAAAATCCATAAATAGCCACAATTACTTCTAGCTGAAAATAAAGTCCCATAATTTTTTTAACAGCTTTATAATATGTATAAAAATTATAGAAATTTAAATAAAAAATTAAAAAGTATTAAAACTATTTTTTAATTGTTTTTTTGTTAAACCAATGCGATACGAAAACCATAGCTAATCAACTCTAAAATTTAGGAAACTGAAACTGAATTGTCTTTGTGATACAAAAAAATTATTCTAATTTTTGCAAAACATTTTCATTAGTCTAAAGGCTTAAAAAAAAATATAAGTTCGAACTTGCCAAAAATATTAAAAATACATATCATTTCAAAAAATTATAAAATTTTTCCACGAATACTAATATGGTCAAACGTATTATACTGTAAATGTTTATGTGCTAACAATAACCGTGCGCTAGCTTATGCACGTGTCGAACTTAACGCTAACCCCAAATACCCGCTAACTATATATCCAAAACCCACATCTCCTTCTTCCCTTCTCTCAATTTCTGTACCCAACCCAGCAACACTCAGTCCATATGCACAGCTGCATATTGAGCACCTCGTGAGGCAGTGGGTTCTCCCTCTCCCTCACTCTTTTGTCCCATCATTCTCATGCACTCCACAACTCAAATATACACAACACACAACCACCACTTCCACCTTCTCTCATCCCTTCTTCATAAACCCACTTCACCCATAAATACACACACAGCTCCCACACCACACACTGCAATTTCAGGGAAGCCATTGCAGCTTTTTTTTGTTTTTCCACCTCATAAGCACACACTTCTTAAATACTATTTGATGCCAAGGAAAGTAGGTTCGTACCTACATGGAGGTGCCACAAAGGCTGCAGTCTGAGTCAGCTTCCAAGTATGCAAAGTGAGAGACAGTGAGGGCGGAGTAAGGGCAGAGAGCAAGGCTTCCCAGACAGGCTGTGAGGAGTGGCAGTGCTGCGAAGGCGAGGCTGAGACGAACAGGGCTGGCAGTTGTTAGTCCAAGTCAGGGTCCGAGTCGGGGTCCAATGTTACGGTCCAAAGTCACGGTCCAAAGTTATGTCCAATTTCGTGTTTCTCTCTTTAGAATCTAAGAGCTCTTAAATTCTAGAGTGAGAAAGTGATTTTGTGAGAAATGAGCAAAAGTCCTTTTTTGAGTCATAAAGTTCACTATTTATAAGAAACAGTGTGCTTATGTTGTAAAGTGCCACATGTCGTCCCCTGGGAGTGACACGTCACTAAGGGCTCCCAAAATACCAGTTCTCCGTTGGACTGCCGGTTCCTAAATTCGTGTTGCCTGCCCCACACAGCGTCGCTCTACCTATCTGAGAAGACTAACCACACCGCGGTAACGTGATCAGAGTAAGCCCGTTGCCCCAGCCACCGGTCTAAGCCCTTACTGAATCCCACAAGATACGTCAAGAGACGCACAGAGAACCTGACAGCTGTGAGGGTTGCCCCTGTAGCCAACTGCCAGGCGGACTAGGCGCGATGCCCTCCAAGGACCTACTCCCGTCCCGGAGTGACCCATGGGTCATTGTCCTGGTGGTGTCAACGACCAACGGTAACATGAGTGGACATGGTCGCAGTTCAGTGCCTAGTGTCATGCAAGTCACCCTAGACGGTGATAACTTTGTGGTAACGAGCCTATCCTGCTGCGAAGGGTCCTCGTGCCAGAGCACTACGAGCAGAGCTCCCCGTGATGATGACGGCGATGGCTTTGTGGTAACAAGCCCTTCCCGTGGCGGAAGAATTTATCCGAAAATGGGTTTGCGCGAAATAATTAGTAGCGGTAAAATTAAAAAGGCATAAAAGTCATAATGTTATTCCCCACAAATCTAGCGCAAAAACACTTGAGCTAGCGCGAAAATGAGGAGCGGTTTGAAAAAAGAGTTGTTGGGAGTTTTTTAGGGGGAAACTTTGAAATTTGAATGAGAGTAAAGTTTTTTTGGGGGAAAGTTAGGTGGAGTCTTTCAAGACTTGAGAGAGAGATAAACACTTAGAAAAAAAAAAGAGAAGATAGGAAAGAAAGGGAGGAGAGGAAGAAGAAGAAAGCTTGGAGCTTGAAGATCTATGAGAGTGAGGACTACCCAAGAAGCAAGAAGGATGCAACAAGGTAAGCAAAGAGGAGCATTTCGGGGAAAGGGTTATGGGAAAACCACGGTGGCAATTGAGGCACACCATCGGGCCGAGGCCGAGCATGGGGTAAGGAGGGGAGGGGAGCATGGTCATGGGGTTAAGGGAAGGGGGTTTGTTGGAGAAGGGCCAAGGCCGGCCAACCAAGTGGCCGAGGCCGACCAAGGTCGCGAGGGCGAGGGCGAGGCCGACCAAGACCGCTAGGGCGAGGTTACCCAAGGCCCCTTTGCCGAGGCCGAGGCCGACAGGGCGTGGCGTGGGTGGAGGGGGAAAGAGGGAAGGGAGAAAGGGAAGGAAAAAGAGGAGAAGATGGAGGGGGAAAGGAGAGGAAGAGAGGGAGGAGAGGAGGATGAGGAGGGAGGAAGAGAGGGAAGAGATGGAAAGAAAGAAGGTAGAAGAAAGGGAGGAGAGGGGAGGAAGAAAGAAGGAGAAAAGGAGAAAAGGAAAAGGAGGGAGGAGGGAGTGGCCGAGGCCCTCGTGGGCACCGAGGTCGAGGCTGAGGCCAAGGCCGCCCAGGGCGCCGAAGCTGAGGCCGAGGGTCCTCTGGTGGGAGTGCACGACAATGTTTCGTCCGGTACAAGGGAGGATGTTGGAGGGTTGCCAAAAAAGACAAGGAAGAAGTAAAGTGCGCGACGTCGCGACAAAGCGAGCAGGCGATCAACATCAGCGTCGGGTGACATGTTTGGGGATGACAAGGCTATGTCATTCGAGATAGCGGGGGTGCCTTTGAGCTTCAATGGTAGAGCGAGGAGCTTTGATCCAACGCCAAGTCTAAGCAATATATTGTTGACTGCAAGGGGGGCGGTGGTCGAATGCCCACCCAATGAGCTTTGGAGAGAGCTAGGCCAGCGAGTGGCTACGGATGTGTTTTTTGGTCCTTGAAGTGTGTCTTCAATGGCGGAGAGTCCGATGGTTCCTTCGCCGTATGTCCGTACGCCGAGTGAGGAGGTTGCACCGGTGATGTCGCCGAGGTACGTGCCGGGTTTATTGGCGGAACGACTAGATATACTGTGGTCGCCTGTGATGTTCATGGGCCACAACACTATGCCGGTGGGGTGGAACTTTTGGTGCACGTACATGTTGGAGCAGTCGGCTTGGGTGGAGAGGTTGGAGGCATTAGGGTTGGTGGCTGCGATAGAGGCGATGTTCAAAGTGATTGATCCGGTGAGGGATTTTAAGGGCTTGAAGTTGTTGCTTTCTAGATGGAGTGCGCAGATGCATACATTCATTATGGCGTTTGGGGAAATTGGGCCGACGTGATGATGTTGACGGGGTTACAAATGCACGGGACGAAGAATGCTTGTGAACTGAAGTTGACGGCGGTGGAACGGTTGACGGTGAAGAAACTGCAGGGGTTTGCCTCGGTGATAAGGAGCCATCGAAAGGGTACGTACAACGGGTGGATCAAGCACTTCTATGGTACGGCAACCGTGCTACCCGGGCAGAAGTCGGTGTCGACGAGCAACTTTAGCATGGGTCCTTGCTGTAAGGACGAGAGATATGAGCTGGCGGGCTTCCCTGCCATGTTCTTGTCGAGGTACACTGTGATGCCCCGAACCTAGGTTTACGAGGTTATTATTACTTAGCGACGATTGTTGTAAGTAAGATGAATTTAGACCTTCAGTTAAGATCTTGCGAGCGGTATTAATTGAATCTTTAGCCCATGACTCTGGAGAAGTTATAATTAATTAGGGTTATTATGTAAAGGTATAAATCTTAATTGATTATTTTAAAGAGAGAGAGACATAGAGCTATGGAGAAAAATGTGGGATTTTGATAAGATAGAGAGTGGTTTGGGGATAAAGAAAAGAAGGAGATTTTGGAAAAGATTAAAAGGAAGCATATTTATAAATAAGCTAGACAAAAAGAAAAAAAAACAAAAAAAAAGAAGAAAAGGGGACAGAGAATGAATAGAATAGAGAGAAGAAGTGAGGCAGCAGGCCCTAATCGGCAGCGCCGCTCCCATCTCCGACGTCCCCATCTCCTTACCGGCAAGAATCTCCGACGGTCCTTCACCGGGCGCCATTGCAATGCCTCTGAACCGCTGCGCCGCTGCCACCGCCGTATGGGACTCATCGCCGGTCTTCACCGCTGCGATGGCCTTGGACCCAACTGCTACCGATCTCGCCTTCGGCCACCGACGGCGGCGACACCAAGGGGCCACCAAGGACGACCAGCGGCCGTTGCCGGCTCTCTTCTCCAGTACACCGACCAGTTACCGTGGCCACTGGGACCTCCAATTCGTGTTGCCGCTACAGATTCACGGCGTGCAACATAGCGGTTGCCGATCTTATCTATGATCACCGGGGACCGTCCTTACGAACAGAAATTTTGGCGGCAGAACGCCGACCGGTGATGATGGCCAGAGCAACCAACAGGCAACTCACAATTTCAGGCCCTCAACCTAATTACCCAGCTACCAAGCAATGCCCTCTGTCATTGCGACGCTCACCAGCCGGCCAACCACCTCTGCAGAATTTTAACCGTCACCAAAGGAGCACCGGTAACATGCATAGTTGACGAAATTTTGGGACTGAAGTTTCTTATTGGCACTTTTGTATAAATTGTGAAATGGGTTCTTATGGATGATTATGTTGTTGGTGAATCTGTGTAGTGAGGGTCATTTAGAGACAGTGTTGGCGGTGAATGAAATGGAATAAATTAGGTGGTTTGTGTGTAAGAGCTTGTGATTTGTTTGGGGTGCGTAATGTGGAAGGTGCTTTAGAGTTGGTTTTTGGGTGTAGCGGTGATCTTTTGGCGGTAGTGTTGGCAGTGGTTGGAGGTTTTTGTGCACAGCTGTGGGTGTACGTTCTGTGTGTTTGGCAGGTGTGTAGGTGGTTATTGTCCGACGAACATGTGTTTGGGGTTTGTGTAGGGCGGCGGCGTACATAATGTGCATGTGCACTATGTGTTGTGGAATGTGTAATGTGAGTGCGTGCATGTTTGTAAGTTATGTGAGTGTGTACGTTTGCAGTGGTGCACGTGCAAAGGGTGTACTTATATACAGGGTGTACCTGTATGTGTGTATTGCGGATATGGATGTACATAAATAGCGATTGTGTGAGTTGTCAGCGGGCATAAAGCGGTGTTATGGTTTGACAGGGAAAAGAAGGCGGAAATGTGAATGAAGTCTAGAAAATGTTTACGGTGATGTAGAGGAGAGACATTATTTCTTGGAATACTTTGGGGGTTATCAAAACGGGTGAGTAGTGGGTGTGTAAAGGTCGGGTATTGAATACGGCGTTTGAATTGTTGAGGAGAAATCTAAAAGGAATATTATGTTGATCGACATTGCTTTCGAGTAACTGAACGGGCGAGGATATGCAAAGGAAAGGAATGGCCCTACCAGTTCTTTTAGCTAAATATAGCAGTGTGACCGTTGCTCCAGAGATTGTGAGGTGGGAAACACGTAGCATCAAGTAAGTGACCCTTGATTCAACTAGTATTTTTATATGCAACGTATATGTTTATCTACTGTTAAAAATCTGTTGTTTATTAGTATTGACCGTTTTAAGTACGTTTAACTGCTCTGGCTTAAATTACCAAAAAGATTTTAGTGTTTTATTCTCGTCAAAGAAAAACCGGACCAGCATGTAAACGATGTTTTGTCTAGAAACTGAAATGGAACTCAGATTTGAAATGTTTTGTATTGACGTTATTGTGAATATTTTGATGATTATTGAAAGGGGTGAGGATGGTTGAGAATCAATTGATGAGTGATTTTGTTCGATGAACCCAAAGGGGGTTTTTGGTTTACTCAATTGCTGTGCCCTATATCCACGGGGGAAAGTTGGATTTTGAGCCCTGGTCAACGGGGCTCATACGTTGATGCATAGTACTATGGCTGGTGGTTCGCCCATGCGTCCACAAATTTTATCCCGGGTGTAGGAGGGATTTCGGGCCCTAGTCAGGAGGGCTCATACGCTGACCGCAGCATATCGTTTGAACTGATGTTGAGATGGAACTGTTTATCTTGAGATTTTGTGCTATTGATTTTATACCTCAGTTTTGTTTCATGTACTATATTTTATTTACCGGATGATTACTTTATTATTTCAGATTCAAATGTTGCTATAATTTAAAGTGAATTATTTTCTGGCATGCCATGGTCCACCTGGTTGAATCATTGGTTACTTACTGAGCTTGTGGAAGCTCATCCCTTACTTATCATTTCAGGTTGAAAGTAAGGTGATGTTGAGGAGCATAAGAAGGACAATATGGCGCGGAGCTCCGGAGACTGCATAGAATAAGTCGCTAAGTTTTTAGATTGTTGGTTTAGTTTTAGTTATTGATAAATCAGAGTTATGAGGAATTGTAGCATGAGTGTTGTATTCAAATAAAGATATGAAAATGTAATTAAGGTTTGTAGAAGTTTTAATTTCCGCTGCAGATTGTATGTTGTTTTAGCGAGTAAGGCCTAGCAGAGCTCTTGGTTGGAGTCTACTGGGTCTGCGGCCGGTCACGTGCCTAGCTCGCGGGCCTGCCCGTTGGTTTGGGTCATGACATACACGCTTCTATTTTCTTCCCTTTAGTATTTCTGCATGTTGTAGTTGAATTCATCTTGTATGCGTAGAATGTTGAATCCTATACTTAGAAAAAAAATTCATGCTTCGGAAATGTAGTGTAGTCAAACTGCCATGTATCGTACTTTACGTTTTGAACAGGGTGGGGAGGTCATAATAGATGTTGTATGCTCTTATACTTGTAGGTTTGTATTTGAGGGGATGCCGGAGGATGGCGTTTCCCCGCGGGTGTTCAAGTTGGCCGTTCGAATGGTTGGGGGGGGTCACGTCGGGCTGGCCCCTATTTACTTAGGCACCTTGTACTCACGTCTGGATCAGTTTTTCAAGGGCGGTCATTCTGGTTCTTCCTCCCTAAGCCCACTGCTTAGGGAGAGTCTGGCTAATGCGACCGCAATCTCGATTGGTACCACACATTCGTCCTCGCAGACAAGGGAAAAGGGTGTGACCTTTGTTGCTGTGTGCTTGGAGGTTCTATAAGCCTAAAGTGCAAGGCTTAGCTTTTGGGACCATGAACCACTCGCATCATGGACAATTCGTGACAATACCCGTAGTAGAGTCTTGTTAGAAGCTTCGGCTTGACCATTCCCTTGTGGGTAGTAAGGGGTGGATGTAGCGTGGTTGATGTTGTATCCTTCTATGAAAGCTCGGACATCCCTGTTGATGAATGGCGTGCCGTTGTCAGATATGATACATCGGGGGATACCAAAGCGATAGACGATGTGATCGCACAAGAAGTTGGCAATGACGCCTCCCGTGGCTCGTCGTAGAGGTATGGCTACCCACTTTGTGAAACGTTCTGTTGCGACCATAATCCAAGTGTGACCCCGTGATATTGGGTGGATGGGGCCTGTGAGGTTGAGAGCCCAATAGTGAAATGGCCAAGGGGCCAAGATCATGCGGAGGTTAGACACCGGTGTGTGTATTCTGTCAGTGTGTCTCTGGCAGGGTTGGCAGGGTCGGACATGAAAGATCACGTCAGATTCCATAGTCGGCCAGTAGTACCCTAACCCTAGCAACTCT
Organism: Escallonia rubra; assembly: GCA_033065855.1. Lineage (NCBI taxonomy): Eukaryota > Viridiplantae > Streptophyta > Magnoliopsida > Escalloniales > Escalloniaceae > Escallonia > Escallonia rubra. The sequence goes on along the minus strand of JAVXUO010000529.1, from coordinate 147,000 downwards.
GCATACAGCTTCTGAGAGCCTTGATGCTCACCACAATCACCATTGTGCACTTCGTTAATCACCTCGACTGCTTGGGCACCCTGCAAGCATCGCAGGGTGCGTCCCGAAAATCCCTTGCGAAACAACTCGCCTTCCGTCACGAAATACTTGACCAACTTGCGCTTGATAGATCGTGCTGAGCTGCGGTCAGGTGGTAGAACCCCGTGGGATAAGTACTGGATGAAAGGCTGGCGCCAGTCACCTTCGACGTCAATGACAAGAGCTTCCGCATTGTCCGGTGCATACAAGCACTCGGGACAGTCCCTTTGTATATCTGAGGCATCCTTGGCCATGGATGGCCAATAAAGGCCCATACGCTGGAGGCGACGGTATAGAGGGGGACCGTCGAGGCCACAACACTTCTGATGGCCGAGCTGTAATTTGTGCTTTACTTCTTCCAGAGCCAAACACCTGGCCAGAGTGCCTCCGAGGCATCGTTTGTACAAGACGTCTCCCAACATCAAGAAATCTTTAAAGGTAGAGGCGGAAGCAAGAGATGGCGCCTTAAGTTGGTCGACGATTGGCTGCCTCCAATCATCTGCAGTAGTGTCCTTTGGGACCAGATTCAATGCTATGCATGGTGTTGTCCTTCTGATAATGGTTAGCATGCGCTGTTCACCATCAACTTTTATCTTTGACGCGATCGTGGCCAAGTTGTCCGCATGTTAGTTATGGCACCTGTTATGATGTTCATACTGGTTATGGCCAAGCCTTCCTTCCAAGTGTTGCACCAAGGCACGATAAGGTGCCAAGGCTGGCTCCTTGACTACAAACTTCCCGTCGGCCTGCTTCATGATCAAGTTTAAGTCTCCTTTCACGCATAATGACTTAGCCCCTATATTGGTAGCCAGTATGAGGCCAATGACAAGTGCCTCATACTTAGCTTCATTGTTAGATACCGGGAATACAAGCTTGAAGGATAGGGATGTGGTAACACCCTCTGAGTTTCGAAGGACTATGTCGGCACCCCTTGCCGGAGGGGAGCTCCATTGGGACCTTCGCTAGTGGCTGAGCCGTCGAACTCAAATGTCCACAATTCATCGATGTCAGAGATCATGGCCATCTCTTCCCCATACAATTGATCTGAGGTCAGTTCATATTTTTGGCATAGGAAGAAGGCCAAGAGGTCTGCCAGTGCTTGGCTCCGTAGAGCTGTAGGATTCTTGATGGATAGGCCGAACTCAGCCAATAACAGCAACCAACGAGTAAGCCTGCCAGATAGGGCGCGTGAGCATGTATCACAGTGGATCAGCCTTGGTGACAAGTGTAATCTGGTGCGACAAGAAGTAGTGCATGAATTTCTGTGAGACGTAGACCAAGGCTAATCAGTGCTTCTTGAGCTCAGAGTAATTGGCTTCGGGGCACCTAATTGATCGACTGAGAAAATAAATTGTGCGCTCCACTCCATCCACCTCTTGGGCAAGCAATGCCCCTATGGACCTGGGCGTGGAGGTCAAGTAACGCAAGAGTGGGATACCTCGTTGTGGCACGACCATTGTCTGCGGCGACATGAGGACCGCCTTGATCTGTTCGAATGCTTGTTGTTGGGGTGCACCCCAACTCCATGGTGCGCTCTTGCGCGTCAAGTGCTAGAAAGGCGTGATAAGTTCGGCCAAGGCAGGGATGAATCGGCGGAGGTAAGAAACCTTGCCGAGGAAGCTCTTCAACTGTTTGGTGCTCTTGGGAGGGGGCATCTCTTGGATGGAGACGGCCTTAGAAGGGTCAATGTCGATGCCCTGTCGATTGACCAAGAAGCCGAGGAATTTGCCGGAGGAGACTCCAAAGGCACATTTCAACGGATTCATCCGCATGTTGTATTGTCGACAATGATTGAAGACTGCTCGAAGGTCCGTGAGATGATCACTTTCCCTTTTGGACTTGATGATAAGATTGTCGACGTAGTCCTCTACTGTGCGGTGTATCATGTCGTGGAAGATTGTTGTCATTGCTCTGTGATACGTTGCACCCGCGTTCTTAAGGCCGAAGGGCATGACTTTCCAACAAAAGTTACCCATAAGAGTGCGGAAGGCTGTCTTGGCACAGTCATCGGGGTTCATCCGAATTTGATTGTAGCCCGCGAAACTATCCATGAAAGATAAGGTTTCGTGTCCGGCGGCTGCCTCTGTACGCATGTCGATGTTGGGCAATAGGAACTCGTCTTTAGGGCATGCCTTGTTCAAGTCCTGAAAGTCAATACAAACACGGACTTGGCCGTTGTTCTTTTGCACAGGAACAACATTAGCCAACCAGATAGGATGAGTGATGGGCTCAATGAAGCCAGCTTGTAGAAGTTGTTCGATCTCGTGCTTGATCTTCAATTCGAGCTCAGGGCGGAAGGATCGCGGATGTTGTCGGATAGGGCTGAACCCGGTAGCAATGTTGAGATGGTGTGTCACCAAGGCAGGATCCAATCCAGGCATCTCATTGTAACTCCATGCCAATACGTCGTGATATTCACGAATGAGGGTAACTAATTCCTCTCTTCGGCCCGGGGCGAGTTTTGTGCTAATATATGTCAGTCGAGGTTCCTCGCTCGGGTTAGCCAGGTTAATTTCTTCAAGGTCTTCGCCCTGTGGTCGAGGGCCATCTTCATAGCAGGGCGGGGCAGCGCTCAGGGTAAGTTCAGGGTTTGGCGGGCAATGCTCGGCCGCGCAGCACCATTCAGTTTCAGGGGGGTCAGATGACGAACTACCTGAAGCCCCCGCACACCGTCATAATTGGTAGATAAATTTTCTGTCTTTGACGATGCGTTGGAAGGTTGGTTCGGCCTTCTGTTTAGAGGATTTCCAAGAATAGCTACTCCTCCTAATGTAAACACATATCCACTTGTGGACTTTGTTTCATTAGAATCTGATATCCAGTTGGCATCACTGTATTCTTCTAATACAACTGGATATCTTGTATAATGCAGCCCAAAGTTTAAGGTATATTTTAAGTACCTTAAAACTCTTACAATAGCTATCCAGTGATTCTTCCCCGGATTGCAAGTATATCTGCTCAGTTTACTGACAGCATATGCTATATCGAGTCTCGTGCAATTCATGATGTACATTAAGCTATCAATTATACGCGAATATTCTAATTGAGCTATTCCTTCACCAGTATTCTTTGTTAGATGTAAATTTACATCTAGTTGTGTCTTAACTGGACTATCATCATAACTTTTAAATTTGTCTAGAACTTCCTCAATATAGTGAGATTGTGACAAGACTAGTCCATTTGATGTTTTGGTAATTTTCATACCAAGTATAACATCAGCCACACCCATATCTTTCATATCAAATTTACTGGTCAACATTTTCTTTATAGCCTTAATGAATTCATTATTGCTCCCAATAATGAGCATGTCATCCACATAAAGACAAACAATGACATATCATTTTTCCGTGCCTTAACCGTAAACACATTTATCACATTCGTTGATTCTAAAGCCATTTTCGATCATGACTTTATGAAACTTTTCATGCCATTGTTTCAGAGCTTGTTTTAGTTCATAAAGTGACTTGACAAGCTTGCACACCTTCCTCTTATGATCAGGAGCTACAAACCCCTCGGGTTGCTCTATATAGATCTCTTCATTTAGATCTCCATTTAGGAAGGCTATTTTCACATCCATTTGGTGTATATCAAGATTATTAATAACTGCAATAGCTATCAATATTCGAATGGATGTTATTCTTGTAACTAATGAATATGTATCGAAATAATCAAGGCATTTCTTTTGTCTATATCCTTTGACAACCAACCTGGCTTTATATTTTTCGATCGTTCCATCAGCTTTCATCTTTGTCTCGAAAATCCATTTACACCCTAATGGTTTATTTCCAGCAGGAAGATCCACCAGTTCCCACGTATGATTTTTCATGATGGATTCTGTTTCACTATTAATAGCCTCTTTCCAATGTGGAGCTTTAGGACTCGATATTGCTTCACTGTAAGTACGAGGCTCATTTCTAACAAATATGTTAGAAAATCAGGACCAAAAGATGTAGACGTTCTAGCTCTCTTGCTACATCTTGGCTCATCTTCCTCTTGTGAGGGTTCTTGGTCCATATTAGTTCTTTCTAAAGAACTTCGTTCTTGTGCAACTCTATAAGGAAATACATCTTAAAAGAAATGTGCATTCCTTGTCTCCATTATGGTGTTGATGTGTGCATATCATCAACTTCAGATTTATGCACTAAGAACCGATATTCCGAGCTATGATTTGCATATCCAATAAAAATCCCATCAACTGTTTTAGGTCCTATTTTGACCATTTTAGGTGGTGGGATACCTACCTTTGCTAGACACCCCCACACTTTAAGATATTTGAAGGAAGGAGGACGTTCTTTCCATAGCTCATAAGGTGTATTTTGCAACTTCTTGTGGGGTACTTTATTAAGTATATGATTTGCAATTAAGACCGCTTCCCCCCCACAAGTTATCATGTAATCCAGAATTTATCAACAAAGCATTCATCATTTCCTTTAAAGTACGATTTTGTAGCTCAGCAATTCCATTTGACTGAGGCGCATATGGTGTCGTGGTTTCATGAATGATACCGTGATCGGCACAATATTTTTCATGAGGAAAAACATATTCTCCACCTCTATCACTTCTTAGTACTTTGACTTTCTTGCTAAGTTGATTTTCAATTTCAATTTTGTATTGCATAAATGCTTCTAAGGCTTCATCCTTACTTCTAAGCAAATATACAAAACAAAATCTAGTACAATCATCAATAAAAGTAATAAAAAAAAATTTCCCTCCTCTAGATTGTACTACATTTAAGTCACATAAATCACTATGAATTAGACTTAAAGGTTCCATACTTCTTTCAATTGACTTGAAAGACGTTTTTGCCATTTTAGCTTCAACACAAATTTCACACGCTTTGTGTGAGTCAAAATCCATTTTAGGCAAGCTTTTGTAAGGAACCATAATTCACATAACCTAATCTATGATGCCATAAATTAGGAGATTCCAACAAGTAAGCAGAAGAAATAATTTTATTAATATCGAAATTCGGTACAACTTTAGGCACGATGGTCATTACATTTAACTTAAAAAAACCATCACATAGGTACCCTTTTTCCTACAAACATCCCACTTTTAGTGAGTACAAACTTATCATTCTCAAACACTAACTTGAAACCATTCTTACTCAATAATGAGCCCGAAACTAGATTCTTTCGAATGTCCGGCACATGAAGCACATTGTTGAGACTCAACTCCTTGCCCGATGTCATCTTTAAGACCACCTTGCCCATTCCTTGCACCTTTGAAGATGAAGAGTTTCCCATGAACATATTCTCATTGTTGGCACTCTCATATGTAGTAAACATACTTCGCTCGGAGCACACATGTCGAGTAGCGCTCGTGTCTACCCACCACTGTTTGGGAATTCCAACCAAATTGACTTCGGATACCACCGCAGATAAATTCAAATCTATCACGTCCTCGGTAATTTTGGTAACTTCCGTCACATTGGCTTGATAATGCTTTCCTTTCTTTCCTTTGTTCTTGCGACTGTAGCAATCCTTAGCTCGATGGCCTGGCTTGTCGCACACATAACAATTCCCACAGAACTTCCTCTTTTTATCACCGCCCTTAGAATTTGAGCCGCTTGCTCCACTTGGACCATCTGATTCAGAATTTTTCCTCCTCTTTGACGGACCTTGCTCGCCCTCATTTGCCTTGGCTTCTTGATGATAATTATTGGCCTTTTTCTCAGACCGGCGATTATCCTCCTCAATCCTCAATTTGATAATCAAGTCTTCAAGCTTCATTTCCTTGCTCTTATGCTTCAAATAGTTCTTGAAATCTTTCCAAGTAGGTGGCAATTTTTCAATTAACGCAACCACTTGAAAAGATTCACCAAGTACCATCCCTTCCGCATGAATATCATACAGAATTAGCTGAAACTCTTGGACTTGACTAATCACAGTCTTGGAATCCACCATCTTGAAATCAAGGAATTTGCCGACTACAAATTTCTTAGAGCCGGCATCTTCCGTTTTGTATTTCCTTTCCAAGGATTCCCACAATACTTTAGCATTGACATTGGACTATATACGTTATACAATGCATTGTCCAATCCATTGAGGATGTAGTTCTTGCACAAGAAATTCGAATGCTTCCAAGCATCCACGGCAGCCACAGTCTGCTGGTCAGGATTTTCACCAAGATCAGGTGCATCCTCTTGCAAGAACCTTGCCAAATTCAGAGTGGTCAAGTAAAATAACATCTTTTGTTGCCACCTCTTGAAGTCCTTTCCGTTGAACTTTTCCGGTCTTTCACCAAGTCCAACAGAACCATGAGCAGGTGCCATATAAGGCGTCGCATACACAGTCCCACTACCATGTTGCACGTTGGCTGAACCGGTCTACTTTTCGGAATGGTTTCACTAGCCATTGTTATATCTATCACAGATTATAACAATAATTATTAAACAAAAATAATCCAGTCTATCACAAAAGTATAACGAAAACAGAGTCTAGTATTACTAAAATTAAATTCAGAATTTGAAAATAATTTTAGTATAGTTTGACATAATCAAATAAGAAAACGAAATTTCGAAAACACGGTTTTGAAAAACACTATTTCTACACATGTAACACAAAGTGCGGAATAAGTCTTAAGATTGTTGGATAAAATATGCTTTGTGTACACTTGTGCAGAAAAAACTAAGTACGAAAATATTGAAATATATTATACTAAACAGAAAAACAGTATCAACAAGAACTGTTAAAATTAACTCACTGCAAAATCAGATAAACAGCAATGGAGAACCGATGTGTGAATTTGATTCACTATCCTTAAGACTTATTCATCCTGCAACGGTGCTCACGGCCTCTTGATGAAAGTCTCTCAGGATACAACGGCTACCCGTCTGAAATAGGAGCACTCCAAATTGCAGACCCGACGAACCAAAATAACAACAGAACTCTTTCTTACATAGACACAGTTAAAAAGAAGAAACAAACAGACACAAATAGAATTTCGGGATTTAGTTAATTAAATTTCTGTAACTGACTCGTTTTTATACAGTAAAAATTTACTGGGGGGTGCAACTCTTCACAGCTGGTTGGAAATGTTGCAACTTTTCGGAAAATAAAATAAATAAATAAAAATTATTTAAAATATTTTTGTCCCAAAAAGAATAAAGCCTGATGGGGCGTCAACCTGTGCAACTCTTCACAGCTGGTTGCAATTTTTCGGAAAATAAAATAAATAAATAAAAATATTTTATCCCAAAAAGAATGAAGCCTGATGGGCCAATTCAAGTCCAAGCCATGGTCACGGACCGGGACAAGCGGGCGGCGCGCGCGCGTGGTGGACCTTGGGTCAACCTACAAAATATGGGTATTCCCAAGGGGCCCATATCCATTAGCTCAAGGCTAAGCCTTATAAGGAGACAACATTGATTTTATCTCTTAAATGTGGGATACTCTTTTCCCCTCAAGTTGAACCACCAACTTCAACTTCAACTTCAATTTTCTCATTCACTCCTTGTTTGTTTTAAACTTGTGAATATAATATGATCAATTACTCCAATAGATAAACATAAATCAATTTGTTCCTAACCAAATTATAGTTTGGAACCCATTTGAAAATTGAGTCAAAGTTGCTTCTCCAGAAAGGGTTTAAAACCCAATTCCAACACTAATTACAAAACCTTTCATTGGTAAAAGCAATTAACCGGTATTTTCTTTTGGAATACCCTCACTCATATCTATCTCAATAGGCTCACAAAGTCAACATCTTTGATTAACGATAGATAGATTTTATTTGGCCAAAACTCACAAACAAATTTTACTTTTTTGTGGTATAACACTTGCATCCAACGTAGATAAGGTTGTTAAAAGGGCGATCCATACTAGTCAAGTTCAAAAACACACACCAAGGTCATCAGAAATTTGCTGATCTAAATGCTAGCGTACTCAGATTGTGTTTGTTGAAAGTAACTTGTGCGGCGCCTGCAATGTCGCCTTCATCATTAAGGTCATTACGAAAGAATGCTTTTCTTGGTGTTCCACACTTCTATAATCATCATACCCATGTTTAAATTGGGATTTGATTCCCCATAAGAGTCGATTTTGGGTGCACACAATACAAAATCGACTCTCGATAATTAATTCTTTGCTTTAAAGTACTTGAGAGGCTCAGAGGCCTTTGAGGTAGATTGCCATTGACGTACCATAAGTCCAACTTCATTGTGTATCGATTTAGACATTTAGAATTTACCAAACATGTGCTTACCAGACATGTGTTGTACCCGACACACTTTTAGTTCTTTATGAATTTCTTGAGCTATACTTAACGTATTTGAGGGGTTGCTCTAGGTTTTAAATGCAGGTTTAATATCCAATAATTCTCGCTAAGCTAATTACTTGATTCTGATGGTTCAACTCCTGTCCCCAGGTCATGGGATCTACTTACAATTTGGTGTCATAGAACTCTTTCTTGTAAGATACATAAACACTCTAAGGATTTCTCTGATATAAAATCCAGCTACAAACCCCAAACCAGCACCATTTGATTTCTTTTTCCATCTGATATTATGCAATTCTCCCACTTTTGTTTATTTTATGTGTTTTCTCTAAGTCATGAAATCATGTTATTTTGTCATGTGTTACTTGTGTGTTTCTAATTTTTGAAATTGCATCTATAATTTTTGCATCCAACTCATTAGCAACTAAAAAAAGGTTGAAATTGGAGAAAGAATTGGGATTTGGATCAATTATCTAGGAAGGGGACAATGAATGCATTTTTAACTTGTTACGACGTGACCCCAAACCAAAACCTGAGATTGAAGTGATCGTACACGAATGTCATTCTTTAGCTAGATCTTTTAGTCACTGCCACTTCTCGTTTAGCAGTCATAGGGGGAACAATGTAGCTTATATGTTGGCTAAGGATGCTCGTAGGGCATTTCACAGCAACTCTTCGTGTAATGTACCACGGGAGTGGTTGGTTTGCCCTCTATGGAAAGATGTGAGTTTTTGTTAGTCATTCATTCTTAAAAAAATTCTCATTTCATTGGGGGAAAAAAAGAATATACAAATTTTGCATTCTAGTAGCTAAAATGTGTTTACTAAGTCAAAATTGGGGTGTTTGTGATTTTCGCTTTTTAAAAAAAAAGTATGCATGCAACTCATTTCGTTAATGAAAGCCAGAGTTTTATTTGCAATATCACTACTCATGCGCTTTGATGAGCCGGTGGGATAGCGAAGATATTCCTTTTAGTTGTCCTTGAGATGAAGCGCGACAAAGAGAGAATTCATGATTACTAGTTCAAAATCTTATCGTAAGCAAATTTTGATTTATTAAGAGATACGAGACCAAACTATAGAGTTATTTCACTTTTAATGCTGAAATGCTTTATCAAAATCTCTCTTGACGTCATACACGTGAGTGTGCGCACTCACACACACACTTTTAATAATAAGAATAGAATTCCTATTTCACGTCTCATCTGCATTGCCATTTGCATCTTATAAGACTTGACCATATGACCATACAGAAGGCAGAAAAAATTCTAAAGTTTTTTCCTTGAACTTTTATTGTTTCTTTTATTAACGATTATTAACAAATTCCCTAAGTTTATGCTACACCTTTGTTTCATAATTTAGGATTAATTACACATAAAACCTTATAGTTTGAGGGTTTGTGCTCATTTCACCTTACTATTTTAATATTGGCGTAATTCACCTCACTGTTCATTAATTTATGCTCAACTTACCAATTGATAGGCCAATTAAGTCCAATTTCTTGGATGCCGGTCAAAATTCGAGGGGTAAGAAGGTCAATTTAATCCTTCAATCCACCTCGGCAATAACATCACCACCTCATAATTAATTGGTCCAATCAAAATGCTCCACATGTACAAACCATCTCACCATTGCCACAAAAAAATTTCTTTGCCGTCAAAATCTGGACTAGAGAGAAGGGAGCTAAGGAGGTGGCTCACACACATGGCAAGAGCGGCGACATTGGTGGTTTTGGATCGGCAGAGAAAACCACCACCGTGGGTCCTCAATCCAATTGCCATGTTGTCACCGTCAATAGAACACCACTGTTGTCATTGCAGCTGCAATGACAAAGTCAAAATTGGGGAGTTTGTGATTTTCGCTCTTTTTAAAAAAAATATGCATGCAACTCCTTTCGTTAATGAAAGCCAGAGTTTTATTTGCAATCACTACTCATGCGCTTGGATGGGCCGGTGGGATACAGAAGATAATCCTTTTAGTTGTCCTTGAGATGAAGCGCGACAAAGAGAGAATTCATGATTACTAGTTCAAAATCTTATCGTAAGCAAATTTTGATTTATTAAGAGATACGAGACCAAACTTAGAGTTATTTCACTTTTAATGCTGAAATGCTTTATCAAAATCTCTCTTGACGTCATACACGTGAGCGTGAATAAGAATAGAATTCCTATTTCACGTCTCTTTTGCATTGCCATTTGCATCTTATAAGACTTGACCATATGACCTTACAGAAGGCAGAAAAAGTTCTAAAGTTTTTTCCTTGAACTTTTATTGTTTCTTTTATTAACGATTATTAACAAATTCCCTAAGTTTATGCTACACCTTTGTTTCATAATTTAGGATTAATTACACATAAAACCTTATAGTTTGAGGGTTTGTGCGCATTTCACCTTATTATTTTAATATTGGCGCAATTCACCTCACTGTTCATTAATTTATGCTCAACTTACCAATTGATAGGCCAATTAAGTCCAATTTCTTGGATGCAGGTCAAAATTCGAGGGGTAAGATGGTCAATTTAATCCTTCAATCCACCTTGGCAATAACATCACCACCTCATAATTAATTGGTCCAATCAAAATGCTCCACATGTACAAACCATCTCACCATTGCCATAAAAAAATTTCTTTGCCGTCAAAATCTGGACTAGAGAGAAGGGAGCCAAGGAGGTGGCTCACACACATGGCAACAGCGGCGACATTGGTGGTTTGGGATCGGCAGAGAAAACCACCACCGTGGGTCCTCAATCCAATTGCCATGTTGCCGCCGTCAATAGAACACCACTGTTGTCATTGCAGCTGCATCGTAGAGAAGAGACCTGCAGCCATCGTGGCTTCATGCGGCCATTCTCACTGACCTTTACAGTCACAGTCATCAGCAATTGCACGCCGAAGCACCTCTGATTTGGGTTTTGTCGTTAAATTAATTTTGTTAGGGTTAGTCCGTGGTGATTGGTAGGATGGTGGAGCAGTGGATTGAGTAAATGGATTGCGAGATGGTGATTTTGATTTGGAAGATGGTGGTTGTTTGGTGGTGGCGTGGCGCGGTGGATTCTGTTAATGGTCGTGGGAGTGGAGATAATATTGGAGATGGAGATCTCGCCGGGGTGGACATAGGGATCGACGGAAAGGGAGATATAGTTGCTGAGGCCATCGACGACACAACCGAGGAAGTCAAATCCGGGGTCAATGTTGGCGACAGTGGCGGGAGTGAAAGACCTGACAGAGGTGAAGACTGTTGGGGTTCAATGGCTAGGGTTTTGCTGCCAAGGTGGAAAAATGATTTGAATTGACCATCTTAACCCCTTGAATTTTGACAGGCATCCAAGAAATTGGACTTCAGCCCATCAATTAGTAAATTAAGCACAAATTAATGAACAGTGAGATGAATTACGCCAAAATTGATATAGTCAGGTGAAATGCGCACAAACCCTTCAAACTATAGGGTTTTATGTGTAATTAATCCCATAATTTATGTTCCCTTTTCTAACTCTTTGCAAATTTTAATATTTAACATAAAAACACTCAATTATTTGATAATATAAATGACATTTGAAATGTTATGTACCAAATATTATTTTGTTTAGAGTCGAAGAGGACAAAAATGATGAAACGAGAGGTTCCGGAGTTCATTAGCCCAATTGTACCCAAGTAGTTGGGCCTTTTCAATCTTTCCATCGAGCAACCCATCAAAATACCCCCCAACTCTTCCAGTTTGTAGAAGTTGCTCGGCCTTCTCCCTCGCGCTCAATTCGCCCCCTATTTCTCTATCATCACTCTCTCCTCTTCAATTCAGTCATTCAGATCAGAGACCCAATCGCTCACAATCACATTCGAATCACACTGCTAAATCGTCGATCGACATTCGAAAAGGTAACATCTTTTCCTCTCATTTGCACTCTGATCCACGCATCTCCTCAATGTATAAGTATGCATTCATTGGCGCATTCATTTCTTCACAGATTTGAGCTGGATCTTCGCTGACCAATCAATTTGTCGTATCCGTTTACTGTTAAAGTCAATCCAAGTCACTATAATCTAGTTTCTTTGCACTTTATTTGTTGCTAAAGATCCTGTCGCGAAACTTTTTTAGCGGTCAGGATGGGGGGTGGACACGCGAATAGGGTGCGGAAATAGACTTTCTCTTTTGATTTCTCTGCGCACTAGCTCTAGGTTTTGGAGCTTATTGCATTCAATGCCATGTATTTATGTTGATCAGCATTTAGCTGGAATAGGAGCAGGTAAGTGGGTATGGTTGCTTAGTTGTAATTGAAGATCTAACGCTAAGAAAGTTAGCTTTTTTAATTTTTTGTGCACTTACCTCATACAGCTAATAGAGAATAATTGCTGTTCTGATATATCCACTCCCGTATTATTGAATCCCTTACTTATAATCTAGTATGTTAGCAAGTCATTTGTTGCTATAAGATAACATTCTGTCGCTAATGCACCTTCCTTTTAGCTGAAGCGTGGACAAGCGCTATGGGTTGTGGAAATAGACTTTCCCTTTAATTTCTCTGGTTTTGGAGCTTGTGGCATTGAACGCCATTTATTCACGTTGATTAGCATTATAGCTGCAATAGGCGTAGTTCAGTGGGTATTGTCGCTTATGGTGTTTTAGAGTAGAATTGAAGATCTAATGCTAAGAAAGCTAACTTTTTTTTTTTAATTGTTTGTACACTTACCTCAGTTAGCTATTAGGGAGTTAATCCTGTCCTGATTTACTCACTGCTACAATCTAATTTGTTCGCGTTTCATTTGCCACTAAAAGAGTAACAATTTGTTGCTAATGCACCTTTTTAATGTTGGAATGAGGTGTGGACAAGCGATATGGGGTGTGGAAATAGACTTTCCTTTTTAGTTTTCTGGTTTTGGAGCTAATTGCATACAATGCCATTTTTTTTATCTTGATCAGCAATATAGCTGCAATAGGCTAGCTCTGTGGGTATCATCACTAAGGTGTTTTAGAGTAGAATTGAAGATCTAATAGTAAGAAAGCTAGCCTTCTAACTTTTTCGTGCACTTACCTCATTTAGCTAAGAGAGTAATTGCTGTCCTGATATATTAACTAGCATATTATGGAATCCATAACAAATAATCTAGTTTCTTTGCATTTTGTTTGTCGCTAAATGCCTAACATTTAGTATTTAATGCACTTCTTTTAGCGTCAGAATGAGGCATGGATATGGAGTGTGCAAATAGACTTTCTGTTCAATTTCTCTTGTTTTGGAGCTTATGGCATTGATCAGCATTATAGCTGCAATAAGTCTAGTTCTATGGGTATCATCACTCAGGTGTTTTAGAGTTGAATTCCGGATCTAATTCTAAGAAAGCTAACCTTTTTACTTTCTCGTACACCTACCTCATGTAGCTAATAGGGAGTAATTGCTGTCCTGTTATATCCGCCCGCTTATTATGAATTTCTTACTTATAATCTAGTATGGTCGCACTTCATTTGTCGCTAAAAGATTAACATTTTGTGGCTAATGCACCTTCTTTTAGCGTCAGAATTAGGTGTGGACAAGCCATATGGGGTGTGAAAATAGATTTTTCCTTTTATTTTCTCTGGTTTTGGAGCTTACAGCTTGTGCCATATTTCCTCATTGATCAGCAATGTAGCTGCAATAGGCTTAGTTCACTGGGATTGTTGCTTAGGGTGTTTACAGTATAAAAAAAATCAGATGCTCAGTACATTTACTTTATTTAGCTAATAGAAAGTAAGTGCTGTCCTGATATCTAACTCCTGTATTGTTTGTAAGCAAAAAATTCAATTTGTTTGGCCATATTTGAAATGTGTACTATTATGATATACTCTAAGTGCTGCATAGAGTGTCGGCACCACTGATATTTGAAAAAAGTGGCGACGAAGGTTTTTTTTTCCTTCGAAAATTTTCTTCCATAAACTCCTCTAAGAAGGCTAATTCCACTTTGAACGGCACAACTCTTCTATTTCTGTGCTGGCAACCTACTACTGAATCTAATTGGTTGAAGACTTGAAGTAGAGTGAAAGTGTTTGTTGGTCGTATATAGTGTTGTTATGTACTAATTTTTGTCCACAAAAGCCGGATAGAGATAGTTGAATAAGTTGTGGTTATGTAGTTTTATACATTTTTCTAGTTTTTATACACCTTCTGAATTGATCTTTCCAGGTAATGTACTCTGTGGTGCTGTTGGACAAGCCTTAGTAGGTTAGTTCCATAGCAATTGTGTAATGGAAGAGGAAGAAACGCTAAAGTATAGGGATATTGGTTCTGAAAATCATGACAAAGGCAGTGGCAACTTGGAGGAAATGGTTGGAACCTCTGATTCAGAACAAGTTGGCAGTGTTGGTGGTATCTTAGATGATGCAGGTCGTGACGAACTTTTGCAACGGGTTGAGTCTGTAGATAAAGTTGTGGACGATGATCTTTTTGAACAGGTATCATTGAAAGACCAAGATAAGACTGTTGGGGACTTTCAGGTAGGTCAAGTGGGTTTAAATGAATCTTGGAGTCCAGATAATTCGAGACACTCATCTGGTGTTAGTGAGGAAACCTTTGAATTCTCATTCGGAAAAGTTGCCACAGAGTTTGATTCTTCCGTTGTTGCTGAGGTGCGCCATGATCTCCACAGTTCAAGCCCTGGGATTGAGAGACAATCAACTGGTCATGTCAGACAATCCTCCTCTTCTACTAGTCCCGATTCTGGGTTGTATATGTTTGGGGACGGTGGGTACTCTCCAGTTGGTTCACCACAAAAGCCTAGACCGAAACCTGTCATGCCAAATGTGTCTCCTGAGCTCTTACATTTAGTGGATTCTGCTATCATGGGAAAGCCCGAAAGCATGGACAATCTGAAGAATATCGTGAGTGGTGTAGAGAGTTTTGGAGACGGAGAGGAGGCTGAGAGTATTGCTTTCTTGGTAGTTGATTCGCTTCTTGCTACAATGGGAGGTGTTGAGTCTTTCGAAGAGGACGAGGATAACAATCCTCCCAGTGTGATGCTGAACTCCAGGGCTGCCATAGTAGCAGGTGAGCTTATTCCTTGCCTGCCTTGGCTGGGGAATTTCGAGGGTCTTATGTCCCCTAGGACTCGGATGGTTAGAGGATTGCTCGCAATACTTCGTGCTTGCACAAGAAACAGAGCCATGTGCTCTGCAGCGGGTTTGTTAGGGGTTCTTTTACGCTCAGCTGAGAAGATTTTTGTCCAGGATGTTGATTCGGCAGAGCAACCAAAATGGGATGGAATCCCTTTATGCTATTGCATTCAGTACTTAGCTGGGCATTCGTTAAGTGCAACTGATCTGCATAGGTGGATTCAAGTGATCACAAGAACACTCACTACCACTTGGGCAGCTCGTCTAATGCTATCTTTGGAGAAGGCTATGGGTGGGAAAGAGTCAAGAGGTCCGGCATGTACATTTGAGTTTGATGGTGAAAGCTCTGGTTTGCTTGGTCCAGGAGAGAGCCGTTGGCCCTTCACTAATGGATATTCATTTGCAACATGGATCTACATTGAGTCGTTTGCGGACACTCTAAACACTGCTACAGCTGCTGCTGCGATTGCTGCTGCTGCTGCAGCCAAATCAGGGAAATCCTCGGCTATGTCAGCTGCCGCTGCTGCAAGTGCACTAGCTGGTGAAGGAACAGCTCACATGCCGCGGCTGTTCAGCTTCTTATCTGCTGATAATCAGGGCATGGAGGCTTATTTTCATGCTCAATTTTTGGTCGTCGAAAGTGGGAGTGGAAAGGGAAAGAAGGCTTCCTTACATTTTACTCATGCATTCAAGCCTCAATGTTGGTATTTTATTGGTCTGGAGCACACTTGCAAGCAGGGGATACTTGGGAAAGCAGATAGTGAGCTGAAGTTGTACATTGATGGATCCTTGTATGAAAGTCGTCCTTTTGATTTCCCTCGAATATCTAAGCCACTTGCATTTTGCTGCATTGGTACTAATCCACCTCCCACAATGGCTGGTCTACAACGTCGTCGTCGTCAGTGCCCTTTGTTTGCTGAGATGGGACCTGTATATATCTTTAAAGAACCGCTTGGCGCAGAAAGGATGGCTCGTTTAGCTGCCAGAGGTGGAGATGTACTTCCTTCTTTTGGTCATGGGGCAGGGTTACCATGGCTAGCGACAAATGACTATGTGCAAAATATTGCAGAAGAAAGTGCACTTTTGGATGCAGAGCTTGGAGGATGCCTCCACCTCCTCTATCATCCTAGTTTGCTTTGTGGGCGTTACTGTCCAGATGCTTCTCCTTCTGGTGCTGCAGGTTTTTAAATTTCTCCTACGCATTCGAAACTAATATTAGAAATTCTATAATAAATCACTGCATGCTCAATGTTCAATAGTTCCTAATATACATAAATTTTGCAGAATCCATGAGGTCATAATTGTTAGTATCCTATATTTGTATTTAGTCAAATATCTATCAAACTTTGAACCAGTAGTGCTGTGGGATGTAGAACGAGGATATTACGACGATGCTCTCTGCATTTTTCCCCTTGAATCTCTTTTTCTTATCTTCCATTCATCTTCTTCCGCGCTCCATTGTTGCAATTAACTCCACATGGTTCGACTTTTGACCCCGTTAGCTGTTCTGAAATACGCCAC
This sequence comes from Escallonia rubra, assembly GCA_033065855.1. Lineage (NCBI taxonomy): Eukaryota > Viridiplantae > Streptophyta > Magnoliopsida > Escalloniales > Escalloniaceae > Escallonia > Escallonia rubra. Next base: position 130,111 of record JAVXUO010000529.1, on the reverse strand, counting down.
TCACCTTCTCCACCAAATTTTTATCATGCCATCACGGAAGTTATTCTTTGGTCGAATTGGGTTCCCCCTCTTGGTGGAGCAATTCCATCATAAAGGCTTGAGCCCTTGCTTAAATAACTTAGCATATAGCTGTGGGCTGTTTACATTTCCTTTCTGTGTTTGTGGCTTGAAACTTTTGCAGATACCTTGTCTTTCCTACCTCTGTTCTTGCATATTTCAGGCATGCTTCGAAGACCTGCTGAGGTACTTGGGCAAGTGCATGTTGCTACAAGAATGCGCCCTGCCGAGGCATTGTGGGCCTTGGCATATGGGGGTCCTTTGTCATTACTTCCTCTGGTAGTAAGCAATGTTGATGAAGGTAGCTTGGAACCGCAACAAGGGAGTGTTTCTTTGTCTCTGGGCACAACTGCTCTTGCTGCTCCCATATTCAGGGTTATATCTATGGCAATTCAACACCCTGGAAACAATGAAGAATTGTCTCGTATAAGGGGGCCCGAGCTTTTGTCACGAATTTTAAATTTTCTTCTGCAAGCTTTGTCTTTACTTGATGTCGCAAAGCATGGAGTAACAGATGAGGAACTTGTTGCTGCAATTGTGTCTTTATGTCAATCTCAGAAACATAACCATAAACTTAAAGTGCAGCTCTTCAGCACGCTGTTATTAGATCTGAAGATATGGTCCTTATGCAGCTATGGACTACAAAAGAAGCTTTTATCATCTCTTGCTGATATGGTTTTCACAGAATCAACTGTGATGCGGGATGCTAATGCCATTCAGATGCTTCTTGATGGCTGCAGGAGATGCTATTGGACTCTTCGTGAAAATGACTCGATGAATACATTTTCAGTAAATGAGGCAACACGTCCTGTTGGTGAAGTAAATGCTTTAGTTGATGAACTCTTAGTGGTTATCGAACTCCTAATTGTGGCAGCTTCTCCTTCATTGGCTATGGATGATATCCGCTGTTTACTTGGGTTCATGGTTGACTGTCCACAACCTAATCAGGTAACTCACCTGAACCCTATCATGGAAGTAAATATTAAGTTGGTGCACATATTTTGATTTTAATGGAGTGTAGGTGAGCCTTGCAATACGTAAATCGTTGCTCTATGGTAACCTGGGTTATTGGTTTGAAACAAGGAAACAACCTCTTTACAAAAGTGGATTAAGGCTGATCCAAAAGCTGCAGCGGTTTGGGAGCCTTGTGCCTGGGCCACCTCTCCCTTTTTCTTTTATAGAAACCAGTTGGTACAAAGGTTAGGTGCACGCAGTGGAAGACCTAAATGTGTCAAAATTCAACTTTGATAGGTTGTATATCTTTTTACTTTTTCACTCAATCTTTGGAGTGGGACTTAAACATCAAACATACAAATTTCTACATCACATGGCACAGTTCATCGTCCACGAGCTCCCCCTAGATTTCAACTTCTTCTCTAAAAACCACACTTCATTTACTCTGACTGCTTAGTAATACTTCTAACACTAAAACTAGCAAGGTCAAGTACCCATCTTGGTACGGAAAGACAATAGAACCTTCCCTATGTTTAGTATATTGCTCCAACATGGGGCATAATAACAGCCGGGCTGACAGGGTTAGGCCACTAGTGCACAATTCTTTTGTTCTCCTTTGCTGTAGTACTTTGCAAGAGCCTTGCACAAACATCATCTTTTTTGGTTTTGTCTAGTCATGATCATCCTTGCTGTCTAATATGTCTTGGGAAAATGCCACATAAGAGCATGTTCATATCATGATAGCGTTCTCAATACGTTTATGTGCCTCAAATTACCCAACTAATTTATCTCACCATTCGACACTGCAGTGGCAGGAGCCTTGTGCATTGGGCAGGACTGCACTATATTCTATGAGATACTGTTATGAATGTCCTGCGAAATCACTGTTTCTGAATATGTTTATCATGCATGAGTTTTAGATCCGTGATTGTGCTGGTTATGTACTCTCGAGTTAAAAGATTGATCATCACAATCTCTTACCCAATATGAACCTTTACTTTGCAGAGAAATACAAATAATGTTGACATTAACGGCCTTACAACCTAATAGTGTTTGTGTGGGGCTCTTAGTGTGAGCTATGTCAATTCATTTAATTGGAAATTTTATAAATTTATGTTGATTACTACTAAACTTGTTTTCTTCAGGTTGCGAGGGTATTGCACCTGATCTATAGGCTGGCTGTACAGCCAAATACTTCTAGGGCCAATATATTTGCGGAGGCTTTCATATCATGTGGCGGCATAGAAACGCTTCTTGTCCTATTGCAGCGGGAAGCAAAAGCTGGAGACCATTACGATGCACATGCTTCCATTGAGAACAATGAAAGTTCTCCAATCGAGGGGTCTCCACTCAATAACAGTATCGGAGTTTCGGAAGCAAGTCATGGTGATGATATAGGATCTGGGGAGGAAAAAGAATTGCTATCACATGAGAAAGATCTTGAATCTGAATCTCTTAATGATGGTGACAGCCCTTTTGCTGTTCCAGCAGGCTCTAGTATTGAAAGGACGGTATCTGCTGCCGAAAATCCTTTCAATAAAAATTTGGGTGGTATAAGTTTTTCAATAAGCGCTGACAATGCTAGAAATAATGTCTATAATGTGGACAACGGCGATGGAATTGTTGTCGGGATTATTGGTCTTTTAGGCGCTTTAGTTATATCAGGACATCTGAAGTTTGGCTCGCAAGCACCTTCAACTACGGGAAGCCACAATACTGGTTTGCTCGAGGGAGGTGGTACCATGTTTGAGGATAAAGTCTCTCTCCTACTTTTTTCCTTACAAAAAGCTTTCCAAGCAGCACCAAACAGGCTTCTGACTAGCAATGTCTACACAGTTCTATTGGGTGCATCGGTATGTCATTTTCTTTCTTGCTATGCAATCCACTTTTTTCACCGTGAGACTAGTGGTCCCTGCAAACATCGTGCTGTATCAATTTTTTTTTTTGTGTCTTAATTTCTCCTGTTACTTTGTTTCGTTTTATCTTTGTGACCTAATCCTTGGATATTGGTAGACAACTAGAAGTAAATTACGTCTGCATTGATGTTTGCTTTAGATTCTGCCTAAGATTATCTCATGCTTTAACTCAAGCACGTGTATTTTTGTAGCGCTTCTTGTCACCTGCCATAAAACACCTTATCATTTTACTCTTCTGGTCCTCATTTTCTAAAGAAGTATTAGGTCAGTCAATTTTTACAAGTACTGTTCGGAACCTAACTGGTGGAAATTGACCTGCCCACGAGGCCAGTTTCTAAAATGGATGTTGGGGCTCCTCGCCCTCAATCTCGATTTGACAGCATACTTTAACTTCTTGCCTTTCACTTCATATACCTTGAAATAAATCTATAATTTTATCAACAAGTTATTTCTAGAATAGTTGATTGGCATAAACATTTATCGCACCTGGTGATTCTGTGGGGGTGGTTTAACAAATTATTGCTAGAATGATTTCATTGGCATAAATTTTTATTGCACCTGGTGACTCTGTAGGGGTGGTAATGCAATTTGGTATGCCAGGTGAAGGATAAAAAATATGTAATTTGGTAATGCCAGGTGGGGGGGAGGGGGGGACAATATTTGGCTGCCATTTTTGACCATCTGTTAGTTCAATGGTCTACTGATACCCTAAATTAGCAAACTGAAATGTGTATACCAAAATTTTGGTAGAAGTGGTGTTTTTGGCTAATTTAATATGACAAAGTCAGATAGCCATTAGCTACTAGATGTTAGTTTTTGCTTCTTCTTGGCAAGCAAAGTGGCGTGTACATATAGCTGTGCAGAAATTTTTCATTAGTACTATGTATATCCTGCCAAAGAGAACCAAAGAAGCATCCTCAACGAACCGCTACCCTAAAATACCGAACCAACTAAACCAATGTACCAACACCGGTATCACGTATTGAAACGAATAACGAACGAGGTAACAGTGGTCCTTGATTTGTTGAATCTTGACATTTTTTTTTTCAGAAAACCATTTAGTAATCATGTCCTGGTACTTTGTGTTTTTTTTTTTTTTCCTCAACTTGTATTGGGGTTTCCCTCCCTTTGAGGGAGTTTCGTTTTTTATATCAAGTACTTGCATAAAAGTAGTTGTTTTTGAGATTCAGTAATTGGTTCCTTGCATAAGCAACATTGGGTGTTGCAAATTGGATCCTTGTTGGACTGTTATATTGTGAACTAATGCCAGTTTCTACTTTTAACGGGAGAAATATCCAAACATCTCTATGAAGCGTAGAATAGTCTGCTTACTAAGAAATCCGGCTCTCCTCTTATTTTAGCATTTACACAGCTTGCCCACATTGTATACAGACATCTGAGAATTTTTTACCCTTCTGATTCAGATCAATGCGTCTTCAACAGATGATGGGCTGAACTTCTACGATTCAGGTCATCGCTTTGAGCATTCGCAGCTGTTGCTGGTTCTTTTGCGCTCACTTCCATATGCATCCATGAGTTTGCAAAGTCGAGCACTACAGGTACTATCATATGGCTTCTGGTTTCTTGGTTTAGGTATACTATGGTAAACATGATATTTATATACATTTAGGGCGTATGCCCTAACTCAGTACTGACCTTCCAAAAGAGGCTTCCGAGCCAAGAAGAAATACATTTGGAGCTTAGTTGCAGGAAACTCCTCATATGGTGACGCTTCTCTCTCGGAAACTCGTTTTTGCGATCCCAAGTTAGGAGCTCCATGGGATCTCGTCCCAAGCTCATATGGGAACTCGATCCCGTCAGCTGGACAGAGATGCATGGAACAAGTGAGAGAGTACCTGAAAATCAAGCCATTTTCGACTCAATTCCTTGTTTCTCTCTTCCTTCAACTCCATAAAGCCTCCTTGTTTGTTGTTGCTGACTACCCTCCTCGAAAGAGCAGAGCTTGTCAATCACTGCTCTTTCTCTCTCTCTCTCTCTCTCTCTCTCTCTCTCTCTCATTTGTGTAAACTATAGTTCAGCAAATGGTAATACTCTTTTACGCATTTATTTATTCAAGCCGCTCCCAACCTTAGATTCTTTCAGAAGCTTACGCTCCCCCGTTCCCGCCCCCGCCCCCGCTTTGTGCAACTAAGATTTGGAGTGCATATCCCCTTTCTTCAGTTATGTGAGCAATTGAATAAAGCTTCAAAAAAGGTTTCTTAAGTTTCCTTCATAAACCAATGTTGAATAGTTTACTAGGCGTGAGATATGTACATGTACAAAGACCAGATAATCACATCAATATGGAAAATGATTTAAGTCCATCCATCCATTTTAGTATGGCAATTGTGCAACATACTACCTAACTGATAGTTGCTGTTTGTCTACTGCTGGGAGTGCTTTTCCCCATTGCCCATAAGTTAAACCAAATGTCCCGGAGTTTTAAATTGTTCCACAAGCACCCATAGTTTCAGAAAATTGGCTATCAAACGCCAATCTTGCCATTAAAAATCACAGTTATAAAGTGTGATTTTTGAAAAATCGCAGTTTCACACTGTAACCTATGTTGCATGGACTTGGTAGTCCATGACCTCGTTGGATACATCCGAGTGTTGGACTCGCCCTTTTGAGAATTCAAGAATACTAAGATACAGGTCCGTATTTGAACAATATAGTACTATATGAGATTGAGACAAGACAGTAATATCTTTTTGAGGCTATACGTAATTAAATATTAATTACTAGCTCTCCGCTAAGAATATAACACCGTTTCAGTTGTATTTATGCCTTTTATTTCAGATTTTATGTAAATTTTTTACGTGTTTGGTATAAGAAAGTGCACAAAAAGAATAGAGAAAAGAGAACAGTGTCAGTGGTGCCCATTAAAAATGCGTTAAGTTGCATCCAGCCTGTCAAAAGCAAAACATTTACATGCCGGTCAACTCTCTCTCTCTCTCTCTGTGCGTGTGTCTCCCCCGAAAGTCGCACCATCTGAACTGCAAATCCTGACCTAGTCTTCTGGCACATGAAAAGGTTCACACTAACTCCGGCCCTCATGCATTTGTATCTCTATCTGGGTGAGATAGTGTATCTTAGCTTATTCAGAACAATAAAAGTAAAATTTTTGTGTGATTTTATCTCTTTGCTCTCTGATCATTCTATTCCGCACGGATTCTATGGAATAAAGTGTCATCTCTTTTCTTCAATTTTCGGTCAAGCAATTTGCACTCCATTATTTGATGGTGCAGCTTGATCCGTTTTCCTCTTGATTTATCCCGTGCAATCAATACTTGTGATGGGGAGTGTTAAGCATGATATACATTGTTGGTCCTATTGTCTAACAATTCAAGATTCTAGAGCAAATGGTGACTTTAGCATATATTAGTATCTGTAGTTTCACTGTAATGTTTTCTTATTCTCATTCTTCTGAGTGTTGTGGTGAATTGAACAAATTGTCCAAAGGGCTAGGATGTGCTTACAATTAATCCATTATTTGCTTGCTTGGGTGATATAAAGGGGAATTATTCAGGTTCGGGACATGATCCATGCGTAATACCATTTCTATTCATTTACTTTTGACCAAAAAAAGTGAATTTGTAAGATTGTGATGATTCCTTAGGAAACTGTTGCTACTGAAATTTAGACAGCCCTAAGCGTGAGAAACAGAACCTGCACAGCCCCTGAGGAGACTAGAAAGAGAAGGGGTGAATGCTAAAGGTGATCCGGCATTTTTAACCCCGAACAAAAAAATTAATTTTCGTTTATCATACCAGACATGCTTTATGTGTGTCAATCCTAGTAAGTATGAAAGTATAAACTAGCCATTTGCTAAATGACTTTCAAATATTAGATCAAGTCCTAGATTCTTTACTAAAGGAAAAAGGAGAAACTCTCAAATATGTGGTGCCCGAGCTTGCTCCTACCTTTGTCATAGATTTGAATCTTCTTGACTGGTGTATCAATTCATCTACAATCCCCATCAAGACTTACTTCTCTTGTAAATTACCAAAAGCAATAGTGTTTAGCAAAATAGAGCCGCGTCCCAATGTTATTCTCGGCTACCTGGAGGGGTGAAGTGGGCTATGATAAGAAGTATAATTTTACTACGCGCCATCAACCTCAGACCCTTAGTTACACAAAGCGGGGGCGGGGGCGGGAACGGAGGCGGGGGAGCATAAGCACCTGGAAGAATCTAAGTTTGGGAGCGGCTTGAATAAATAAATGCGTAAAGAGTATTACCATTTCTTTAGTATAGTTTATGAGAGAGAGAGAGAGAGCACTGATTGACAAGCTCTATTCTCTCGAGGAGGGTAGCTAGCAACAACAGACAAGGAGGCTTTAAGGACTTGAAGGAAGAGAGAAACATGGAATTGAGTTGAATAGGGCTTGATTTTCAGGTACTCTCTCACTTGTTTCATGCATCTCTGTCCAGATGACGGGATCGAGTTCCCATATTAGCTTAAGACGAGATCCCATGGAGCTCCTAACTTGGGATCGCAAAAGCGACTTTCAGAGAGAGAAACGTCACCATATTAGGTGTTTCCTGCTACTAAGCTCAGACCTACTGTCTTGTGCCTAATAAGTAGCTCATCAATTTGAGTAACTCAAATTCTTTGTGCAAATTGGTCCTGGTCTTGTTGATGCATAGCTAACTCATTTCTACGTGCAAATTCAGCTGGAACTGCTGAAAAAATATAAGTGTTTTCTTTCTGTGAATAATAAAAAAAAGCTAGATAGTTTGATCAATTGTGCGACTTTTTAACAGCGGTGTTGACTAAAGGATGCTGAGGCGGGTAGAGGTTAGACACTAGATTGATGTAAACAAGTGCTTTCTTTGGGGCAGTTGGGCATCACTCAATTACTATAAAACACTAGGCCTGCCTTTTCAAATAATGTGCAGTGCTTACATCAAAATTGTATGATGTAAGATATGAATGATATGGCTTAGTAAAGCAGGAAATGGTTTGCTCTTAAATTAGGGAGTGGGGTGTTCATGCCCTTGAGAGCCAGATGAGGTGGGCTTGTGGGGGAGTGTTGCTTTTGGATGGGCAGATTTTTCCTTTAACATCTCTTTTACGGTTGGCAAGGGGACGCAGGTGAGGTTCGGGTTGATCAACATCTGCATGGGTTTGCTCCCCCACCCCCTCCCCCCAACTTGGGCCTTTGTTCATGTTACCTGATTTATTGTCATTGATAAAATTGCAAATATTGGTCTGAAGAACTTATGACTATAATCTACAGATAGTGGTGAAATAACACGAACTTCAGAAGTACGTAGTTAATTGCAACCCATGTTTTATGGTAAGCTTTTTGCTTACCTTCTCCTAGTCATCCTAGCCTTTGTCGCTACTTTTAGAGTCCTTTTTTGAAATATGGCTTAGCTACATCTTAGTTTTAATCAATTAAACTCCTGCCATTTCCTTGGAATCTGAACTTTGCAAGAATTTGGACACAATCTTCTAATTTGCTGTTGACTGAGGTTTGAGAACACTGTGTATCTGTGTTCGTGCTCTGTTGTACATGTTGACAGAAAGAAGTTAGGTCATACGCTACTCTTATAGTATGTATTTGCAAGTGTCCTGTGGGATGGGCAACTTGATGCTTTTCTAATGCATGAGATTTTGATCCTTGCCATCAGTTTAGGTACCATACAAGCTCAAGACTCTTTTCAATTGGTTAGGCCAACATTGATTAGGGTCATGAAGACTAATTCGTTGAGCTATAAATTGATAAGTTTCTTCACTTTGGAGAAAGGTTATTAAATCTGTATTACATAGTGTTCATCTCTGAGGGTTACTTAAGAAGCCATTTTGTTGATTTCACTTTCTCAGATAATTTTAGGCAACAACATAAATAAACATGCTGTTATGTATATATAGTTTTCAGTTCTTTTTGTTATAAGTTTCATTCATACTTCCACATGAACCTTTCTTTTTGTTATAAGTTTCATATCATACTTCCTCATGAACCTTAATGACACTTCTTTATGATGATGTATGATAATTCGAAATTGGTGGAAAGGTAAAACAAAGATTCTAATTTCCAACTATGTCCACTTTCTTCATCCTATACCCTGATATTTTTTGGCTTTCACTGGAATAGGCTACTTTATGGGGGATATAAAATGAACCCAATATAGGCGCTTGCGTCAGTTGTTTTGTATGCCTAAAATGGATCATATTAGAGATTTCTTTCCTCCTACGGTGGTCTTGTTGAACTCATGCTTTATTTCTTATACTCCTCTCTGTGTGATTCCAGGATCTTCTGTTTTTGGCTTGCAGTCATCGAGAAAACAGAAGCAGTCTTACTCAAATGGAGGAATGGCCTGAATGGATTCTGGAGGTTCTTATATCTAATCACGAGGTACCATTTTCTGCCCTCATTTTGAGAATTTTAATTTATTATGTTTTCGCTCCTTGCAACAGTGTGATGACTGGACATAATGGGGAGCTAGTGGCTAGAATAGTTAATTGGTTTGAGCAGTGATTTTGATTGCTCCGAATCATTTATCTGATTATTAGATCTCTTACTTGCTTTTAATAGTGTCACTGCTCCTGCAGATGAGCGCAAGTAGAAGTTTACGCTCTTCGAGTTTCAGCAACGTAGAAGACCTCATACACAATTTCCTAATTATCATGCTAGAGCATTCAATGCGCCAGAAGGATGGATGGAAGGTTGGATTTCTGAACCCAACCACACACGCACCTCCCCCCCCCCCCCCCCCCCCCCCTTTTCAGACTAAATATTGATCAAGAGCTATCGAGAGCAGCGAAGCGAATGATGTCTCATGTCTGCATAGCCCTTATCGTTGTTAATTAGGAGGAGTTGTTTAAACAAAAGGAACAAGTTTAACAAATTCTGAACAAGGAAGTGCATGCGTACTCCTCCCGCCCTTCATCCCGTGGCAAAGTACTGCTTCCCTTCATTATGATCCTTCCAATCTTGTCTTACTAGAATGGTTCAGTTGTCATATGAGTAGCCAATTCGGGTTAAAGGTGGGTCAGAAGGACCCACCTCGACCCATTTAGTCGCAGATTAGTGTAAAACCTCTCGTAATCAGTCCATGAATCCTGATTTTTGTGGTTCCAACTCATTTAACTCCTAGACTATCCACACTGACACCCATTTCAAGTCCGTGCAACATAAAGTGGCATACTCGTAGTGGGGTTGCGAGTCTGAGGGCGGATGCAAGTGCGGGAACATCAATTTTACTAAAATGACGACTGCGGGAGTGCTTCTGGTGCGTATATCATATTTTTGTTTGTGATTATAAGTAGAGGGGACTTTGTTGTTTTGATCACCTCTAAGTATAAAACTAGTTAGTTCTTTCAGTGGCTCTCAATGTGTTTGTCAAGTGGGCTGTCCAAGGTTCGTACTTCACTTTCTTCACTGTTTGATCATGAAAAGTCAAGCTGTGATTTCACCTGGTGGTATAGACTTGTGGTTTGCAAGTGAACCCTGTGTTGTGAATCTCCTCAAAGAAAGCCGGTTTACCTTTGCCAAGTTCAACTCTCGCTCCCAAAAACTCAGTTAGCGAGTCATATGCAAGTTCTCATCGAAGTTGCAAAGTCATGGTCTGAGTGCGTTCTCGAAGCCCACTACGACGAACTTTGTCACTTATGGCGATCACCTCTCTTTCTAGCTGTTGATACATTATGCTGCATTACATTTTGACCTTTACACCTGTTCTTATAAGCATTGACTCTTCAGAGTAATTTTTCGTCCTACAGACTTAAATCTTGATTACATGCATTTTGCTAGAGCATGACATATAGATACAATTAGCAATTGTCTTAGCAACAAACTAGCGAGCACTCTTATATTTCCAAATGCTAAGGAATGTTAATTGTAGATTTAGCTTAAACCAGTAAAGCAACTCGTAGTGGAGTGGCTCTGCCACTAAAGTAAATCCTAGGTTTTCTCTTGATTTGTGCTTTCTGAGATTGGTTGCTAGATGGGCAGAGCAAAGTAGAAGGGTCAATAAAATCTAGTCTGAGATGGTGATGGAAGGATGGTGTAGTGCAAATTGAGATGGGGGAGCCCTATCATAACCGATGTCATGACCTGAAGCTTGGGTCTAGAACCACAACTGTTAAATCAACATATAGCCCAGATATATTAGCCTGGCTATTAGTACTATTAATCTTAACACAACCACAGGGGCAAACGTGTCTGCCTAATGCTTGATATAACGAGTTCACATAAGAAGTTTATGGAATCTTTAATTTCACCTGGCCAAACCCGGCCAAACTGTCAAATTCCAAAGTTTTGAAGTAGTTTGACTTATAAGTGAACTAAAACTACAGTGAAATATATTCCAACTTGCTAACATAATCCTAATCTCTTTTGACTAGGTTCTTTACTAGCACCCATACGCCAAATGTGGCATGTCACTGAGGCCGTAACTCCGCAGCCTACACCAATTACCCTTGGTAGCACCCCGGATCTGTTCCAACAGGCCGCTATGAGGGTTACACCCTGATGAATTTTACGTAGGATTGATGTTGTTAAGGCATCACTAGATTATGTCCATCAACATTTTGTGCCCTCTTTACCCCGGCCAGACCAGATATAAAAGACAGTTACAGTGCCACAGCATTTGCAGTACCACAGAATCAGAATAGTTCTACAACAAATTCCAAAACAATTTCTTCGAACAATGTAGCGGAAAGCAAAGCCAATGTTCAAAGTGTCCAAGCAAGTATTATCTTAAATAATTTGGTTTGCAAGCAGATTAGATCGAAGGTAGAGAAATGATAGTACTTTCACCAACATAATAATATGTTGCAATCGACTCTTATTATGTTGTAATTAGTAACTTGTTTATCACCATGTAATTTTACTGTTGCCAACATGCTGACTTCTATTTCAAGGGACCACCAAAGTTTGACCTCCATTGGCAGACTCGTTAGTATTTGTTCTATATTCAACTTCTGCGATGAAGTCTGCAATATACCCAATTATTAAGTCCAAAACATGTAAAGACCCGTTACAAATCCATTTTTTGCGTACAAACAAACACCGTTAAAACCGACGAGACACCTGAAGAAATATTACAGAAAGAAGACATGGGCAACATGAATGATGTCTTGCTGTTTTCCCCCTCAGTGCTTGATTCCTTCTGTTTCCCCTGACAGTTTAATATTTTTTGTTGAACTTTTTCGCCTGATGTAGTTGAATAGTCTCTGTCCTCGTCGTTTAGTGCTATCCATTGATTTGTATTATTTGGCTTTTACTTCTTTTCAACAGGATATTGAGGCTACAATTCATTGTGCAGAATGGCTTTCTATGGTTGGTGGATCTAGCACAGGCGACCACAGAGTTAGGTACTAAGCATACTTGAGTTGACCTAAAAGATAACTATAACTGTTTTTGTGCCCTTATAATTGTATATTATATTACTGAGGAAAAGCTTTCAATGCAAGGGGAGCACTGACAGTGTTCTCAAATGATTGAGAATATTATCTCACCAGCTAATATTAGTAGTTGATTATGAATACCATTTTGCATAGAAGTTGACATACAACCATAACGTGTACAAAATGTATCACTGCTCGAAAACAACAATTACATTTAACGGAACTGGAAAAGAATATAAAGTGGTTTCATGATGAATTTGGTGCTTGCCGGACCCAAATATTGAATGATTATTGACGTCCTGAAAAAGTGGTCTTCCCTGCACATTTTGAAAGCATCTTAACCGCTATTCCTGCAGTGCTGTTTGCAATTGGCGTTTCTTCCTTCTGGTCCTCTCTTATCTCGTCTTCTGGGATCTAAATATTGTACTATTGCAATGCATATTACATGAGCAGTAATGCTTGAAAGATAACAACATAATATGAACAAACACATATTCAGCGTTATAAAGTTGGCAAGATGACTCGCAGCTATTAAAATGCTGCAAAAACTGAGTCATTACGAATTGAGAGGATAAGAAGAATTGAAATAGTTTTTGGAAGAATCGCTGATGCATGTTCCAGAGCACATGGAATGGCATGCTTGTACGAAATTTTACTGGAGTCTGCCTGTCCTTTTAAAAGAAAAAGACAATCACGGTGTTTCTGTTTATTTTGTCATGTAATTTAAGGGTAGATTAGAGCACCTGGATATTTTAGTGAGTCATTTCTGATTTTGCAAGAACTTCTGTAGATTTTTCTTTTGCTCTGTCTTTGGCAGGAAGTACTGTTGATTTCCTACTTCCAAGTTTAACCAAATATAATATATCGGTTTCTGATTATTGCATGTTCACTTATTTCTATGTGTCCCAAAGACGTGAGGAGTCATTGCCTATTTTTAAAAGAAGGCTTTTGGGGGGCTTGCTGGACTTCGCTGCTAGAGAACTGCAGGTTCAGGTAAAACATTACTTTTCTGGAGTTTGAGACTTGCTTCATGTGTTTCTTTCTTTACCTTTCCAATGAGGACTACCACATAGTTAATTGGAAAAGTCTATTTCCCGTTAATGCATGGTGCTCTGAAGATTAAAGGCCTCAAAGATTCTAGTTATCCTGGGAATTAGCTTTCCAAATATTTATCTGCCAAAAAAATAAAAAAACTACGGAAAAAAATTTCCAGATATATTCTGGAGGAGGATAGTCTTTTCAGGTTTGGTGATTTTGGAGGAAATATGGAGCGAATTCCATTCACATATTTGATCCTTGGATGATTATGAAAGGTCAAGAGGGTAACATTCTTGCACCGACCTTGGTTTGAATGAGCCGTAGTGTGTTCCTCTTTTGGTTGTACTCTTTGCTGATTAGCGTAGAGGTTCTGGAGACTGACTATGTTTGTAGACATTCTCAGATCATCTGGGCAACACCAGATTAAAGGGTAATGGGGGCGAATGTTATGTTGCAATATCTGACTATGCTGCCATTAGATGTCTTCTTGCTTAAGCTCCCCTCAAATTTGTTGTGACGGCTACTTATGGAAAACTAGCCTGCGCAAGGCTACCGCTTACCAGTGTCTGGGGAAGGCTGGTTCCAAAGATACAAATCTGCAATGTCACACTTGGACTGATGAGCTCTTGCCATCATCTCAAATCCACAGAGGCAGTGAGCTACATTATTTAGCTGTTTTCGTCTCCTTGGATGACCCCGAAGTTGGTGAGTATGGTTTTATCGGCTTGGAGGGGCTTCAAAATAGTAACGATGATCATTGATCACTCACAGGAATTAGGATATAAAACCCTTATGTCTGATGTGAGAGAGAAGAATGATACTTTTTTCAAGGTGTCAACATCAATCTTGCATAACCTGCCAATACTTTTGGCACAACTACGCTCGTGTAGGAGCGCAGGTTTCGCTTATGGAGTGTCTGGCAGATTTTGTTTTTGCTTTTTGGTTGCTCTTTCCTTGTCTGGATTGCCATGAGTTAGGAAGGATGTCTATTGTTTTAGGAGAATAATTTTCCTTTTCAATCCCTGGTTTTATTTTCCGGCTTTGTGTATGTGGATTCCAGGCCCTCTTTTGGCACTTTATATTGGATTGTGACGTCAGTTGCACCAATTATTCGATTTTCAATATGATTCCTTGTTTTAATTTTGTGCTCTTAACGTAAATTCTTCACAACAATGTTCACATCCCGCCCTTTTTTGGCAGCAGACTCAAGTTATTGCGGCAGCTGCTGCTGGTGTTGCAGCTGAGGGTTTGTCACCAAAGGATGCTAAGGCAGAAGCAGAGAATTCTGCCCAGCTTTCCGTGGCTTTGGTAGAGAACGCGATTGTAATTTTAATGCTTGTTGAAGATCACTTGCGGCTCCAAAGCAAACTTTATAGTGCTTCCCATTTTCCAGCTGGGTCTCCTTCTCCTCTTTCTTATGTACAGCCTCTGGGTAACAGCACAAACACAGCCACAACTAGTGGAGGTCTTTCGGAAGCTATGGGTGATCGGAAATCATCATCTAGTGACTCAGGAGGACTCTCTATCGATGTACGTGTGCAGGACTAATGGCCCAATTTTCCTGCATTTGTTCAAATGATTTCTATGATTTTGATGATTCTTTCATTCCACTTGTTGGTGTGTCTCTATGATACTCAGTCCGTCCCATTTTGTATGCATGTTTGACAAGCCACAATGCTAATAAAAGCAAATCTAGCAAATCTAGTAAGGCACGAAATCACATGTTTCAATAAACTCTTCCAACGGCATTTCTCTCCAAGGGCAATTCCGGAAAGTTTAATGGTTAATGCACTCACCATTCACTTCTTTGCATAAACTCTGGGACCTGCAAAACTGTAAAGCATTCTCAAAATAGAACGGAGGGAGTATGTTTCACTGTTTCAATTTTTTGCCATGTGTATAAATTTTTTTTTATTAGTTTATTGACCTGGGCATTGGACATCCATTAGTTCCTTCCAAGTTTCCTACGAACTGTTCAAAAGGCATTGTATCTGTTTGACTACAATACGAGACTCGCTTTATGGCTGATATCATTAAATGCCTGGCCAGTGTTGGATATGTTAGTGGCAATGATGGTCTTCGACTTCATACATGCTCATAAATGTACATGTGTATTATTCTAGTATAGCTCCATTTTCCTTGCACTAAATCTATCTTTAATCAATCAGGTTCTTGCTTCCATGGCTGATTCTAAAGGGCAAATTTCTGCAGCAGTGATGGAACGGCTTACTGCTGCAGCTGCAGCTGAACCTTATGAATCTGTTTCATGTGCCTTTGTGTCGTATGGGAGCTGCGCCATAGATTTGGCTGAGGCTTGGAAATATAGGAGCCGATTGTGGTATGGAGTTGGATTTCCTTCAAAGAATACACCCTTTGGTGGCGGTGGTAGTGGCTGGGCATCATGGAGATCTGCTTTGGAGAAAGATGAAAATGGAATTTGGGTTGAACTTCCTTTGGTAAAGAAGTCCGTTGCCATGCTGCAAGCTTTGTTGTTAGATGAGTCTGGACTTGGTGGTGGTCTTGGTATTGGAGGAGGATCCGGTACTGGAATGGGAGGTATGGCAGCACTGTACCAGTTGTTAGACAGTGACCAACCATTCTTATGCATGCTTCGGATGGTGCTTGTTTCAATGAGGGAAGAAGATGATGGTGAAAATGGTATGCTTATGAGGAATGTAAATGTTGAGGATGCTTCACATGGTGGCAGCATTACGTCCCTGGAAAATAATGCTCGAATGTCTACCAGAAAGCCACGATCTGCATTGTTATGGAGGTACTTGCATTAGCCAAAGGAATTATCAAGTCGATTATATGTCATGTTCATCTGAACTGAAACTCTTCTCATGGAAGGTTCTTAACCTCAAAAAGCATCTGCATGTTACCTCAACCATTATTTGGACCTCTCTCGACTACATTATGGTTAGAATCTAT
This sequence comes from Escallonia rubra, assembly GCA_033065855.1. Taxonomy (NCBI): domain Eukaryota; kingdom Viridiplantae; phylum Streptophyta; class Magnoliopsida; order Escalloniales; family Escalloniaceae; genus Escallonia; species Escallonia rubra. Next base: position 113,856 of record JAVXUO010000529.1, on the reverse strand, counting down.
ATGAATGCGTAGAGTAAATATTGCAGTGATGACATAATTTTTCAGAGGCTTTCCCAGATCTTCTTTACAGGCTCTTGTTTCTCCAGCAGTTTCTGCATCTTGTTTGGGCTGACATGTCAGTTGCATGTTTAGTTCAATACTAGGGGCAAAATATGTATCGATTAATTATGTAGAGTGTGCCTTTACCTATTCCAGATTTGAACGGGTTTGTTCATTTTTATGCGTGGGCCTCGTCCCTTCAAGCCTTTTTGCCTCTGTCTATAACTTGACTTCATACTTACTAAACAACAAAGGCGAACTCATCCTTAGTTTATGTTTTGCAGTGTGCTTTCACCTATCCTAAACATGCCAATTTCTGAGTCCAAAAGACAGAGAGTTTTGGTTGCATCTTGTGTTCTATATTCTGAGGTTAGTTATCTTTTGCTTACTTCGATCATATCAATGATTTATTTGCTTCTTTGACAACCTGTTTCTGGTGACATTTTTAAAGTCGAGTGTAACTTCAACCTTTTTCTTTTTGGGGGGCGGGTGGTTGGGGAGAAAACGTTAAGTTTTTCTATAATTTTGCGACTGTGTTTTTACAATTCTTATCTCACTGACGGATGCATGTAGGTGTGGAATGCTGTTGGCAAGGACAGAACCCCTCTTCGTAAACAGTACCTTGAGGCCATTTTGCCTCCATTTGTTGCTGTTTTAAGGAGGTGGCGACCCCTTCTGGCAGGAATACATGAACTTGCAACTGCGGATGGTTCGAACCCTCTTGTTGTCGATGACCGTGCACTGGCTGCTGATGCTCTGCCTATAGAGGTTAAACATGATCCTTTTAGAAACAAAAATGTTGCAGCTTATGGTTAATGTGATGTATATCATGTCCTGATTATTACATTATTAGTCCGTTAGGCTTATAGCTATTTTTGGTTTTGTTGTTAGGCTTAAAGCTATTTTTGGTTTTGTTCTTTGACAAACTGTTTCTACAGCAAAATTAAATATATTTTGTTTATTTACTTTTAAATAATATAGAGGATATGGTGGAGAAGTCGTCATATAAGGCTGTGCATAGACGTTTTTCTTACATGTGTACTTATATTAATAACTGAGCTTAGAGCCATGCTATCTGAGTGGATCACTACTTTCCTCAAAAGCAGTCTCTACTATGTTAGGGTTTATGTTGTCTTCAAATTACTTAGTCTTATATTTCTCTCAAGAGATCGATAAGTATTTTTGTGTTCTATTCCTATTTCCTAGTCCTCCTTTTCTTGAATGAATATACAAAGCTGGTAAGATACCTGTTTTTGCAAATATTAGTGGCAGCGGTATTGCTGCACAGAGATTGTAGTGATGCTACGTTTTCTTTGCCATCCACCTCATGTACCTGAAATTCCCTGCAAAAATATCTGAGACATTCAGTTGAAATAAATCAGGCTGCTCTTGCTATGATGTCTCCTGGATGGGCCGCTGCTTTTGCATCACCGCCTGCTGCAATGGCATTGGCAATGATTGCTGCTGGTGCTGCTGGTGGGGAAACAATGGCACCTGCAACAACTACACCGCTCAGGCGTGACTCCTCGTTGCTAGAGCGGAAAACAACTAGACTTAATACGTTTTCAAGCTTTCAAAAACCTTTGGAGACAACCAGCAAATCTCCAGCTGTCTTAAAGGACAAGGCTGCTGCAAAAGCAGCTGCCTTGGCTGCGGCACGTGATCTAGAACGCAATGCGAAAATTGGTTCCGGAAGAGGTCTCAGTGCTGTGGCCATGGCTACATCTGCACAACGGCGGAATATTAGCGATATGGAACGTGTAAAGAGATGGAATTTTTCTGAAGCAATGGGAACTGCCTGGATGGAGTGCTTGCAGTCAGTTGATTCAAAATCAGTCTACGGGAAAGATTTTAATGCTCTATCCTATAAGTTTATCGCTGTATTGGTAGGAAGTCTAGCATTGGCTAGAAACATGCAACGATCAGAGGTATCATCATGCTTTTTGTCCCGGTGGTTATCATTGAGTAATAAAGTTGGTTGAGTAGTAAACAGAGGGTTTCATTTTATGTTTTCAGGTTGACAGGCGAGCACAGGTTGATGTAATAGCTCGGTATCGTCTATCCACTGGCATACGTGCATGGCGCAAACTCATCCATTACTTGATGGAGATCAAATGTCTTTTCGGTCCTTTCAGTGATAATCTGTGCAATCCTGAACGTGTATGTTAATGGGCTCTCAGCCTTTGCATTCTGATCAAATGCTTTTTTTTAGGTTTAATTATTTCCGTAGGTGACACAACCTTGAACTAATAGGTCTTCTGGAAGCTAGATTGCATGGAGAGTTCTTCAAGGATGAGACGTTGTTTGAGGAGAAACTACAGAGGTTCTGATCATTTGGCTGCTGCTGCAAATTACGAAGATCAGGTCGAGAGGAAACATGATCAAGATAATGTCATTAGTCCATCTAAAGCATCTATTTTGGCTGCAGAGGCTATCTCAATGGAGGCAGTAAATGAGGATGATGAGCAGGAAGACATTGCTAATTTGGAGGGAAGGCTAGATAGAGTAGAACAGAATGAGGAGACTCAGACAAGGTTGTCGGAAACCGGTGAGCAGCCCTTGCAGGCAACATTTGAGACTAGAGATCCTCAACTTACTAGTGAAGACTTTGTGCAAAACCCATTAGTAGTTGCCCCTGGTTATGTTCCTAGTGAACATGATGAACGGATCCTTCTTGAGCTTCCAGCGTCGATGGTACGGCCATTACGGGTTCTGCGAGGAATGTTTCAAGTAAGTTTTGGATATAAGAAAGGATTCTCATTACCATTTGTGCCAAACTCTCCTCTCTTAAGGGATGCAATTTAAAGGATGATAACGTGTAAAATGTTCAGTATATTGAATCATCGCCTGTTAAGTAGGTTCAGTTGGAAAGAAAGAAGTGTTCTAAATTATGATCATGGAAAATAAGCAATGAGAAGTTATACCTGCTAATGTACAAGAGTTGTTGGAACTTATGCTGTAGAGTTTGTGTGCGAAGTTCAACCTCTTCTTTTTGAGTTGTTTAATCTTTCCTTTCCAGATAACAACAAGGAGAGTTAATTTTATTGTTGATAAGTCTGAGAGCAATGCCCTGGGTGATGGATTGCACAGCGATATTCAAAATACGGTTCCGGAGAAGGATCAGAGCTGGTTGATTTCTTCTCTTCACCAAATATATAGCAGAAGGTGAGACGATAATCATTTCTTTGAACAACTTTAACTCTTACTGTTGCCTTTCAGAGAAGTGGTTGTTATAGGCCGTTACTCTCCCGCTTGATCAATACTAAAGTGAATCAGGATATACGAGGTTCAGCTGGAAGATGCCATACATGTAGATGTGACTTGGTCGCTATTTATACATGTACATATTTCTTCGGGTAGAATAGTTGAGAAGTAGGTTGCAATACTAGACGCCAGTTATCCATCTTGCAATTTCTGGTTTTTGTTAGGGGAGAAATTTTTTTGAAGGGGGAAGGCCATGACTCCTATGTCCATAAAAAGTTAAAACACAGTTCAGAAAGGCAGGTTTCCTATTGCTTTCCTCGTCAATAAAAGCTTCCCGATTGCTTTCCACCCATAAACTCCACACTTAACGGTTCGCAGCCAAATCCCAAACCTTGTTCTTCGTTCTTTCTTCTTTATGCAGTGACCAACTAAGCTATAGATCTACCACCGTCTCATCACCCAAACAAGGCCAAGAAGAGCCAAAATAAAATCCCGCAAGAGTGGAAAATGAAAGAGATGATTCAACACTTTCCCTTATCTGACTTCCACATGCAACACCAAGTTTCAATATGCTAGGAAATAAGGATCCGTGAAAAGAGAAGTGTCCCCTTGTAAATTGAGAACTGGTGCAATTTTAACAAAAGCCGGCTTCCTGTAAAAGGTGGGTTGAAGATAGGAAGGCCTTGTTGGCCAAATGGCTTTGAAGGTTTCATGGAAAGAGAGGGAGGAATTGTGGAAGCAAATTGGGTCCTAAGGATTAAGAATGGTTGGACATGTAACGCTGGACATGTAACCCTCCAGCATTGGGAGCATTATCAAATGGTAGTAACATGGGTCCTAAGTGGACACCATCCAGCAAAGTCGTTCCTCAGCATTGAATAGGCTTCGCAAAGCAATCTATGCTCTTTGTGTACCACTGCTGTCAATACACAATATAGGAAAGAAAAGATCATGATGCGATGCTTTGTTCGTGTCTTGATTTATTCCAGAGAAAAGTATGTTATAACAAATTTAAGGATTAAACTGTGCAGTCTAAACTCATAGGGGATGTGATTGAATTTTACTTGAAGATAGTTCTCCTCGACTCTGTATCAATTCCTTTGAATTAAGCTGCAACTTCTTCACTAAATGCTTGTACTGACTGCACTTCTTCAGTATCTTTTATTTTCACTCTCTTGCCCATTACCGGTCTTTTCCATGGTTTTTACAGATATCTCCTGAGAAGAAGTGCACTTGAATTGTTTATGGTTGACCGGTCAAACTTCTTCTTCGATTATGGGGTATACCTTTTGAAACGTGTATATGAATTCGCCTTACAGAACTAGGTTATAGTTGGAAGCGAATCAACTGTTTGTTCCGTTTCTTGCTCCAGAGTACTGATGGTAGAAGAGATGCATATAGAGCTATTGTTCAAGCCCGCCCTCCTCATTTGAACAATATATACCTGGCAACTCAGGTTCTTACCTCGCTGCAACTTATCTCTAGTCCTCGGCAATTTCCATGATTGAATGAGACATATGGGTGCACACTGATATAATTTTTGCTGTAGAGACCTGAGCAACTACTGAAGAGAACTCAACTTATGGAGAGATGGGCTAGGTGGGAGGTACGGATTGCAAATCTCCTCACAGTTTGTCTTGGCTGAGGCTATTTACACACTTTTCTAACCTTTTATACACCCCTCCATGGATTTTTCTCGCTGAAGTATGCAGCGAGAAAACTTGAGCTTTAGGGATCAATAATTTTGGAAAGGGCTGCACATAGCCCCACCCTACACCTTTGCTATTATCCTTTGTAACTGCAGTTTCACATAGAATACCTCCCTATTTTTAAACAAGTTTCTAGAATTCTAACTAGTCATCCCTTGCAGATAAGCAATTTTGAGTATCTGATGCAGCTGAATACACTGGCTGGACGCAGTTATAATGACATCACTCAGGTTGTTTTCTGTTTAGGAATGCTTTTTTATCTGATGCAACTGAATACATGTGCATTTGTTACAGATTTCCTTTCTTTTATGCAGTATCCTGTTTTTCCGTGGATTCTGTCTGATTACAGTTCAAAAACTTTGGATCTGGCCAACTCTTCTTCATATCGTGATCTTTCAAAGGTGACCTCTATATTTCTTTCCAAACTATGATAGAGCTGCATTCTCTCAGCTGACATATACCCTTACATGACATGCAGCCTATTGGTGCACTGAGTCCTGATCGGCTCACAAAATTCCAGGAGAGATACTCTAGCTTTGATGATCCAATCATCCCGAAGTTCCACTATGGTTCACATTACTCTAGTGCTGGAACAGTAGGTTTTCCTATCATTTTAGACATATGTTGTTTATGTCTGCCCTGATATTCACATGTAATGCTTGTATCTCGTTCAAGTATTGTTTGTATAATTTTTTTGTGCCTCATCTTGGTTGTTTTAGAATCATTCAAACATGTTCTCCACCCACCCCCCACAAGACGCTTAACGTTTCAAGACGATTAATTTTCCAGGTAGCCAATGCTACCTGGATCTTCCAGTAGCTTAATGCATCAAAATTCAGTGGTTCTAGTTTTATTAGCACATGTTATTTTGCCATGCATGCAATTAATGTTACTTTGTAGTACACATCTCTCAAAAATGATTGACATAAATAAACATGTTCTGCAAATACATAAGTGATGCAGCAAAAGCTGATTCTTACTGTTTTCAAAGCCACATGTCAATGCCTATTCAGCCTGCTGTGTTCTGTGAATAGCTCATATTAACTTTTTCTTGATTGTTGCTATAACATCAGTAACGCGGTTTTATAAGGCCAAAACTCTCTCTCTTTCTCCCTCTCGCTCTCACATAGAATCCTGGGGTAATACGAGTTACAAGTTGTATTCAACTGCCAAAATTGTGCTCTCCCAAAGATTTCAAATTAGAAGATGGAGAGACTTTGACCTTATTTGTCTGGGAGGGAAGCTGATAGCCGTTTGGCTAATTACATGTATTAGAGACGACTCGTTGGAAAAGCTCCACTATACTAGCTGGTGAGTGCAATACATGTTGTTAGGTTCTCTAAAAGCTTAAGCCGTTAGAGAAAGGGCCTAACAATGTATATCATTCTTAATGCTACTTCTCACGTGTGACCCATGGGTTTGGCATGAGGACATGCACATAACTGTGAAACAAATCAAGTTGCACCCCTGCCGCGTGCACAAACAGCGTATCAATTGCACAATAAAGGGGATCAAACACGTGTTTATAGTTGAACCAAGACCTTGCCAGACAGTGCTCCAATTTTATAAGTAACCAGTTGCTCTAAAAGCTTAAGCCATTAGATAATGGCCCATGGATGTCTATTGTTCTCAAAAGATGTAAAGATGTACAAAATCTCACCTGCTCACATATTTAGCTAGGTTATTAATATCTAGACTAGACTAGATTAATCTTCAGTCAGTCACTTCTATTGTTACTGTGTTTTTGACTTGATTACATTGATAGAATTTCGTGCCTAAATCTATCTGTGACGATGCAGAAATGCTGTAATGTTTCTCCTATATGACAGGTGTTATACTATCTCTTTAGATTGGAGCCGTTTACTACTCTTTCTATCCAGTTACAAGGTGGAAAATTTGATCATGCAGACAGAATGTTTTCAGACATAGCTGCAACTTGGAATGGAGTTCTTGAGGAGATGAGTGATGTGAAGGAATTGGTAAAATTTCTTCGACCATTACGGCAAAAGTACTTTCTATTATAGTACAATTGATCAGCTTCGTTCTAATAAACTCCTTCTGGTCGTTTCCTTGAGATTTTTAATTGATTGGCAGTCACTTTGTCTTTATTCTTCGACCTGTGGTCCCTATTGTTGCCAATTTGGTTCATACTATTTTTATGTAAATATACATCTGAATTCTACAATTTATGCATGCTTTTTTCCAATTAACGTTCTAGGTACCTGAACTTTTTTACCTTCCGGAGATCTTAACGAATGAAAACTCGATTGACTTTGGCACAACTCAACTGGGAGAAAAGCTTGGTATGCCTAAGTACTATGTAATTAGCATCTGTATTACTATATAACCTTACAGACTTGTTTTAATGGTTTGATTCTTTTAACCGCCACTATCCAGATTCTGTCCGACTTCCTCCATGGGCTGAAAATCCAGTTGATTTCATTCATAAGCATAGGATGGCTCTCGAGAGTGAGCATGTCTCAGCACATTTACACGAATGGATTGATCTCATATTTGGGTAAGAGCTATTGTATTCATGAGTTAATTACGCTTGGGAACTTTGAATGATTAGCTAAACCCCTTTACAGCCCCTTAACCTAAGCTATTCATTTTGACCCAATATAGCCTTGTTGTTAGGATCCACCAACAAAATTAGCCGTTAAAGTAGCAGCCGCCACACCCGTGAATGATATCTAGAAGATTATGCAAGTTTCTATTGAAAGAAATATAATGGGTTGCCTTTGTCAATGCAGTTGCCTTCCACAACCGGCTAGCCAATGTAGAGATTGTATCCATTCTGTAATTCAAACAAGTACAAAAGAAAATTGAAGAGATGAGTGATGTGAATAAATTAGTAAAATGTAAAGGCCAGGGGCCTGATTGGGTTTGTCAACAGTTTATGGACCACTGATGTATTCAATGTTGAGGTGTATGTTTGGAGTTATGTCAGTCTGACATTGAGCAAGTATGAAAATTGAAAAGTAAGTTGGCGTATATACATGGATGGACCAAGTCCTATTGGCTTAAGCTTTTAGGTCGAGTAGATGTGGGCCATCTTGGTGGACACTGAGCTCCATGTTATCTCCCTAACATTCAACTGTATTAACTATCGAGGTGCACCATAGATGTGTTATCTCTCATCCTTTCAGGTTGTTATTTTTATACATTTGTAGGAATAGGGATTTTCTACTGTGTTGGATTCTCTACAACTTTGCATCTTTTCTTTCTTTAAGTACTGGTCATTATTGTGGTGATTTAAAATATTGTAGGTACAAGCAACGAGGAAAAGAAGCAATATTGGCAAATAATGTTTTCTTTTACATCACCTACGAAGGGACTGTCGACATTGATAAAATACTGGACCCAGTAGGTTTGCTTTCTTCTTTATACTGTTCTTTCATTTCAGATTGTTGTTGCTTAATTTTTGCAAAATATTTCAATAGGTACAACAGCGTGCTACACAAGATCAGATTGCCTACTTTGGACAGACCCCATCCCAACTACTAACCGTTCCCCACTTGAAGAAGATGCCACTCACAGATGTTCTTCATTTGCAGGTAATTCTTTATCCATTGCGACACTTAGAACTATTGAGATTCAATAACGTACAATTTTTCACCTGTCCATGCTAGGATATTGACACTTTTGACTGTATTAGTGCAGCACATTAGAAATACGGCTTAGAGTATAACAATATCTTCTTGTTTAAGACTCAATTTCTGATTTCTGAGCCCAGAGTATAGGCATATTTTCTGGTTCAGTACTGGCAAGTTTATACCTGCTTGTCTTGTCAGATAGGCGGTGAAGTACTTCGGCTCCAACTAGCGAGGCCATGTCAAACTTCAGTATGCAAGATATGAATGTTGCATGTCTCAACTGTCCTTTGTAGGAAGATTTAAAATGGTGATATTGTACATGAGTATTTTGCTCTTCTTAAGAAATTGAATAAGAAGTTGCACTAAACCTCCTTTACTTCTATGCAACTTTCACTCGATGCCGCAAAGCATAATGAAGAAGGTAGCGTCACATCTAAACAAGTCATTTAAAACTTTAAACCTCATATTGTAAGAGGAGGATCCCTTTCCTTTCAGATCTAGCTAAAAGGTAAATGACGAGAGAACCACTTAGAGAGAAAGGACCTTTGACAATCTTTACATATTCTTCACCAAACCCTTTTGCTTTATTTCTGTACACATCTTTAAGTTACTTAACGCATTAGCCTGCTCTTTTTCCCGATATAGCTAGACTATATACAGGTACATCTTGCCCCAAACTTGAGTTCAATAACTAGGTTAGAAGAATTTTGTTCTAAGCCTTAGAAGTAGATTAGCCCTAGACTGTGACCATGCCACTTGTAGCTAAGACATGCTTCACTGAGGCTCTAAGGTGGAAGGTGTATCAAAGGCTTTGCGTACTACCATTAGTTCTGTACACATCTTTGAACGCATTACGCTATAGCTAGACTATATACAGGTACATCTTGCCCCAAACTTGAGTTCAATAACTAGGTTAGAAGAATTTTGTTCTAAGCCTTAGAAGTAGATTAGCCCTAGAACCTATGTTACATGGACTCTTCAAATTGAGTGAAGTACCCGTGTCGGACACTCGACACTTGGACATGGGTATGGGATACGTGTCCGACACATCTCATAAAATATGCCTCGAAGGACACTATCTTAAAGTGCTTCTTTTAATTCGTTATTGCTTTTAGATGAGATAACATTTCGATTAAAGAATGTGCGTCATAGAAAACACCATGTTACCTAAGGAGCAACTAAAAAATAGTAATAAACAGAACTATTTTGCCGTGTCCCCATGTCTTGGGTTTTAAAAATTAGACGAGTCCGACACTTGGACACGTATCCGACTTGGACACTTGTACCGAGTCCATGTAACATAGCCTAGAACTAAATTTCACTGTGACAGTAAATTTAGCATGCCACTTGTAACTAAGACATTTGCTTCACTGTATTTAAGGCGGAAGGTGTATCTAAGGTGGAAGGTGTATCTTTGTGTGTATTTTGTGTGAATGGAGTGAGGCTTTGCGTACTACCATTAGTTTGCTATGGTGGATTTTCGAGGAGTTAATACAATATTTTGGGGTAGATACTTAAAGAAGCAATTGCGTAAAGTAAACAATGAACTTTTCAGGCAGGATTGTAATCATTGGAAGGAAAAGGGTCAAAAGTTGCACAGGTGTGGAGCTTGGATGGAAGGTCTTAATTGTTAATCTTTGATCAGCTTGTATTAACAATTATACCGCTTAAACAAAATTTCCTGAATAGATCTCTGATTACGGATCTTTGTGCACATATCATCTCGCATGAATATAAAAGCCAAGAGTCCAGACACACCCTCTCTCTCTCTCTCTCTCTCTCTCTCTCTCTCTCTCTCTCTCTCTCTCTCTCTCCCTCCCTCCCTCTCTCTCTCTCTCTCTCTCTCTCTCTCTCTCTCTCTCTCTCTCTCTCTCTCTCTCTCTGTGTGAACCTTCTCTGCACAATAGATTCACCAGTCTTCATACAGCGATTTGTCCAAGTATAGTTATTGCCTGGGCTCCTTTTCTTCTCGTTTCTCTCTCGCTCTCGCGTGCTCGCTATCGGAACCTTCCTTGCATAATTGATTCAGCACTCTTTCATATAGCAATTTGTCCAACGGGTAGTTATTGCCTGGGTTGCTTTTCTTCTCGTTTATTTCTCCTGTTGTCTCTCTCTTTTGTTCTTTTGACAGATCAGCTTGCAGATATGCTTATCAGGCCCTTGGAGGAAGTCAAATTAATATTGGTTGTAATAAGTATTGATCATTTACCATCCAACTTGAGGGAAAGTGTTATAATGTTGCGTATTAGTGTCATTGCCTTAGTTGCACGAAGCGAGGGCGGCAGCATGTCCGAGGTCAGGGATGGGAGCGTCACTAGTATCGCAGGTTTTGGGGTGGGAGCAGGCAGATGTTTAGGTGCAAGGTCATGTGGGGGGAGCATCACTAGGGGATAATCCACAACTAAGGGTCGGGCTATACGAGTCTTTCTGCTTTATCTTACTTTACAAAAAGGAATGAAAGGAAAAAACTTACACCTCATCAAAATGCCAAAGGACACGTTATTAGCTCCAAACACATCGAAATTAGCTTTACTCAAATCATCAATAAACTTAAGTCTTAGTCATTTGGTATTGAGGCCAATCTTTATACGAGTTTAATCTTTACTTCAGAGCAATGTGTTCTCTTAAGTTGTAGGCTGTAGGAAGTCACTTCTGGGATATCTCCTTACCTTATGAATACATTTCCGTGGTTCAATGTAACAACCTTTGGCATATCGATTTGATTTTGGCATGTTCTGAACCCTATTACTTTATGAATCGGTAACCCTTCTCCAGAAGTTATGGGCTAGTTTTTCTAGTTTCTTGAATGAGCAGTGCCTTGCACTCCTAGGTCTTATCTTACGTATTCACTAATGTTGTTTTGGTGGTCAGTCTTTTGAATCTATCTTGTGTATGCATTCAAGTACATTAAGCTTATGGGGTTCCTATGTATAACTGCTCAGTGCTAGAATCCATTATGGAGTTCTATATAACATATGTAGCTATAGAGTTAATAATAGTTATGTATTGCCCAGTTTACGATTTCTCTTCATCGGTTCACAAGAATGTTCTCGTTTCCTCTTATATTCTATCACCATAAGTAGGACTATATGGATTATAAGTTATTTCATGATTTGTGTTAGCGCTTACATGGCGGGTTAGTTGTGAGAACCTGCTAACAAATAAATGGCTTCGTACATGGCAGACCATCTTTCGGAACCCGAAAGAAGTTAAACCGTATATCATTCCGTCTCCAGAGCGATGCAACCTACCTGCTGCTGCCATTCACGCATCTTCAGATTCTCTTATAATTGTTGATACAAATGCTCCTGCAGCACATGTAGCGCAACATAAGTGGCAACCGAACACGCCTGACGGCCAGGGGTCACCGTTCCTTTTTCAACATGGAAAGGCAAGTGCAAGCTCCAGCAGTGGAACATTCATGCGTATGTTCAAGGGACCAACTGGCTCTAGTCCAGATGACTGGCATTTTCCCCAAGCACTCGCATATCCAGCTTCTGGAATTAGAAGTTCAGCTGTAGTCTGCATCACTTCTGACAGGGAAATTATCACTGGTAAGAGTTAGTCAACTCGGTGGTTTGATCTGACTACTTATTCCTTATACAAAACCTATACACTTTCAGTCGAATTGAGGGGTTGGTGGGGCTTCTGCTTTTGACATATACCAGAAGAAGGTAGTTAGCCAATTTTAAGTTCTACTCTTACATAGCTTTTTTTATTGTCACGTGGAAACTACTACTCCAATATAAATGTAACTAATGGCGGGTTAATACAAGGGGTTGGGGTTCACCTTGGGTGGAGACTTCATATTTGTATGAGATTATATGTGACTTAGGCTCTCACCTTATACCTCACTCATCTAGGTTCTCTGAATGCTATTAACTTAGAATGTGTCATTGGAACCAGCATTTGTTATGAAATGCAAGATTTGAGTTATCATTTGAAAATTCACTGGTAAGAGTTAGTCAATTCGGTGATTTGATCTGACTACTTGTTCTTTACGCCAAACCTGTTCACTTTAAGTAGAACTGACGGGTTGGTGGGGCTTCTGCTTTTTATATATACCAGAAGAAGGTAGTTAGCCAATTTTAAAGTTCTACTCTTACATAGCTTTTTTTATTGTCACGTGAAAATTACTACTCTAATGTAAATGTAACTAATGGCGGGTTAATACAAGGGGTTCGGGTTCACCTTAGCGTGGAAACTTCATACTTGTATGAGATTATATATGAAGTAGGCTCTTACCTTATACCTAACTCATCTAGGTTCCTTTTATGCTATTAACTTAGAATATGTCATCCAACCAGCATTTGTTATGAAATACAAGATTTGAGTTGTCATTTGAAATTTGAGTCAGTGAAAATAGCCATTTTGGTTTTATGTTCAGGAGCTCTGAATGCAGATTTGGTGCTTAAATGCAGTTACTGGAGGTTTTTGGCTACTAACTGCCTTTTTGCTATAAACAGTGCTTAAAGCAGTTTTCTGCTTTCTACATTTCTCTAAAGAACGATGCATCACTCAGTACGAAATGAAAAAGAAGAAAATGAACACTAGAAACAAACTATGCAGCAATATTCCTTCTTAATCCTTAACAGTTAACGACTGTTAGAATACACAGTCAGAATACAATTTTCATTACGAGGTAAGGTTTCATCCCGTTTTGACCTGGAGGTCACAGGGTCTATATGCGGAAACAGCCTCTTCTCAAAAGTGGAGGTAAAGGTTGCAGACATCAACCCTCCCCGGACCCGGTAAATTTGTAGCTTTGTACAGGGGGGAGAAATTATGTTGTAGTGGTTCTTAGACATTATGCATGTTCATACAAACTAAAAAGTAACAGTCCAAAGTAATACAAACATACAGTTGGAGAACGCTTTGAATATGAAATGGTACAAGTGAGAATGGAAAAAAAAATGTACTCGTAGGGGAAATGAAAGAAACAGAAACGTGAAAGGAAATGTGTCTAACAATTTTCTTTCTTTTTTTTGGTAAGTAGAATATGTCTTACTAATTGAACCTCATTACCATGGTGGATGACTTTGTGAAGTGTTTCATAGCAATTGTTTGAGATGTCAATATGAGGTTTAGGCTTCAACATATGCTGCACCACCTCTGCCAATGAAGTGCTTCTTAGGCAGGGGCGGAGCCACGCTTGTACGAGGGGGGGCTAATGTACCCCCTCAGATTTTGAATTTTTTATATATATATATATAGTTTTTTTTCACTCGCAATCACACAAACCTTGTTTTGATGAAGCTCTACTTTCAGTGAGGACGATGGTTTTGGACAGATAGAAAATGGGAGAAAGATTGGGAAAAAGAAGGAAAATATCGGATACAGTACAGATTAGAGAAACAAGGAGAGAAGTGAGAGAGATCTAGGAGTTGAGGAAAGAGCACCACCTACTCACACATCAAAAAAAAAATCCTAGAGAGATAGAGAGAACTTTTTAGAGAGAGATAAAGGTTCTTGGGGAGCCTGGGGTGGGTGGGGGGGTTGAAAAGGGGGGCAGGGGAGGGGAGGGGGTACTCTACAAAGCTGTCCTATCTTGTACCTACCCTACAGGAAGCCACAGTTTCTTCTCCATTCTTTATTGCTGATTTTTATCATGGAATGCTGGGGGAGCAACTGTCCTTTTTGGCCCCTGATTTCCGGCGAATTTACACACGGTGGCGCTCCACCATTGACGCTAGGCAACAAGGTTCTTTAAATCGGTTATGTTGACAATCATATCCCACTGTCGAGATTCAAGTAATCTCCCTCTCTTTTCCTTTGCTCCTCGTAAATTACCAGCTTATTACCGCTGCTGTACAGAGTAATATCCACTGCTTCACCTGTCACTTGTGGGGAAAGTTCGCGTGGCGTTCTTCTTGGTTTGAAGTATACGATATCTTATTAAATAATTAAGAAGGTACTAACAAGCTAAGAAAGTGCACTCTGTTTTTGTGTGCTATTTTACTTCTAAAAAAATTTACTAACTTCGATATATTTTTAGCACCCCCTGGGGTGAAATCCTGGTTCCGCCACTGTTCTTAGGCAATAGTTTAAGAGGTCAATATGTGCTTAAGGCTTCAACATATGCTGCACCACTCCTACCAAATAAGTTGTTAAAAGTGCTTCTGCCAGATCACTCAATTTTAGCAGTATTAGCTTTGTGAATATATATGTCTATCTGTCTATATACATGCGTAGACAGAAATATACACATCAGTTTTTGGTTGTGCTAAATAGAAGACTTGGTTTTCTGAGTAGAAAAAATGTGTAGAAAGGCATTGCTACATACTGAAAATGTATGAAAAGTGGAATGACAAGAGAAGCATTGTCAAGGCAAAATACTTTAGTTAAACAGATCTCATCAGTGATAATGGGAATTTTATGATCTATTCGACTAAAAAATCTTTGTGTTTTGCCTTGATGTGTTCAGATAACACATTTCTATTTGTGTTGTCAGTTGTCAATTTGCCATATAGTGAGGCGTAGAAACTCATTGGTGAGGGAACCTGTGCTATTGTCATTGTTGAAAATGGTTTTCTATAACGTGAGCTGTGAGAAAGTTAGCCTCGTACTCCATTTTCCTTTTGCTCTTCTTAAGTGGTGGTCAGTGTTGTCAATACTATGGTTACTGATTGAATGAAGCACCATCATTAACAGATCCTGACCAGGAATCTCCCCCAAAAAAAAAGAAAAGGAAAAACACTTTATACAGATTCTTTGTCTATGGCTAATCCTACGTGCATGATTGATGCATGCTCCACTTTTTTTGAAGATAGCCAACTCTTCTTTTTTAAATTAGATTTACCTTCTCTTAAAGTAGAATTTCGTGTGTTGTTTTGCTTCTGGTATTCAAGTAAGGGCAATGTTACAAGTTTTCTGTTGTACTTGTCAATAACATAACATCTTACTATTTTGGTATTATTACCAGGTGGTCATGTGGATAATAGTGTGAGACTCGTATCATCAGATGGTGCAAAAACCTTAGAGGTAGCCAGAGGACACTGCGCTCCAGTAACTTGTCTGGCTTTATCACCTGATAGCAACTACCTTGTGACGGGATCCCTGGATGCAACAGTTCTTCTGTGGAGGATACATTGCGCATCCACCTCTCGCTCGAGCAGCGTGTCAGAGCATTCCCCCGTCTCGAAGACACCAACCTCAACCAGCAGTAGTACTGTAATAAACAGCTTGGCAGACAAAAGCAGGAGACGCCGTATTGAAGGTCCCATACATGTCCTCCGCGGCCACCTTGGGGAAATAATCTGTTGCTGCGTGAATTCTGATCCTGGAATTGTTGTCTCATGCTCCAACTCATCAGATGTTTTGCTGCATTCAATTAGAAGGGGCCGCTTGATCAGAAAGCTGGTTGGCGTTAAGGCTGATGTCGTCTGCCTTTCATCTGATGGCATCATTATTGCTTGGAACAAATCGCTGCATAGTCTCAGCACCTTTACTATAAATGGGACTCTAATAGCTAGCGCTCATCTACCACTGTCCTCTGACATTAGTTGCATTGAGGTTTCTGCTGATGGGCACAATGCTTTGATTGGGTTGAACTCACGTTTGGAAGATGATGGAGTCTATGAATCGCATGAAACTACTGAAGGCAGTAGACTGGATATTTCATTGCCTTCAGTTAGCTTCCTTGATCTGCATACTCTAAAGGTATGACTGTACGAGGAGGAGACAGAGCCGCAGAGATAGAAAGTGTTAGCGTTATCTTCATAATATTTCACTTTCAGTTGGAAGATCTGCTAACCAAGTGGCATTAGAGCACTGGTTCATGCTTAGTCTTCCTGATAAGAGAAATATTAACTTACAGTCCTACTGTATAGTTTCCGTTGCTAATAAGCATTGCTCTGGCAGGTATATCATACAATGAAACTGGGAGAAGGGCAGGATATTACAGCTCTGGGTCTAAACAAGGATAACACCAATCTTTTTGTGTCAACTGGGGATAAGCAGTTAATTATTTTCACTAATCCTGAGGTACGATGAGTAATTTGAGGTTCCTTACAATGGCTATTGTTGTTCACACATAGTATCTTGTTGAACTTGCTGGAAATCTTAAACTGGGAAACCTTATCCATTTTCCGCAGTTTGCTAGCTCTTTTTTCATTCTTGAAAATGGGATGTATACTGTACCAAAAAAAGAAAATGGTATGTATACTAAAAAAAACTTTTCTTTGAATGGGAAAAGAGCTTGAATGCTTGAAGGGAATAATTAGGTTGCAGTTCGCCTTGATTATTTGCAGACTTGTTAGAAAGAAAGAACATTAGGTACTGTCAGCGGCTCGATACTTCTGTTTTTGTAGGCCAAATGCTGAAGGAATGAAAGCTAAAGCTAAAGCTGCTAAAGCTACAACTAATCAGCTATTGTTAAATTGATACCAGCAGTGAATAATAAGTATGCACATGCAAATTGTTGAAGGTATAACTCCAGTACAAACTTGAAGGGATTAAATACACTGGTGCTGTGGAAGTACACAAAATTTTCTCCTTGGCAAACGTTCTATTTTATACCTTAACTGATATTTATTAAGACTAGTTAATAACTTTCAGCAATGTTACCGACGCTTTTATGACATTGTCGCAACACGTTGGACATGTCTCCACACTTTAAAATCAGCCACTAAAATTATGTCGTTATAGTGAAACAGAGGGAATGTATTTTTGATGGAATTTAGGTTCGGGAGTTTTGGCATAAAGATTGAACATTTTGACTATTTAAGTGAGATTCTTGGGATGTGTAGAGTACCAAATTGTTTCTCCTTGACAGACGTTCTATTTTATCTCAAAGTCCGAAGAGGAGACTCTATGTAGTCGATACTTTAGTACCCTGGCTGATATTTTTATCAAGACTAGTTACATGACTTTCAGCTATGTTTTTTTAAGCACTGTTACTGACGCTTTTATGACATTGTCGCTACACGTTGGACATGTCTCCACACTTTGAAATCAGCCGCTAAAACTACGTCGCTATAGTGAAATAGAGGGAATATGTTTTTGATTGAATTTAGGTTCAGGAGTTTTGGCGTAAAGATTGAACATTTGAGTATTTAAGTGAGAGATTCTTGTGCGGTGTCAGAGAACCAAATTGTGTTTTTTAAGTATAACCTGAATACGTGAACCCTAAACGTTGATCCTTAATTTTGTTGGTTTTTTCAGTTGAGCTTGAAGGTTGTAGATCAGATGCTCAAGCTTGGCTGGGAGGGTGATGGACTCAGCCCCCTCATAAAGTGAGAGTTTCAGAGCATTGAATTGTGGTAAAAAGTTCATTGAAATCAAGGCAAGGGCAAGGCGTAGCCTATGTAAATCAAGACATGAAGAGTTCACGGCCTATTGATGATTAACTCTGATTGCTAACCTGCAGTTAGCGGGTGTAACATATGTTTCAAACACAAGAAGCAACTGCATATATTACAGTCTCACTTAGTAGATTTTAGGTATACCTCACGTCTTATTTGCAGTTTTGACGTGGTTGAGTTGTAAGTTTGTAGACAACTGTTCTTGGCCATTGTGCTTGTATATACTTCTTCAATTCTTTGATATCAAAGTGAACAGAAATGCAAGTCATTACTTCAGAAATGCGAGTCATTACTTCGGGACGCTGCGAACCATTTGCTATTATTTTTGCTGCTTCTATATCCTGCGTGAGCAGTCAGAAGGCGGCTCAGCTAGGCGATGACAGTCAATAGGAAGAATGGTGAAGATCTCTCGATCTTGCGCAACATCCATGATCAAAGCAAGGGGTTGTCATCAAGCACATCGCCAAGATTCTACAGGTTCTTAGGAAGGCCAACTTTTTGTCCATTCTATGCTTCTCTATGGCTTTTTTCTCCTTTTCTATTGGTTTGATACATGAGTCCATCTCAGTGCTTAGATAGTTGGCATTGTTCTGTTGTTAGCATTGCATCCGGTTCCTTGTTTTATTTTGTGTCGATTTGGTCACTGGACTCACAAATTTGTTCAATCAAGGTTATCAAGTCATTCTGTTAGCCTTAGGAAGAGCTCCGTTAAGTGGTTTAACCCAGGGTCAAAATCGTCAGACCCAGCCATCTCCACCCTGTTCTCTTTCGTACAGTCTTCTCTTCCATCTTCTATGACCCACACATAGTATAGTTCCTCTGTCACAAACGCCAGAAATTGGCTCAGCATTTTTCCAATCTGAAACGTCCTCGATCTATTGGACCTTGCGTCAAAGAGGTGGTGGAAACCTCTGAGACTTACTTTTGGAGGGTCAAGAAGGAGATCAAATTGGCCTGCTATACAAGTGTGTCTTCTCCTTTGTCTTCTTTTTCTGAGTTCCCTATGAGTAAAAGATGCTGACGGGTTTCGGGCGTTGTAAGACCCCAAATAAAATATAGTTAATTATTTTAATTTTTGGGGTCACTTGTGTAGTTTTAATAATATTTTGGAATACTTTTGAATAAATAATGACATATCTTTAGGGGCCTTTTAAGTAATTTACCAAGTTTAGAAAAATAAAAAGACCGAGTAGGTTGTGTCGTTAAATTGAGTTTGAGTCTCTCGAAGAGAGGGGAAGAAAGAGAAAATTAGGGCTGGAGGATTTCAACCTTCTACTCACAATTGGTAAGTGATCGATCATAAACCTTAATCAAAATATAATTGATTTGAAGATTTTAATCTTAGTGGTTGATTTTATCAACTAGGTTTGATACTTTTGAAAGGTTACGCAACCTTGCTAATCTTGTAGCGTGAATTGAGGTAAGGGTTACATGTATTACGTCCGCGTCTATGAAATTGATATCCTTTCATAATATGTATTCGATTTTGATTACGTATTGTTGCCGCTGGATTGGGTCATCATTATTCCCTCGGTCTACGTGTTATTCAATTGCAATTACAGTGCTCTGACACCCTTGTCGTTCACTATTAATTTTTTTATCGTTCTTGGACGGGCATACCGTATGCCCTCTTATCCTTGCCGTTAACTATTATGTAGTTTAAGTGGTTAAGAAGTGTACTGAACGTTGTTAGACTCTTTAATATTGTTTTTTTTTTTTTTTGGGTTAAGAGTGAGAACTGGACTCCTTGATATTGTTATAATGCAATATTATGCTCTTCTTCCAAGACATTCATTGGACCAATTTTATTTCTGGTAGCCCACATCATATCAGTATAGCTCATAGCCTCTTCACATGTCAGAATTGGATCTTTGAATATTGTTATCATTCAAGCCACCATTCTGGGCGTGTAAAGCTTTTGGCTTATGGCGCCACATGTCACCTCTTTAGTGGTGCACACTTTTTGTTCACTTTTCGACCATATTTCGTTATTTGAAAATTCTGTGATCATGCGAATTCGGATTCAAGCGATTCAACTTCCGTTGAACTCGATATTTTGTTCTCTTCGATTTGAGTCTAATATCGACTATTTTTCAAAATCGTTTGTCATTCCTTTTGAAATTCGAAGTTTTGATACTTTGTGGGTTCGATACTTTTGAGATACTTTGATGTTCATTGCACTCCCTTTGAATTGAACTAATGTTAGAACCTTCACATACTTAGGTTAACGTGATGTCATGACATGAAATAGCAATTGCTACCGGTATGCAAACTTTGAACTTAGAACATTCACGTGCTTTACAGTCACGTATTACGTGATTGTACCGTATTTGATTATTAGTTCAATTATTCGATTGCGTTCCTTTGACTTTGACTTTGATTTGATATTTGATGGGTTGGATGTCCCGAAGTGAGATTATTTGTCGTGCTAAGATTTTTAATCGTCTTTGCACTTTCGTTTTCATATGCTTTGTTTGGACTCAGCTATATATTATTGGATACCAGCGTTGTACTTCATGGGTGTGTGCGTGTGATCTTTACTGGACTTTGTGCTCACCCCCCTTTCTCTCCCCATTTCAGGTAGTTAAGCTGAGACGGTTTAGAGGAGTTAATAGCATTATGCTTAAGCTTGGAGTGAACTTTAATTGATAATTTTCTTAGTAGCTTTGAAATAAGAACCATGTAATAGTTTTTGATTTAGTGACTTTTGGTACCCCAATGGTTGGGAAATAATTATTGTTATCAAACTTCCGCTGTAATTATTAGACGTTGATGAGAAACTTTAATGCCTTTTATTTCATATATGATTTAGAGCTCTGATTACCTCTTTGAGGTCACATTTTTGGTAAGATGCTTTGAGTATCATATTTCTCGTAAGTAGGAATATTTTGAAATAGTATATGTAGGTCCGTCTTCGGGTCGGGGCGTGACAGGCGTTGTCCCTGAGCAACCCCTTAACCATCAATGAAAATCCTTAGCTAGAACTGTAGAGGGCTAGGCCAAGCCCTCACAGTGCGCTCAGCTCATAAATTGGCCAAAACCTACCAACCCGATTGCATTTTCCTTCAGGAAACAAAACTTCTTCCTAACCAAGTATCCAACATTTTCCAAAAATTGGGGTTTTGCTCTTCTATAGGAACGGAGCCTACAGGAGTTCTTGGTACTAAAGGGGGGTTGTGGGTTGGATGGACTTCTACCTTTTCCGGGAATATCCTGTTTGTAAATAAATACCTTATTCTAGTGGAATTTAGGAGTAATAACATGACTTCGTGGGTAGCGGGTTTTGTTTATGGTCAACCCAACCTTTCTAAAAGACAGACCTCATGGCTTTAACTTAGGGTTTCGAATCTTTATAATGGCATTTGAAAGAAAATAACACTCAAATTCAGGGACAATGAAGTTATTTTATTGAAACCGTTAGGGTTTTTAAGATTTCGTTTGGTCAACGGACATAAGTGTAATTTGTCCAAACTATTGTCATTGCCTGTAATTACCTTCTAACCTTAGAGATATAGGTGTAATTAGCCCAATATTTTTAATCCAAAAATCAAGGCAGAGCACCAGCCTCTGATATCTCACAGTGTCGCATCAATAAACAAAAGACTGCTTCCTTACCAGAATGAGTGGCTTGATAGACCTTTCAACGCTTCAGAGGTAAAACAAGCCTTGTTCCAAATCCATCCTCTTAAAGCTCCAGGTCCTGATGGCATTCTTGCAATCGTATACCAGCAATGTTGGCATTTTTTGGATAGACCAATTACGGCGACAGTTCTATCCTTTTTATGATCTAACCATATGCTCACAGAGGTAAATAACTCTTTTATTGTGCTTATTCCTAAAGTACCTTCTCCAACAAACCAAGACGAATTCTGGCTTATTTCCCTTTGTAATACCATCTATAAGGTGATTGCCAAAACCTTAGCCAATCAAATCAAACATGTCCTTAAACTACTCATATTTAAAGAACAAAATGCTTTTGTCCAAGGAAGACACATTAGTGATAATCTCTTTATTGCCCAAGAACTCACAAATAAGATTAGAAAGCATACCAAATGAAGGCATCATCTTGGGGTCATTAAAATGGATATGAGCAAGGCTTGTGACCAAGTTAACTGGAATTTCCTGAGAGCTTTGCTAGCCAAGATGAATTTTCCAAGCCATTTGATCAATCTCATCATGACTTGCGTATCCACAGTTTCTTATCAAATTTTAGTGAACGGATCACCCTCTTCAGTGTTCAAATCTTCATGTGGGCTTCATCAGGGTGACCCGTTATCCCCATACATCTTTATAATATGCATTGAAGCTCTCTCTGCAGCCCTGGATTTAGCAATGACTCAAGGATCGATCAAGGGCATTACGGCTGGATCTCGTATCCCTCCTATCAATCATCTATTCTTTGCTGATGACACATTGATCTTTACTATGCTAAACAACACCTCTTGCACAACTATCAAAAAACTGTTAGACACTTATTGTGGCGCCTCAGGTCAAAAAATCAACCATAAAAAACCAACTATCACTCTAAGCCCATCATCTACCGTTGCTCTTTACCAACAAGTTTCCAAACATTTAGGCTTCAAAATTATGGATTCTTTTGGCAAATATCTGGGCGGCACATTGGATATTGTTACCCACCGGAAAGAATTTTTCCAACAACTTATTGAAAAGATCCGGAGAAAATGTGCTGGGTGGAAGAGTTTACTACTCAATAAAGCGGGACGCGCCATTCTCATTCAATCTACCATCTCGGCTCTACTTATATACCACATGCAGGTTTATCTATTCCCTAAATATGTTTGTAAACAAATTAACTATGTTATTTCAAACTTTTGGTGGTCAGGGGATGACAACCGAAGAGGCATGCACTGGATCAATTGGCATTCTATATGTGCTCCAAAATCAATGGGAGGTCTTGGATTCAAAGACATACATCTTTTCAACCTGGCACTACTAGCCAAAACAAGTTGGAAAATTATGACTGATCAAGAATGCCTCTTGTCCAGAGTTCTCATTGGCAAATATTGTGCACGACAGTCCTTTGAATCATGTTCTGGGATTGGTAACTTCTCTTGGGGCTGACGGAGCATTCTAGCTGGCAAACAAGTCTTAATTCGTGGACTCCGATGGCATGTTGGTACAGGATCCAAAATATCTATTTGGCATGATGATTGGATCCCGAATTTGGATGAAACTCTGGATCAATTTTCGTCTAGTCATCATCACCGGCCGAACAATCCTTCTTTAGTGAAGGATCTTATAAACCACAACTCTTGGAACTCTCCATTGGTTCGGGAATTATTCCCGACCAATATAGCAACTAAAATTCTCGCTATTCACATTCCAGAACATCATTTAGCTGACCAAAAATTATGGAAAGTTACCCGGTCGGGTAGCTTCACTGTTCAATCGGCCTATAACCTCTTATACTCACACAGTTAGGAAGAAATGATCACAAGCGGCCGGCTCTCTACCGTTAATCTTATTGAAACTTCAATCTGGAACACCTTATGGTCCATTCCCATCCCCCGAAAAATTACTTTTCTCCTCTGGCAAATTATGTGGAATCGCTTACCAACCTGAGTAAACTTGCATAAACTTCGAATTACAAACTCACCGTCATGCCCAATGTGTCACTCACAAGAAGGAAACATTGATCACTCGTTTTTTCAATGTCCAAGAGTTCGTCCTATTTTCGTTTGGTGGTCCAATGGGAGTCAAATCTGACCTTTTTCGGCCATCCTTTAAAGTTTGGCTCATTGCTTGGCTCACCAAAACGTCTCGCACCACCAAACATCTATACCTTAATTCTTATATTGCCTCCACCATCTGATTCATTTGGACAAATTGGAACCACCAAATTTTTCGAAACACTAATATTCAGCCATCAATCACTATTAGACAAATTATTCATATGGGGAAAATGATAATCACCTACAGTTCTTCTCTCCGACAAGACAAATCCAGAGCCAAGTATCAAAATAATGACACAAAGTACCCTCTTGTCTTACAACCCAAAATTTCTCTTTGTTCTCATAATCCACAAAACACTATAAATATTTTCCTAGTCATTTCATATAACAAGATCACCCTTAGGACCGGTATTGGTGTTACTTGTATGAACGTAATAAATAATCGATGTGGGTCTGCTGCTTTCTCTTCCCTTGCATCTAACTCTCGCTCAGCTGTTGTGAAAGGCCTGCTACTTATATCAAAATGGGCTCTCACAAAAAAGATTTTGCACATTAACTTATTCACTGACTTTACCTTTTTACTCTCTCAGATGTCGGTTACTGAAGACATCTTGGACTCGGTGGTGGCTATGATATATGACTTTTGCTATATGCTTAATGATTTCCATTATTTAAGTATGTATAGGGCCAGAAAATCACAGCTAAGGGAGGCTACAGTCCTCGCTTCTTTTGCTTGTCAAGCCAGAATTGATGTACATCAAGACTGGATTGACGATATTTTGCTGCCTTGTGATGCTTATCCGTTACCCACCACTCTTTTAGATTAAATGGATGTCGTTATTCATAGTGGTTGGGTATTTTATTGTATGTTACTAGTTTGGATGTGTTATCATTTTGCTAAATCATGGCATGCCATGATTAAAACAACCATTTCATGTAATATGCTCACTAACGAGCTTTTTATATATGCAATTCTCGATCTTATCCAAAGAAAATTTGAAACCATCAACCATTAACGAAAAGAAGCGGTGAAGAGCAAGTCTTTTTGCCATATACAAATGAACCGACGGTACCCATCATCTCTAAGCTCTATGCAGAGGAAACAACCGTCTCTGTTTGCCATCCTTTCCATGTCGACCCGCTGGGTTCTGTGGTATAACCCCTTGAAAAAGCATCTTGGTCCACTATATGCCTCCAATAAACACCTGCAGACCCATTGAAGTTCATTACTCAATAATGGAATCTCACAGACCCGACCCATCCCTCTCCTCTTTCTACAAGCTTAACTGCCAATATGTGAAGAAGAAGTTCCCTAGACAAATCGAAAGTCTTCCACGTGATTTGGAAGATCTCTTTACTCCCCGTCATTCAATAGCATCCCTTTTTTTTTTGGTAGAAATTGAGAATTGCATTGAAAGGGAAAAGGTTTCAAGATTTCCCAAGATAAGCCATTTCGGCTTTTACAGATAATAGTCATAGTGACAGGTGTACTGTTCGATCCGATGCATACAAATATATACAGTGTTCCCCAACAAAAGCATAAGCAATTACACATTAATTAACATGAAGGATTTAGATCCCCTCGCAATAAACCTTCATTTACCCAATCCTGATATACAGTAATGCGGGCATGACGTGCAAAAGATGCGAGTGATCTGGCCTCCTTCATCTATAGGGCTAGTGCCCTGTCAATATTGCAAAAGTGCATATCGTTCATTATGTAATATAAGTCATATAAGGAAGATGTGGTATAAAACTTTTAGAAAATGTTAGGATTGCTTAGCTTGGGTCTATCGCCTTAGTCGTGTGACTCACAATTCCCCACCGTACTACAGTTACAAACACCACCATACCACAGTTACAAACACCACCATACCACAGCCCAACCACCACCAATGCCTCGTCGAATCCTCAACCACCACTGATGACCAACCACCATTACTAATTTCACAAAATCCATCCCCGTGGGCAATCATAATACCAATTTTTCGTACCCACAATAGCCAATATCTTTTATCATCCATACCCATAGACCATAACCACCACCGTCTTCCTCCAGACCCACGAATACCATCAAAATCCAATGACTTTCAGCAATAAAAACCACCACATCACGACTCAACCACCGCCGGTCGTCGATCCATGCCGTCGCTGACACCCCGCCTGCCCGTCAATCAACCCAAAAATCAGCCCATTATGCGTCACCGAGAGCCCTACCCATCGCCCCCTAACATGACGTGGCGGCAGATCTGATGGTGGCAGATCTTTGTGTGAGAAGGAGAGAGAAAAAAGATAGAGAGAGAAAGAAAAAAGAGAGATTGGATGGGGAGTGGCGGTTTTGCCCCTACTTTGATGGGGCATGTGCGCGTCAAATAACCATTTAACAGAGAAAGTGTAACCCCAGCTAACAGAATGACTTGATTGAACAAATTTGTGAGTCTAGTGACTAAATCAACACAAACTAAAGTTAGTGACTTTAGTCACCTTTCAACTTTTGTCAGAAACATTTTATGCATCTTATTCCTTTCAATCTTTATCACCAACACTTACTATCCAAGAACACCAAACCACCTCATTACCAACCACATATGAATTGACCACCACATCCACTGATGGCCGACCACCACCACCGATCAACATACCCAAACACCAAACTTGCCAACACCGTCAACCACCATAGTTAATGGCCGTCACCACCGCCACAGCCACTGATGGTCAATATGTCATCACCACTGATCAACATACCCGAGCACCAAACTTGTCAAATACACCGCCAACCATCATAGCCACGGACTGCCGCCACCACCACCAGTGACTAACACCCACGAATACCGCCAACCACCATAGCCACTTATAATCACAAGTACCACACTGACCAACACCACCGAACACCAAACCCTCTAACATTGATCACCATCACGACACCATTACTCGTCTAAATCCAAATCACCATCATACCGACCTTCATTTGTCCCTACGACAAACACCACCAAAAGATTTTATCCATCGATTAGCGCTAGTATCTTTGATTTGTGCAGGTAAATTCCAAGTCAATCAAACCAATGAAGCCCTAATTCAGAAGCTATTGTGTTAAGGTAGTAAATGAGATATGTTGATCGTGGTAGGGGCACTTTTGCTTGTTGAACGTAGGAGTTTAAAAGAAACTCTAAAGTATTGAAAAATAAAAGAAAAGATAATGGAGGAAAAATAGAAGAGTAAAAGGCGCAAATGGTCACTAAACTATGACCCATTTTTCACGAAAGTACTCAATTCTTTTTTGTGCCATTTTTTGGCACTGTATACACAAATGTGTTCAATCTGGCCATTTCGTTAACCGCAGTTAAATTTTCCCGTTAAATGGTCACGTGCTACACACATGACCCATCAACTTGGGGGTAATTTTGTCTCTTCACATAAAATCTTCCTCATAACGGTTCTTTGTCTTTGAAACCAGGCGCGACTCTTCCCCTCTTCACTGTTTCTGTATAGCTGAAAACTTTACACAATCACACATACACAAATACATTCATTGTTTAGGGTTGGATGTGTTTTAATCGGGAATTTTGGAACCAAGTGAGACTCTATCTTTGAAGGTGCCTCACGGGCGTTATGTGAAGACGGTCGCGATATCGTGGGTCTTTAGAGATAGTGGATTGTTCCTCAACCCTCGTGATTTGTATGGTATGTAAAATTTAATATTGTTAATTTGATTTCGATTTCTAGGTTCTACGCACAGGCACGCACAATGCATATAAAAATTATGGGTACACTTAAAATATTGATTTGGTTTGGTTAAGAATTGCATGCATATCAATTTGTATAATATTATGTACATAAACACATATTATTATATAAGCATGTATGTATTTGGGATATTTTTAATTGGTTACAGAGATAAAAGGACACGGACTTAGGGTTTTTTTTGGTGAATTCTGTTTATGAACCGGGAAATGAAGTTGAATACTTTACCACTGAGTTGCATAGTGGGGGTGAGTTTTTTTTAAGTCCACAGAGGGTTTATGTTGAGGATTTAGTAACTTATGCTGATTATTGTTAATGTGACAAGTATTCAATGCATGAATTAGATGAGATGCTAAAAGAATTAGGCTATACTGATGAGGTCAGGTTTTTACTATTACAAAATTCCTGGCATGAGTCTTGATAGTGGGTTGAGGGTTCTAGAAGGGGATGATAATATAAGGGAACTCTTAAAAGGTACATGATCACATGTGTAATGTAATTGAGGTCTATATTGAACATGGAAGTACATCAATAAAGGAGTTTTTTATGCCACCCTCAATACCATCTTCAGTTGTCATTGAGGAGACGGAGTTAGGTGATGATCATCCTCAGGCAACCAAAAATATAGATGATACTCAACAGGAGAAAAGATCTGTGGGTGGTAATTCTTAAATTATTATGATCAAGTAATGCCTCGTTTTGAGGATACTCAGTTCACACAGTTGTTGCTTCCTGGTAATGAAATCCTAAACCTAGTGAGCATGAGGATATGACTGAGTTGCCTATTAGTGATGTCAATACCAGTGAGCAAGAACATGTAGGTACAGAGCATTAGCAATAGATTCTTGTGATGGATGAATCGTCTAAGTCAGAAGATAAAGGTGAGGGTGCAAACCAAAATACTTTGCATGACAGTGAGTATGAGGTTGAGGAAGATGTGCACATTTATAATGCACAACTGAGGATGAAGAAGGCATGAAAAACTGCCCTCAAGAGGGTGCCAGGTATAGGGAAAATATAGCATAAGGTGAGGATCAAGAGGGTGGTAACTCAGAAGGCTATCATTCTGATGACTTAAGGAGTTTGCCTAATGAATTTCAGAATGAAGAAGGCAGGGAAAGCTACCATGAGTTATTGTTAATTAGCTAATGTGAGGTATTTAATAATTGGGCTAATTACACCTATGTCCCTGAGATTTGGGGGTAATTACAGGCAAGGACAATAGTTTCGAGTAATTACACTTATGTCCGTTGACCAGACGGAAACCTAAAAATCCTAACGGTTTTAATGAAAAGACTATATTGCCCCTAAGTTGGAACCTTATTTTTTTTCTAATGCCATTACTTCATTAAAAAAACACTTTACTTTATTTTGCTCTTAACCCCCCCACCCCCCAACCCCCGCCCACCCCATCTGCATCCCTCTTCCCTGTCACCCCGTCTACCTCCCCCTTCCCCGTCACCCGCCAACCCTGTCTTCCTCCCCTTCCCTGGCACCGCACCCCACCTGCCTCCCTCTTCCTCGTCACCGCCCACCCCGTCTACCTCTCCATTCCCCGTCACCCGCCAACCCCATCTTCCTCCCCTTCCCCGACACCGCACCCCGCCTGCCTATCTCTTCCCCGTCACCCCGTCACCGCCCACCCCGTCTACCTCCCCCTTCCCCGTCACCCACCAACCCCATCTTCCTCCCCTTCCTCGGCGATGCACCCCGCCTGCCTCCCACATATGCGGCGCTGCACCCCGACCTTCCTCCCCCATCCCCGGCGCATGTGAGCAATAGTAAATGGCGATGAGAAGTGGAGGGCTTTGAAACCCTAAATTGGAAATTAGGGCAAGGATTTTAAATTAGGGTTTTGGAACCCTAATTTTCAAATTAGGGTTTTGGAACCCTAATTTTCAAAGTAGGGCTTTGAAACCCTAATTTGGAAATTAGGGTTTTGATCAAATTGGGAAATTGTAAATTGAGCCCTAATCCTTAAATTAAAGCTTAAAATCTTAATTTAAAATTTTTAAAAATATTCATAATATATAGTACAAGGGGTAGTAATGACATTTAGAAAATACGCATGGATGACATCAGCAAAAAAATACACTTTTTGGACTGAATCCTGACGGATGGACACGGCTGATACATTTGAAACACGTTTGGTCACGGAATGTTACATTTTGAAACTTTGTGTCCTTGACTGTAATTACCCCCTAACCTCAGGTACATAGGTGTAATTAGCCCTTAATAATTTTATCCTTAGCAGTAGGGATAAACCTATAATTACATGCATTGAGGCAATAAGGGGTCTTATGATGGGAAAGATTATGAAGAAAATGAAGGCCATGGAGAAGTGGGATGGCTTTTTATGTCCAAAGGTACAAGAGAAACTGGAAACCATAAAGTCAATGTCCTGCCATTATCATTAGGGTTAACTACAAAACTGTCCCCTGAGGTTTACACGTTTTTGCGCTTTACCTCCTGTGTTTACAACTTTTACAAAATTGTCCCTCGAGGTTGACAAAACCGTTGCAAATAGCTCCAAAATTGGACGTCCATTCAATTTTGGACGTTCAGTGATCATGTGCGGTGCACATGCCATTTTGGCATGGGCAAATTTGTAATTTCTCTGCCCCTTCTTCCCCACTCTGGCAAATTTGTAATTTTCGACAGCCGGCTCTAGATCGGGCGGTGCTTATGCCAGATCTCGGCAGCCCCACTTTCGGCCACGCACGTAGCCACCGGCGACAACTCCGGCTACGCACCTTCGCCGAAACACCATTGTTTAACGTCTCTGTGAGCGCCGTGCCTCAATCAATGCCCCACTGCTACCATCGCACGATATCACTGACCAACCAAAAATTTCGATCGAGACCAAACGACGACCATCGGCCAGTCGTCGACCCTCTTCTTCCCCATTCTGGCAAATTTGTAATTTCTGGCAGCCGACCCTAGATCGGGCAGTGCTTATGCCAGATCTCGGCAGTCCCACTTTCGGCCACGCACGTAGCCACCGGCGACAACTTCGACTACGCACCTTCGCCGAAACACCATTGCCTAACGTCTTCGCGAGCACCGTGCCTCGATCAACGCCCTACTGCTACCATCGCACGATATCACTGGCCAACCAAAAATTCTGATGGAGACCAAACAACGACCATCGGCCAGTCGTCGACCCTCTTCCTCTATCCACCGAACAGCCGCCATGGCCATCAGGACCTCAAATTGCCATCGCCGCTACAGTTTCACAGTGAGCCAAAACGGCAGTTATCGATCTCTAACCTTAATTGCCGGAATCTACAATCATTGGTGACAGTCCGTTTGATGAACAGAGAGAGAACAACACAGTGAGGAAGAAGGCGCATGGAAATTACAAATTTGCCCATGCCAAAATGGCATGTGCACCGCACATGATCAATTAACGTCCAAAATTGAACGGACGTCTAATTTTGGAGCTAGTTGCAACGGTTTTGTCAATCTCGATGGATAGTTTTGCAAAAGTTGTAAACACAGGGGGCAAAGTGCAAAAATGTGTAAACCTCAGGGGATAATTTTGTAATTAACCTTTATAATTATGAGTGGAATGGTGGTACTCAATACCATATTATAAAGGTTGTAAGTAGGCAAGAGTATGTTGTAGACCTGAAAAGAGGACTTACAGCTACAGTGAAATGGGACCTATGTGGGATCCCATGTGCCCATGTTGTTTCTGCTGTATATAATGGCATGGCAAATGAAGGGATTGAGGGTGAACCTGAACTTTGGATTGATGAATGTTTTAGGGTAGAGACCTTTATGAAGGTCTATAATCATTTGTTGAATCTTGTTAATGATCCCAACCTGTGGGAAAAAACAAATAAAACTCCAATTCTTCCACCTCTTTATCATAAACAACTTGGTAGACCTAAGAAGATGAGGAGAAAAAATAAAGATAGAGGGAAAAAACTTGTGATGGATGAACATGCAGACAGACTTGGTAAAAAGGGTATTGTGATCAAATGTAGCAAGTCTGGTAATGCTCACAATAGCAGAAGTTACAGAGGTCAAGGATGTCAGCCAAAAGTGAAAGAGACAAATTTACCTTTAGGTGCTTAATAGAAAGGAAAAGCAAAGGGCAAAAACAAAAGCAAAAGCAGCACAACAGTAGGAGAAAATCAAGGAAATCAAGCAGGCACATCCTCAACTGGTCAAAGGACTAAACAACCTAGATTGAAGAAGAGCAAATTTACTGATCCAAATCTCAGGGGTTGGTTACAACCTGAACCTAGAAGGAAGTATATAGTGACTAACTAATTTATACACTAACTGGCATCCTTTTACATCACATTACAAGTAGTGTGTCCTTGAGAAGATGGCGTGGTGTTGTTTTTGTTTTTATTTCAAGTGAGGAGAAATATTACAAGGCAAGGTGCTCAAGAAGGAAGCTCTAAGGTAACAAGGTCATCATCAGCTAGGGCAAGTGGATTCTCTACAGCAGCATCATTGATGAGAGAACTTGGTGGACAATGAACTTCATGATGTAATTAGTCTGATAGGTGGACAATGAATAACTATTTTAGGCAATATATATTGATTGCTAGGTGCATTTGGTTCATATGTTTGGCAACCTTTCATCTATGTAATATTTTGGCTACTTTTACATGTAATCTTTTGGCAATCTCTTTTGACACAATTATTAGTTTTTAGTTTAGGTTTATGCATAGTTAGACTTGGTAGTGTGACATCCATTGTTCCCAATTTCATTGTTTCCTCCGATTTCAATCATGAACTTAATGCACACTCAACAAAATAAGCATTGCCTATAATCATTAACTCAGCAAATGGAATTGTTTCCTTTGATTCCAATGTTCTTAAAATCCATTACAGGGCTCCCTAAGCTATTATAGGTCCTTAAGCTCTAACAACTTAGGTGAACCACATCCTTTGAAACCCAAACTCCCATTTTGAGCTTTTAAAATTATAGTTCATAACAAATAGCATGAACCACGAACAGAGCAAAGCAACCCACAACAACCTTTGCTTAGAGCAATAGCTTCTCAATTCATTTCCACATGTTGACAGTTGCTCCTGATGCTCTTCAAGTTGCACCATACATCTTTGGAGATCCTCGTCCAAGCCATTCATTTTCTGTAACAACCCAGGCATCGCTTGAATTGAACGATCACACATAGGTGGGTCAATCCAACTGAAGTAATCATGGAGGACTTCATACATATACATGGTGGGTGTTTGAAAAATGGATAAAAATTTATGAAAATGAAAGTCCCTAACCAACGGTTAGGACATTACTTGACCATTATCGGCTACAAAAACCAAAAATCTTCTCCCTGGGTTTCTATTAGCTCATGAAGTCTTTATGATGAGATTTCTTCGACAGTAGCAGACCATTACCTCCTATGTTCTCTTTCAGCCAGATGGGTTTTGGAAGGAAATGACAGAATAAGGGAAAATGGAGGGAAATGAGAGGGTAAAGGCAGTTGGCGGGAAGATCCTTATGTGAAGAGACAAGAATACCCCCAACTTGAAGGGTCATGTGCGCAGCGCATGACCCTTTAATGGAGAATATTTAACCGCGGCTGACGGAATTGGTAGATTGAACACATTTCTGAGTACAGTGGTCAAAATAGCACAAAAAAAGAATCGTGTGACTTTCGTGAAAAATGGGTAATAGTACAGTGACTATTTGTGTTTTTTACTTAAAATAGAAAAGAAAAACAATCTATCAGTTTTGTAAAAAAAAACTCAATTTAATTTTTTTTTAAAAATAAAAACTGAAAATTAAAATAAATTTCAAGATGCGAAAAAGCACCGATGAGCCGCTAGTTCGATAATAGATGTGGAAAGACATTATCGAGTGACAGATTTGGTTAGGAACGGATATCCAGGTTTTGCCAAACACCCCCTTGGAACTTGAAGTGTGAGGGTTTTAGGCGTTTTAGCACACAAACTCATCGTTGCTTGTGCTGTTAGGGAGGGAGGCAGAGAGGGAGATGGGAGGGAAAGCGCGGAAGAGGAGAGAGAAGAACTACAGAGCGGCGCACGGAGGCCACAACCCTCTGCCCCCGCCACCTGCCGCGTCCTCACTGGACGCCGTCCCTTATAAGCTTCGCAAGCTCATGGCCTTCAGTTCCACCTCCCACCACCAACAACAACAGCATCAGGGTAGTTGTAATCGGATCAGAGGATGAATGGTTTGTGCTTGTTGATTGTTTGGTGGGTACTTCCTTTGTTTTACTAATCGAATGTACTTATTTGATATGGCTTTAGGTTCTGGGAAGGTAACAGTGGACGGTGCACAGAGGAGAAAGAAAGAAGGAATTGAAAAGGTACAGTAGTTTCGCCATTCTGTAGAGGACATGTAATACTACATTAGAATTCTTGCCCCCTTTTAACTTGCACGAACTCCTAGAGTATAAATTAAACAGCTTACACATTGAGTTTTCTCATTGTTTGATGTTTTGAGTTCGATTTGATGTTTAGACGCCTAAAAAAGTCAGAGGGAACACAAGTTATGAAACGGAAGGAGTGTGTACTTTGGTCTCTGACTGGCAAGGTCATATATCGAGAACAATTGCCACTATACGGTCGGGGAAAAGGATTTCTATGTGTAATCCCTTGCTTTTTGTCGAATCAGTCGTTGGCATTGCTTATTGGTTTTATCCTCAGCGTAAGGTAAAAGGTCAAATGGCCAGGGAAATTGGAATGGAGGAGTATTTGGTGCTATACATTTATAAATATAGAATGATTGAGAAACTTTTGGAAAGGTTATACTATTCACTCCTTTCCTCATGATTTTTTGTTGTATTTGCTTTTTCTGACACTATGAACTAGCATTAGAGTTTTTATAACCTTTTTGTACATTGAGCCCTTTCTTCCTTTTGTTACTGTGGCTCTTGTCGGGTTTTTTTTTTTCCTTTTTGTTTTGTTTTAAGGGTGTTGTGGGATGTATTGGACTCTGACTTGCGTACATGTATTGACGTGCATTTTCGTTCACAGGATGCATCCAAATCTAGCACTATTGGTGTCAATAGGGAACACAAAGGTGGAAGAGAACAACATATGGATCATGATGATGGCACACTTGAAAAGAAAAAGAAAAAGAGGAAAAGGAAGCCTGTAGAGGACCTTCGATTTGATGCAGCGGGGGAGTTAGCTGTTGGTTCAAAAAGAAAGGAGCGCAAGAAAATGTAAGCATGTGATAGTCTTTCTTTTGACTATTAGTTGCCATGGCTGACTTTCAAAAACTTCAGTTATCTTGTGTGTTGTTTTCAATCTCTTAATTGTGGACTGTTACTTTAATTAAACAAGGAGCTTATTTTGCTAATGATCTTGACACGCTAACAATATAGGTGAAGTCTTAAAAGTGAAGAGTGTGCAACGTAACACTATCTAGTATGAATTTGCCTAGATCTGACCTTGCTCCCATTGTGTCTTTGTATGTGCACTCATTTCCTTTATCAAATTATCTATTTGGTGATCCACGGGCTCTGTATATAAATCCATGATGTCTCAGATCTTAGGGGTCATCTTGTGACATTAGGCTGTTACTTTAAACTGCAGTGAGCTGTCTTACTTTCACTTCTGCAAAACATAATACTTTTGTATGTTGGGATACATAGTATGAGATATATATTGGGTTCCTTTTAAAAGTAGTTCCGTTGGCACCTTTGTATCAAGAATGTTATCGAGTTGATGATCCTTTTCACTAGGCTGTGTAAATCAACACAGGGAGGGCCATTATGTAGGAGTCTTTTTTGGTGGCAATTTGATGTACCATGTTGCAGCAAATGTTCTTGATTCGATTTTGTTTTTTCTGTTCAATATTACTTGGTTTACGCAGTGACTGGGCCCATGTTCTCACTAGAAGCCTGGCTAATCTATGTATTAGCATTTTTGTGCTAACTCTAGAATGTTTCCATTAACTGTCCTTTAGAAGAGTAAAAGTCTCCCCGACTTAGAATATCTAGAAGTCTACTCTAGACTCATCAAGATGCAATGAATGTGGTTAGTTTGTGGAAATATCAGGATAAGTACTAATAAGTGTAATCTCTAGCATGTTTATTAGGCTCCTATCTATATGTAGCATGATGTATGGAGAATTAGTAGAGAGAATTCATTTTTATATTTCTGCAATTGGTCCTCTGCTCTAGTTTGTGAGTTAGTACAAGCTTGCTTAGTTTCCTTCTTCTTTCTTTGATGGTCTTGGGTGTGTAGTCCATTGACTCTAGCTACACCAGGAGAAGTCTTCTGTTTCTCCACATGGTATCAAAGCTTCTTTGAGGGCTCAATGTATTTAGGTGTTAAAAGGCAAGAGTCTGAAGAACGTTGGCTGATTGGTTCAGTTTGGCATTATGGACATGAATGATGATGCTTTGAACCAAGTTGGCATGGAGAAGCTCAATCACTGAGATTATGAGTATTGCAAAATTTGCATGAAAGCTTGTCTCCAACGAGAAGACCTCTGGGTAATTGTTGACCAAGGAGAGAACGAAAAAATTTCAGCGGACACCCCTGAAAATGCAGGGGTCAAAAGAAATGGAAGAAAAGTTGTGGGGAAGCTTTATGTTTTTTGCGAAGTTCTATCCGTGAGTATATAATTGAGCATATCCAGGACAAAGAATTACCAAAAGATGCTTAGGATACGCCAGAAAAGCTCTTTACAGAGAAGAACACCCTTCAAATATTTCGAGAACAAGCTAGCCAATACAGTCCAACGAAGCATGACTGTAGCTCAATGTGAAGAGCATATGCTCAGAAATTTCGAAGTTCGATCCGTTGGAGCCTATCAGTAAAGCACGGCTGCGTCGCTATCTAGTTTGTGGTATAGAAAAGGATTACATGCCCTTCTTGATATGTTTTCAAGGTGGGTAAATCAGCCTTCTATAGTTGAGCTAGAGAATCTGCTCCAAAATCAAGAGGTCTTTAAAAAGCCTTGACGTTGATCTTGTTTTGCGAGTCGCTAGTGATGCTTATGTGGAAAAGACTTGCAGGCAAGAAAATGGGTCGTGGCACGCTCGCTTATCTTATGTTTGGCTATGAGAAAGTGAAGGAGATTTCTCCACACAGAATGGTACAAGAGCTGCCCAATTTGGGGAACTTATAACAAAAAAAATTATGCTGAGGATGTCAATATCATTTGATCATTTTTCGATGAAATCTAAGGCAGCTTCGGAGCTTATTCACTCAAATTTGCCGACTACATCAACAACAAGCTATAGCGGTTGTCACTATATGCTTTGCCTAGTTGATGATTACACCAGATTCACTTAGTATTTTGATGAAGGAAAAATCCAGGACATTTGCGTTCTTCATGTGGTGCAAGAGGAAGATTAAGGGGGAGCTCCAATGAAAATAAAGTGTTTAAGGACAGATAATAGCAGAGAATGCTTTAAGAAAAATGTAGATGGGTTCTGTAAAGAACATGGGATGAGAAGAAAATGGAGTTGCTAAGAGGAAGCTGCGATATTTACAAGATGTAGAAGCTGGCCACATGCAATATGCTTCCCATGTGACAAATTGACTATATTTAAGCTTCATTAGTTCGTTGCATGTTGAATATTTCTGTGGTTATCGGGTTTCAGAAGGTGAGCAGTTTATTGTTGAGTGCTTGATTGTTTTCATTTCGGGAATTTGGGTTGCTTTTTTGGATTTGTGTTGATCAGTTGTACACTTGTGCATGGGCTGTTCCCCTTATTGAATAACACTTCTGACATAAAACAGAAGTGTAATTTCATCCACATCAAGTGATATCCTTTATTATTTCAGCTAACCAAAATTGAGAAAAAACAATTGCATTGTCTTGTAGATTTTCTCTCTAAGCTTCTATTTGATGTAAATTATGTATAGACTTTTTTCTGGTGATAAAGTTGGTTGCGTAGTCCTGTCAGGAACTTGCCCATTGCATTCTCTGAAGATAGAGAGTACATTTTTCGCTCGATATGCTGACTGTATGCAAATGGGAGAAAACGAAATGCTCAGCTTTAGATTATCTTACTCTGACTATTGTGCAGGCGACTGCAAGCAATGAAAAAGAAACACAAAAAAGTCGAGGCAAATTACTTACCTGCAGTTGATGTAATAAAATTCGGAGAGGTCGTTAAAGCTCCACCAAAGTTGATCACAGTTCCCAAGGTAAAATAAAAAAAGGTTCTCGCAACCCTTTTCCAGAGCCATGCATGCATACATATATACATCTCCCTATTGGTGCTTGAACCTTATCCTCCTGACAGCTGTTGGTCTTAACTTGTTCTTGATATGTAACAAGATATTAGACTTCAATTTTACTCATAAGCATTTTGTGTTGTGAAGGCGTTCAAGTCTGCCCAGAATGCTTCAAAAGAGAGGCTACGTTTACAGGCAGTTGAGAACTACAGAAATCGTAGAGGATGGACGTCGAGGCCAGGGATCCAGCTCCCTCCACCCATGGCAACATAGTGCATACCTTATATCTCCACTCGGAGGTGCATGCTCATAGGCTAAGGGCTCTTTAGGATATCCTCAACTTGTTATCAGTGTTGAACCAAAACAAAAGAAGAATGACAATGAAAAGGGAAAGGAGGAAGGAGTTTGTAACGTGAGTGGTAGGAACCTTCTTTACTTTGGTTAGCAGGATTGTATGCAGAAAGAAAGCAACAAGCACTGTTTTGTTACATTTGCTCTTACTGTAGCTGGTGTTTCTTTCTCAGTTTCATGATTATAGTAACAGCTGCCTTTTAAGGACTTATTATTTGACCATATTACAAAGTTAAGTTGAATCCCCTGCCCTCAACTTCGACCTGACCTCTCCCTGTCGACGAGAGAGAGAGAGAGAGAGAGAGAGAGAGAGAGAGAGAGAGAGAGAGAGAGGTGCACAGTGCACTTCTTTTTCTAGGAGGCTATCAATGCGTGACGCTGGTTACAATCATTGCAAAAGAGCTAAATGGAGGATTTTTTTTTTTTTTTTTTGTGGATAATAAGAAAATTGCATTCAAAGGAAATCAACATTCAGCCGTAGGGCCATTACAACAAAGTGATAGTAGAGAGTTCAAATAAAAAACAAGGATGGCTACATTTGCCAAACCCTAAAGACACCCTGCAAAAGTCTATGAATCAGCATCACTACGAACTAGACCTATACCCTCACTCTGTCATCAACCCAATCTTGGTAGATATCTATTTGGGCCTGACATGCAAAAGATGCTAAAAGTCGTGCTTCCGTCAAAAGGTGAGGAGCCGCGCTGTCAATACTAAAGTGATGATAGTCTGTTACACTATAGCAAAAATCATATATGATGGGTGTCACCGTATTTAAAATATCTTCAGAATCTGTCATCTGATTGAGGAGAAAACAAGATTCAGTTAGAACCTTGACATGTAGAAGAAAAAAAATTTAAGAGCCCATAAAGATGTAGTATGCAAACCAATGGCTAAAGCAGTATATTTGTCCGAGGACAAAGATGAAAAAGTCGCCGAATCACACCTCACACTATTTACATAACAAGATAAACCAATACCCACCCAAATGCGATTGCTATCAAAACAAGAATAGATGACCATGGTAAAATTATAGGGAGTTACACAAGAACAAGGCATAGGCCAGCTAAAAAATCTCGGGCTCCAACCTGGGGATGTTTGTCCTTTATGTGACATACACACGGAAGATGTCACCCATGTGTTTGTCAAATGCCCTTCCATTAGACCTATCTGGTTCGGTATACCCCTTGGAATTCGTAGTTAAGGTATCAGCTGTACCGGAAGGCAATGGCTTATTGCCTGGCTTGACCAGAAATTTTGACCTACAAATTCCCTCTCCTTGATATATTTTTTTTGTTACCTTTTGGTTTATTTGGATCCATAGAAACAATTTTGTTTTTCGTAACATACCCTTTAACCCGTGGGAGATTATCCCACAAATACTCACCTGGACTAATTCGATAAATGCTGATTTAAACCATTTGCCTTTTAGACCTTCTTCACTCCCTCAACCGAATTGCTAAGTTAAATGGAGGATTGATCTTCCATGATGTGTATATTATCGGATGGTACTATTTTTTTCTTTCTTCCCGATAATAAGAGAATGCCGTTGATAATTAAAGGTTATAATTTTTTATTTTAACTGCTTTAGGGCACCACAAATAGCTAGTAGGTCATGACATTATACCCACAACTCTATACAACATATGAATGTAACTGTGGAGATTAAATTATGAAAAAGCTACTTAATAGGATCAAGAATTACACTCAAAATCGAGGTATATCATATCCTACACTTCAGCTTAACGTATAATAACTTGCCTAAACTTAGAAGTTTTTGCGTAACACCAAAATCTGATGGATCCAAATAAAAAGAAAGTAATACAAGGTTTACTCAGGAAGGATCCAAATAAATCAAATCAGATGCCCAACTTACAATTTGAAACCAATACTGTACTTGAATTGGCTTCCTTGCTTAATCCATTGTCCTCACGGCCCTCACAAAGATCTTTTCCATCAATCAGCCCAAAGACCCCAGAGTCATATGGTCTGACATCAAAATTCTAATAGCATCCACTTTCACCTCAACACGTGTGCTTTGTCGATGCAACAACTATACTAGAAACAAAGACCCTTCAATGACAGCAAAATGCCAACTACTTGCCCTAACGACCACTAAACCATAGGCAATCCATGGCTCAGGGAACTAAACACCACCAAAACTATTCCAAACCCAACTCAACAATCGTACATCACCACCACCAAACACATCATCCCTACCAAGACAAATAGTTTATTCTGGAACAGAAGCTTTACTAGATTATAAATTCCAGTGAATTTGATTGTTATATTTTTTTTTAGTCTCTCATCAATGAATGAGTATTGTATTTACATAATTAATGTAAAATCTGAGATGGTACAGAGACAGTACCGGTATCGATACGTACCATTTTTCTGATAAAATCAGTAAGTACCCCAGTACAGTATTTTTAAATATGTCAGGCACCTCTTTTCCATAGGTTGCAAATTGTACGCGTGCGCCAAAAGATAAAAACGGGAAAAAGATACCGCATCGAGTATTAGTAAGAAATGACGATCGTTACATATTTAAGTGGAAAGGTTGTCGATGCAAAAGGCCGGAGTCTGACGATGTGATTAACACTAGACTCTATATCTAGTATAAGAAAACGACGATCGTGAAATTTGAGTGTAAAGGCTATCGCCAGGAAACCGCTGAAATCCAAGACACGTCGTGATGACTAACAGATAGATCTAACAAAATAAAATTTGCGACACAAAAAATTCGAGTGGAAAGGCCGCCTCGAGAAAATGGCAGGAACCGGGACTGGGTCGTTACAAATAATATCAGAGCTGACTCTCGAAAGCTCGGGTTGGGCTATCCAGTCGGGTTGCCGAAGGTTGGAAAAACGAAGGCAAGTCTAGGTAAATCTCACATCAAGAGGATGGTTGGGGTAACGAAGGGTGAGCCGGATATATCCCACATTGGTTAGAGATGAAGATTTTGGGTTATGTACAGCTGAGCCTTCGCGAGGTTGCGAAGACATATATGGAGAGAAGAATGTAATATCTCACATCAGATGTGAGAGATGGCTTTATAAGACTATGTCCATGAACTTATAAGTACCTACTTGATTAACCCTTTGAGAGAGGCATTGCCCTGTGGTGGGACTCCGTACCGGGTCGTTACAATGAAAACAGAGACTCAACTCAACTCAACGTGAACATCGGGCACTATATGGACTCAAGTAAAACGAATATCATAAGAATTTGAATGGATAGGCCGTTAGCCAAAAAAGGACAGAATACGACAACATAAACGCCGACTCCAACGCATGAGACGCATAAGTTAGCATCCCGCCAATTACTGAATAG
The DNA here is from genome assembly GCA_033065855.1 of Escallonia rubra. NCBI lineage: Eukaryota > Viridiplantae > Streptophyta > Magnoliopsida > Escalloniales > Escalloniaceae > Escallonia > Escallonia rubra. The sequence continues at coordinate 72,739 of JAVXUO010000529.1, read as the reverse complement.
TCAGCCATAACTGAAATTCTGGCCAAAGCGGCACTAGAAGAAGCTTAGGAAGGGTGGAGAGTTTCAGAGAATACCCTCGGCTGACAGTAGCGGGGGGCATGTGCCCACCTACTGCCTTCTTCTCTGTCATTTAGAGTTCACCGGCAATGGTGCCGTTGCCGTTGACATATGCAGGTGGAAGAGTTTGGGAAAAACCCACTTTAGGCAGGACAGGTGGAAGGAAGATGAGGAAGTACAGAAGATGGAGAGGGGTACAGTAGATGGAAAAAGGGGCGGAGGGAAGATGAGAAGTTCAGTAGATGGAGAAGTGGCGGCAGGGGCGGACGCACGTTGGGACTAGGGGGGGCTGAACCACCCCCTGACTTCTGGGGAAAAAAAATAATTTTTTTTTGGGAATCGCGCTGACCCCGTCCCGAGATCCCGTTCCCCAATCCCTGATACCCGTTCCCCGAGAGAGGCACAATCGACTCTCTCTCTCACGGTCTCACCGGCGACCGTCACCGGTGGACAGTGAACCGACCGGCGACAGATCCCACCCACCGGCCACCTTGACCTTCAGTCCTTCACTCCCCTTCGCTCCTTCAGACAGGAGCTTCGAGCCTTCGACGACGACGAGGGAGTCACGACGGAGTGATGCCGTGAGCGGTGAGCCCGTGACCGGACGACGACCTCCCGCTGTCCCGCGAGTCCCGCGACGCGCCGACGCCCTTGAAGAACTAGATCGGACCTTCTTACCGCCTCAGTCACGGCCACGGCGCCTCACTCCGGCAAAGCACAAACCGACGAAGACGACCACGAGCCCACGACAGTCGACACGAAGCCACGACGGACGGCGACGTCTGCTGGATCTTGATCTACACCGCTATGCTTCTACAGACGACCTCACGGTAACCTCTACACCGGCAGCACTAGTTTGAGTTCTGAAGACCTACGTCCTCCGGTCACTCCACCAGTCCACCAGCGCTAAGCTCCCAAATCCCAATCTTCTTCGATCTTCACCACCGGCGGAGTAATCGGCGACAAAGGTATGTTCCGATTCACCTTAATCTTGCCATGATGCCATCTCTACAACTCTATAAGATTTATTTGACTTTTTTTCTGAAATGATGTTCGATGTTAGTAGATTTGTGGTCTGATCATATCAATGGATGAACAACAAAGATGTTCAGCATACAGTAACTCCTCATTATTCAATTTTGTAGAAGCAAAAGCATTCTAGGTTAGTTATCTAGTTTAGGCAAGTTATTATACGTTAGCAAGTTATTTAGGGGCAACTTGGTCTTTTTGTCAGAACCGTTAAGTATTTTTGTATTCCGTTTGTCAATGGACACAAGTGTTACATTTTGAAACTTTGTGTCCTCGCGTGTAATTACCCCCAAACCTCAGGGATATAAGTGTAATTAGCCCTTTTACTAATTACACTTAAATTAGGGGCTCACAGTAAAAAATACATAAAAAGAACGACACTCAAATAAACGTCCTAAATAAATGGCATTTGTACTATATTTTATTGTAATAAACGAAACTGCAATCTTTATTTCTGTACTCGTCTCAAACTTTACTTTCTTAATATAACTGTTTTGTTCGGTGTTGGCTCTTGGAATTAAATTGACATACAATTTTTTTGGTTACTTTTGAATTTACCAAGAGTGGGAAGTGAGCATGAATTGGCTACTCATGGAATTGTGGATAATTCACTTAAGCCCTTTCGATCTATGATCATTTGTCTGTTTGTTGGGTTAATATACTGTCAAATAATTAGGCTTGAGAATTTTATTTTTTTTCCTCCTATGTCAATTAAGTGCCCACCCCGTGCATAGTTTCTGGCTTCGCCACAACTGGGTGAGGATATTTGTTGTAGGTTCGGGCGGCAAAAATATTATTGAACTTTTGAACTTGGCTAGATGATACTACTGAATGCTGGTTTCACTTTCTATTCGATCTATACGCAGTTCATACAAGATCTTAGCTACATATACACGAGGTTTCTAGTGTTCAAATCTGTGAAAAGCACGAATTTGGAGTCCCCCGTCGATGTGCAGATTAATCATTGTCCTATAATTGACAGCTTTCTTGTCATCACTCAACTTGAACTTGAAACAGGCTATCAAGACTGCTGAGAAGATCTTCATCTGTCTGTAAGCAAATTCCCTCCCCAGACAAATTCGAGGGCCTGCCTGTTTATCGAAGCACAAAACAAGATGTTAGTTCATTCCACAATCGTTTGAAATCAATTACATGGACAGTCATAAACCAGGAGTCACCTTCAAAAGATGAATATGGAATGTTACACTATGCATGCCATTCTACATATCAGTCTCGTTCTCAGAGATGCAGCAAAAGGAGGTCTCTTTTAAAGGAACAGAGGTACTCTGATAAATGGATTCGAACTAACTTAAAATATGTCAGGCTAACCAATATCCATGATATCAGGTTACTGGTAATTGTATTGTCTAAAAACGAGCAAGGCTCAGAGTTCTTCATTTCTGGATGGTAATAGAGAGTGAAACATGAAATTCTAAAACGAAATTTGAAAAAAGCAAAAACTGTAATTCTGCAAACCTGGAAGGCTGTAAATTTGAAGGGGCTCTCTTGCTGGAAGCTACCATTCTCATCAAGCCATCTCTCTGGCCTAAAGTCTTCAGCATCATCGCCCCATATGAACCTCATCCTTCCCATTGCATATGGCTGGTAAGCCACCATATCCCCCGTCCTTACACTAAAACCATCGGGTAAAGTATCGTCTGAAAAGCATATCTTTGCATCCTGTGGCAACAAATTGTTGATGATTATTGACGTATTGACACAAATCAAATTTGAGAATACAAGAGGACTCGAGAATGAATAACAAAGGAAGGGGCAGGACTGGGCAACCTTAATTGAAATTTTTAACTGAACAAAGACGAAATGCTGAAGAAGGATATCAATTTAGAGATTAATATCAGGGACTGTAGAGGGACCGAAATTACAGTGAGGCCAATAATGTTGTATGGTTTAGAATGTTGGGCAGTTAAGAAACACCATATACATAGGATAAGTGTAGCTGAAATGCGAATACCTAGGCGGATGCGCGGCATAACAGATAGAACAAGAAGTGAGGATATCTGCAACAAATTGTGGTGGTGCCAATTGAGAAAAGATGAGGAAACATGACCGGAGATGGTTTGGTCATATCTAATGTAGGCCACTAGATGCCCCTATCTAGTAAGAAGTGATTTTTGCCAAGCTGATGGGATCAAATGAGGGAGGGGTTGACCGAAGATAACATGGGGAGTAAGTAGTGAGAAGAAACCTGATTGCTAAGAATAAATTAGAGAAAATGTGCTTTGATTGGGGGAATGCCCCCATCAATTGGCCAGACATACGTGCTGGTATCAACCAACTAAATCCTGCCTAACCCCTCCTTAGAGGTGCAATCTTGAAAGGAAGCTCTTTGGCAGGAGGAGCCTTGAACCAGTCCGCTAGGTGAATAACTTTAGTTAAGAGCTTCTGATGATGCGGAGAGTTTTGCTCTCCTTCTTAACAAGGTACATTTGGTTCACAAAATAAGGAGGACAGAGCGTCTATACGGTAAATGTTTTCATTTAGGCAATATAATCATGGAATTACCACTGGAACTGCAGGATAGAGTCTGAGAGTCTCGGTCAGAACTGCATGAAGATATTCCATCCTTTCCAGGGCCTCATCATTCAAACTGGCTACAAACTCCGGAATGTTTGTAAACACTTTTTTGCTGGTTGCTTCTTTGATTTCTTGTGCCACATTTTCCTGTACCTCAGGATGCTTGCAAAGCATATATATGAACCAGGAGAGAGTGGTCGCTGTCGTGTCTTTGCCAGCAATTATGAAGTTTAGTATAATATCTCGCAAGTACTTTGGTTCGGTGTCACTTAATTGGAGAAACCTAGACAAAATGTCTTCTTTTTTGAACTGCAAGTGACACAAGATAGGAAATGTAAGATAAGGACATATTTGATGAGGAATCGAGCTTTCAAGTCACTAACTTACAAAAGATTCATCTCGTGACACATGCATTTGCTCGGTCTTGCCACGGATCAGCTTATAGACAAATTCGTCAATCACTTTGATATTTTTCTTTAGCTCAGCTTCTGATCCAATATTCAGAGCTTTCTTGATCTTCCACGTTATATCAACATATCGCCTCAGTGTCAGTGCACTTGAATCATCAAAAGCATTGCTAAACTTGATGCCTTCTTCACTTGAACCACACATGCTGTCTAGTTCGACTCCAAAAGCAACTTTAAATATCGAATCCAAAGTCGATTTCATGAAGAGATCCTACATTTTCTTTTTCAGATTAGATATAGGGCCACACAATATGGATTAGTTGGATTATTGACTTTCAAGGTACCCACACTCACTTGAATATCAACTATTTGGTTGGAAGTTGCTGCTTCCGACAATACATTAGCTAGTTTTGCCACATTTTTCTTGAAGATGACACTGCTAAAGTCCCTCAATACCTTGGTGGAAAATTCATAGCTTGAGACCTTCCTCTGTTGGCGCCACTTGTCTCCATCAACTGTGAAAATACCATCCCCTAATAGGTCCCTTAGAATGCTGTAGTTGTGCCATCCCTGCATAATTTTTGCAGAGAACTGAAGGTTTGAAGCTCCAAAAACTAAGGTTTGTGGTATACAGACAGTAGGCTCCATTCTCTTTATAGGTTACTGAAAGACAAAAAATGGTCTTCTTCTTAAGAGTGATGACTGTTACTACGTATCTGGGAAATTGTAAGGTTTAAGTTGGTATAGTTATTCTCAGATACCATGAAATGATAGTTTCAGTGTCAATCTTCACTATTATTAGATGGCCACAGTTCAAGATACCTTGGAAAGTTCATGTTTACAAACTGTATAACAGGAACATTCATTTGGGATTATTTCACTACTAAAGTTTTCAGGATAGGCTAATAAGATAAAATCCATTGTTTTTGCTTTTCTAATACTTGTCATTGTGTGCCAAAATTTCATCTGACATACATGAGTATCTTTGATATCCTAACCCCGTTTAGATATGTACTCTACATAGGTTAGCAATAAGTCATGGGTTAATCATGGGTTTTACCGTAATCTTAACGGTGATGGTATCGTCTACGTAATGAGGATATTTGGTTCACTGCCAGAGAAATCATCCATAACGCAATCATTGTTACGCTTGCACGTTTGGTTTAACAAATGAATGTTTTAAGCAATGAAAAATTATGAGAATGAGTGTAATGTCCCCGCATATTATGCTTTATGTTTGGTATACAATTATGGCCATTGTGGTCTCGGTTTCGAGCCCAAGGAATGCAGCTGCGTTAAAACTTGATAGGGAAAGCTTTGCCGCCCATGTGGTCCTACCCGGCTCGAAGGTGTGAAAAACCTAATCGCACCAAAAAAAATTGCAATGGCCATTTCATTGCTATGGCCTTTGAACTTTCATTCTTATCCATTTGGGAAAATATCTGGATTTTTTTACAGCCATAGAAGAGAATACTAATTTTCAATTAAGCAATTTAAAAAGCTCAAAATAAAGGTGTCATTTAATGTTTTGCTATGATAAATAAAATAAATAAGTGGCAACGGAAATATATACATGTTGGTGGGTGTTTGTTGAATTATGTCAATTATGGTCTAATACAACGATATTTTGAGAAGATAAAAGAAAATAATTCGGTAGCACCTCCCAATAATTTTTTGGTGTGATGGATGTTTACAAAAGTATTTAAGAGAAGGGTTATTTATCGGATTACAACATTATCTGTCATTACGGACTTGGGCATAATGGAAAACTTCTAGGTGATGGAAAGAAAAAGCGCCCTTTGGGCGTGTCTGGGATTAGGTCTTAATGGCCAATACGGCCTAAAAGGTGAACCATAGGCACTTTCCTTCTCATTAGAAAAACTTTGCTTGCTAACCTGGTTGTAGAAAGACACCTACAACCCATCAGATAGCGATATTTCGTTAAATATTTTCAGTGCCTCTTTTATTCAGTGATGCTAAAAAAGTACGGCTAAGAATTGTCGCTAAAAGTATTGACAGAAAAGTCACTAAGCGACCATTCATTGTCGCTATAAAGGGATTGTAGGTATCTTCCCCTAGCAGCAAAAAAATTTCCATTCTCAGTGACGGCACTGATTAAACCTGTAATACCCTCTAAAAGGTGAAACAAACGGCCCCTTCATTTATGTCTCTTGTGAAAAGGGCAGACTAAAAGGTGCACAGGAAAACTATGACATTTTGGGGGATGCCCTCAATTAAATCTATGAAGAAAGGTATCATATGGAAAGCCAGCAAAAGAAGTAAAAAGTAATTACACACATGGTACTTCCACAAAGGGACAGAAAATCTGAACGAAAATAAGATTGAGATTGAGGGGGATACCTTGCCATAATTGCCAAAGTTTGTCTTGAGTATATACTCAACATTAGCAGGATCAGCAGTGTAGATCTCGCTGCGGAAAGGGCTGATTAGCCTGTAGGTTCTGTGCTTGCGAGCAAGATCAGTCATGTAATGGTGCAGCCTGTTGAAGTTAATGAGCTGGTTGAAGATGGTGCCACCAACTGGGTGGTACTCTTTCTTCTTCCCCTGTGGCTTCCTCAGCAGTCTAATGGCCAAGATAAGCAAAGGCAAAATCAGAGACAGAGCAGAGACTGAAATGGCAAGTGGGTTACAGAGGAAGTCGATGGAGATGGAAGCCATGCTTGGGAAAGTGAGCAGAGAAGATTGGGAATTGAGAGTTGGGAGTCTGTTAATGGCTACCTAAAGCTGGCGAAAGTCTTCGGTTGATCTTGACAGTACCAAGTACCAGGATCTTATCTCAGTATGGTTCATCTACTGTCACTTAAATGATATGATATGCCGGCCCAATTCCCAAATTTGGCTGTACAAAAGAATCTTATTAACTTTCTGCATATGGATATATGATGGTCCCTTTAATATCTTCAGTGATTTTTAGTTAGGGGTAAATGCACTTTGCCCCTGTACTTTCAGCGTTATGCAATATGGCACCCTTCACTTTGAAAACTTCTACTAAACTTACCTCTATTTTTTAAAAGTGGGCACATTAGACGGTTTCCTTCCAACTTAACTATGTTTTTAAGCGGGAATACTTTGAAGTCCAGAATTATATTTTAAAGACCAATATACCCTTTTAACTTCACATAATTTAAAATTAGCAATTCATTTACCTAAATGCCCTTTCAAGTGGCATAAAACTAAAAAAATTTAAGGGTGATTTTGTCATTTCACTAGAAAAACCTAACCCTAATATCTTTTCTCTTTCCCATTACTCTCTCTTCTCTCTGCTCTCACCCCAAAATGCGGCCACCGTCGCTGCTAAAGGAGATATCTGCCGCCATTGCTACTACAAGGATCTCTGCTGCCATCACGCCACCATTGAATCACCGCTAACGCCTCCATTGTCATCACGAATCTAGGTCATCAAAGCCATATCCATCACCAACGGCTCACTTAAGGAGCACCACCAAGGCCACCAACCAATCGGCTGTGGCGGGGGCAAAAAAACGACGGGCGAGCCTGGACGACGGCAGCGGCGAGTTCATGCCACCACCCACCCCTACCCACGCCTAACCACCTCCCTCTAATGCGTTGCCCGTGGTTTCCACCGCAACTTCCAGTCCACTGCCCTGAACTTGAAGAACCTACGGTCACTGCTACCCATTTCATCGATTTCCACCACCACCCACTTTGCTAGAGCTCACCTGAGCCAAGAAAATAGGGAGAAGATGCAGAAGTGTGATGAAAGGATGGTGGAGAGTTTTTGCAGTGAGGTTGGCATATCAAGAGAGTTTTTATATATATATATATAATGGGATTGAGGTTGGGATCAGGAGATTTTTTTTTTATGGTGGGATTGTTGGCAACGATGGAAAATGGTGGTGGGCAATTGGAAAATGGAGGTTTCAGGTGGTGGGGTTATTGGCGGTGGTCTTGTGGTGGGTTTATCGATGATAGTGGGAAGTGGTGGGCCTGTTGATGATGGTGGTTTGTGGTGGTGAGTTTGTTAGAGTTGGTTGTTTGCGATGGCAGACTTCTTGGAGATGGTAGTTTTCATGGTGGGTTAACTATGCGGCGCTACGGTGGTGAATGAATGAGAGATTGACGGTGGGTAAAAGTTGCACTTTAGGCCCCTATAATTTTTATATTTAATGAATGCCTGAAATAAAGTAATTAAAAGAAAAACAAGAGGGTAATGATGTCTTTTTAATATCTCCGTAACGGATTTGGTTAATGCGCCCACTTTCCGATAATGGAGGTAGGTTTAGTAGAAGTTTTCAAAGTGAGGGGTGCCATATTGCATAACGCTGAAAGTATAGGGGGGCAAAGAGCATTTATCCCTTTTAGTTAATGAAATTAAAAATATAAATTAAGAGTTTTTTTTTTGGTAAATAAGAGAATAGCATTGATAATTAAAAGGTTACAAAGTTTGCCCCCAACAGCATGTGAAGGTCACGACATTTCCATGACTCATGCATATACAAGATCACGAAAGTCAAAAATGAATAAATTACCTTTAAGCCTATACACATTACAGTTAAGTTGAAGCAGAGCATATCATACACTTCAACTTAACCTTAAGTAATATGTCAAGGACTAAATGATACAATTAACAACCTAGAAAACCAAAAAAACACGTGAAAATAAACACATTACAATGAGGAAGACACCTTGAAACCGCACAAACCAAAGGGGGTACACGACGCTTATGCAATCTGACCACAAAACAAGGGTGAGAGTGAGAGGCCATGAACACGACAATTCCACACTTTTCACCGGCAATTCCAACCCCGGAATTGTAGAAATTAAGAGTTAGATGTATGTTAAAATATCATTAGTAATATTTAGTGACAAATAAGAATTATTATATGGAAAGGTTGTAAGCTATTGCTACCAACGGGAGTGGAGCCAAAAAAATGAATTAAAAGTTATCGTTAAAAGATGTCTGTCACAATGTCATTAGTAGTATTTGGTGACAAATAAGAATTATTATATGGAAGGATTGTAGACTATTGCTGCTACCGGGGATGGAGTCAAACAAAAAAAATATATTAAAAGTTATCGTTAAAAGATGTCTATCAAAATGTCTTTAGTGATATTTGGTGACAAGTAAGAATTATTATGTGGAAGGGGTTTAGGGTACTGCTACCACCAGGGGTGGAGCCAAAAATGGAATTAAAAGTTATCGCTAAAAGATGTCCGTCAAAATGTCATTATTAATATTTGGTGACTGTAATACCCCAAATAATATGTAGCTAATTATTTTAATTCTTGGGTTACTTTTGAAATTTTAAGAATATTTTGGAATTCCTTTTGAATAAGTAACATATCTTTAGGGGCCTTTAGAATAATTTACCAAATTTAGAGAAATAAAAAGACTGGTTAGTTGTGTTTTATCGATAAATTGAGTCTGGTCTTTCAGAGAGAGGAGAAGAAAGAGAAAATTAAGGCTTGAGGATTTCAACCTTCTACTCACAATTGTTAAGTGACCGATCCTAAACCTTAATCAAAATATAATTGATTTGAAGATTTTAATCTTAGTGGTTGATTTTATTAATTAGGTTTGATACTTTCGGAAGGTTACGCAACTTTGCGAATCTTGTAGCGTGATTTGAGGTAAGGGTTACATACATAACATCCGCTTCTTAACAACTTGATATTGTTAAAAGATACGAGATTGATAAACTCTTTGAATTAGAATTGTTTTTGCCAAGCCTGTAATACCGATAACTTAAGAATTCGTTGTTTGTGTGTAAAGTCTTTTCTGTTGAGTTTATCAGATTTACCAATTCTTGGATCCTTGGCTGAACCGCCCTGTTTTAAGAAAATCGTGCCATGACCTGTTTGGCCGTAGCTTTTCTTCCTAGTTCTGGTGACCTGCCATTCTTTTTGTTTTGTTTTTGGGGGCCGTACGATTGATCCCGATTTCCCTTTTCTTTACTGATTCAAATTTGCACCCAAGTACAACCAAACAATCTGGTGGCGTGAAAAGCTTTTGGCTAGATGTTCCATGTGTCACATTGTAAGTAGTTCTTGTACTTTAGTTAATCTTTTTGGCTCGTATCTCGTTATTTTAGAATTCATAGCTCATGAGAACTCGGATTCAAGCGTATTTATTTTCGTTGAGCTCGTCTCTTCGTCCTCTTCAATTTTAGTCTAATATTGAGTATTTTCTGATAATGTTAAGCCCTCCTTTTTAAAATTAAAAGTATTGGTATTTCGTGACTTTTATGTCTTTGAGATATTTGACGTCCTTTGGACACCCTTTGAATTGAACTAATATTAGAACTTTCACGTGCTTAGGTTAACGTGATGCCATGACATGATATGGTAATTGCTACCGGTATGCAACTTTGAACTTAGAACCTTCGCGTGCTTAGGTTAATGTGATTTACAGTCACGTATTACGTGATTGTATCGTATTTGATAATTAGTTCAATTATTTGATTGTGTTCATTTGACTTTGACTTGATATTTGACGGATTGGAATATCCCGAAATGAGATTATTGGTCGTGCTCAGATTTTGCAATCGTCTTTGCACTTTCGTTTTCATATGCTTTGTTTGGACTCAGCTATACATTATTGGATACCAGCGTTATACTCTGTGGGTGTGTGCGTGTAATCTTTACTGGGTTTTGTGCTCACCCCTTTTCTCTCCCCATTTCAGGTAATTAAGCTGAGACGGTTTTAGAGGAGTTAATAGCATTATGCTTAAGCTTGGAGTGAACTTTAATTGATAATTTTCTTAGTAGTTTTGAAATAAGAACCATGTAATAGTTTTTGATTTAGTGACTTTTGGTCCCCCAATGGTTGGGAAATAAGTATTGTTATCAAACTTCCGCTGCAATTATTAGACGTTGATGAGGAACTTGAATGCCTTTTTTTTTCAGATATGATTTAGAGCTCTGATTACCTCTTTGAGGTCACATTTTTGGTAAGATACTTTGAGTATCATATTTCTCGTAAGCAGGAATATTTTGAAATAGTATATGTAGGTCCGCCTCCGGGTCAGGGCGTGACAGTGACAAATAAGAATTATTATATAAAAGGGTTGTAGGCTACTGCTACCAGAGGGGGTGGAGCCAAAATTCGATGACTACTTCTTGAGTTTTAGGATTAAATGCACAAAAAATCCAAACATTTATTGCCAAAGGCGTTTTAAACCGTATTCTTTTTTCTTTTCTTTTTTTTATTTTTCTGTTGTAATTTCTCACTAACACAACGGCCATATACCCGAAGCTAACCACCTCCCCAAGATTCCAAGAGGAAATTTGGCTTTTTCTCCAAATCTGTGAGAGAATTAGGTTTTGGTTGCTTAACGGTTCTTACTTTAATTGGATCTTGAATGCGGTTTTTGTTTGTAAATTCTACACCTTAGTTCAGGTTTTATTAGTTCTTATGCTTTCAGTTCAATCAATGAAAATTTATTTTCCTCAATTTGATATTTGTTGTATTCACGTTTATATTGTATTAAAACGGAAAGAATTCACAGAAGGTTAGCTTGCGCGGTGGTAATGGCTTTCACGGAGGTAGAAAAAAGAAATTTTGTTTAATTTGTTTTTGATAAAATTTTCAAAATTGATGATTGTGCTTCGACATGCGAGAAGCACATGACATTTCCATAAGGATAATAAACTTATAGTTAAGAATGCAACAGAAAAATACGTTAGACTTAAAGTGCTACAGAAAATAGGTTGAGATTCAATACGGTTTTAGTAGCAAATGTCAAGAGTTTTTTGTGCATTTAATCCAAAACAAAACAAATACGGCAACTCATTGAAAACTTAAAAATTCGGAATAAAAAGAATGGCATCGACAACGCTGCACTTTCTAATACTTACACCATCGAACTTCTATCAATAAAAATCAAAACAATGTCACCAAAAAATACACTAAATTAAAACCACGTATTTGCAAAACAAGAATATAACGGGACAAAACTGCGGTATAAATATCAATTTCCTTTAAAAGGTAAAATTTAAGCACATAGTATTTGATGTCATTGCTAAATATTTTTTCACCAAATGCATGTGGCCAATGGAGCCCAGGGCAGAGGATACGTAAAGTCTAGAGGGAGTATTAACATACATAGCTCATCATCACATGCGTTGTCCCAAGACTCCACGTATTTCTGTGGACAAACTTCACCTAGTACGATACTATCTTGGGCAAAGTACACTTATGTCCCTGAGATTAGGATATAATTACAGGTAAGGACAATAGTTTGAACAAATTACACTTATGTCCGTTGACCAAACGGAATCTTAAAAACCCTAACGATTTTCGTGAAAAGACATTATTACCCCTTAGTTGAAACCTTATTTTTTTTTAATGTCGTTACTTCAACCTTTCCCCTACCCCCCAACACCCCCCCCCCCCCCCGCCTCACCCCCTTTCCCACACCACCCCCAACCCCATTTCTTTCTTTCAAGCTCCACCCGCGCCACCCCTCCCCCTTCCCGTCACCCTTCTGCCTCTCATTTCCCCGTCATGCCCACAACCTCTTCCCCGGCGTCGCACCCCCATCTGCCTCCCCCTTCCCCTGCGCAACCCATCTGAACTCCCTCGTCACTGGCGCTGCACCTCGTCTTCCTCCCTCATCACCGGCGCTGCACCTCGTCTTCCTCCCTCGTCACCGGCGCTTCATCCCATCTTCATCCCCCGTCCTCAACCCGCCATGGCTTGAACCCAGATGAAGATAGAAAGGGGATCTGGGTCAGATCTGAAGTGGAGGTGGTGATGGCGGGTGAAAGTAGAGGTGGGTCTCGTCGGTGGCGGCAGCGGGTGTGGTGAGTAGTGAGGGTGCGATGGAGCTGCCGGCGTAAGGCGAGGGAAGGGGCTGCTGCGGGGGGCGAGGTGGGGGAGAGAAGAGATGGAGGGGGAAAGGCGACGTCGCCGGCGATGGGGGCGACGCCGGCAGAAGATTGGTAGCCGGCGGTAATTTGAAAACCTAATTTGAAAATTAGGGTTTTCATACAAACCCTAAAAAACCCTAATTCTAATTTGAACATTTAAACCATTATATTGGACATAAGTGTAATTGCCTAAAAAACCTTAATCCTAATTTGAACATTTAAACCATTATATTGGACATAAGTGTAATTTATCCAAACTATTGTCCTTACCTATAATTTAAACTATTAACTGCAATAAAGGGTAGTATTGCCATTTTGAAAATACATAACGATGACATCATAAAAAAATATACTTTTTGGACGGAACCCTAACAGATGGACACAAGTGTTACAAAATTAAGATTTTTTGGTCACGGATGTTACATTTTGAAACTCAGTGTCCTTAACTGTAATTACACCCTAACTTCAAGGATATAAGTGTAATTCGTCCGACTGTCTTTTTATGGGACAGATTTGGGCGTTGTAGCCATCGATGCATAAATTGGTTAGACTTGTAATAATTGTGTCGTGAAGATCTAAAAATTGGGCTCATTCCATTTCAATTTATTTTTTTCATTCTAATTTGGTATACATACTAATAAGTCATATCCCCACAGAGAGAGAGAGAGAGAGAGAGAGCGAGAGAGCGCGCGAGAGCAGAGGAAGGAAATAGGTCAATATAGAGAAAATGGTTTGATAGAGGGTTCAATGTGGAGAGAAAAATAGAATCAAAAAAGAGTAAAAGTGGTAAACATGAAGAAGAAAAAACTGACTGAATCTTTCTTAATTTGGAAAAGTGAGCAATTTTTTTGGAACAGCTTAAAAAATATATATATGATTAGTTTTTTTTGGGACGGATGGAGAACTAGAGAGCACGATAAGTTGTCACTGCTTGTAATTCCGGTGAGGTCATTAGAGTATAAAAGGTCAAAAAAGTGTAGTATAATTATCAACATGATGATTGTTGCAAAGACTTGGTGAAAACTTTTGTTGCTATGCGTCAATGTGCGTCACGCGGAAAGGAGAAATATTTGTATCTTAATAATACTTTTAAGTGTACATGGAACTGTGGAAGCATATATATATTTTGTACTTTTTTGTTTTAACAGTTCTTTTCCTTCTCAAAATCCTCCTATTCCTCTCCCGAAAAAACTTGGTAGTGTCGTTAAAGCAATTTGTGTATCAACTTATATGGGGCCTAGCTTCTAATCCATTCCTACTGCCTAGATTTAAGTGACTAGTTCGCGGTGCGAGTGTAGGCACGAGGGGGCCAAACTATCTATCGATTTCAAAAATTTTGAGTAGCGTGTAAGTATCACTAGAATATCTTAAGTATTAAATTACACTTTTGAACATGTAGATAACTATGTAGCGCAATATTTGGCCAAAAATTGATTGGTATACGGAGTATATAATTTACGTGACTTATGGTAGTAAGTTACTGGAACTAATTGAAAACCAGTCAGTACGTTTGGAGTAGAACCTAGTGGTGGCAAGTTTGAAACTTCATGGAAGGCAATACTCTTGAATTAGATATTAATATATTCAACTCTACTGAGGTAAACAGTTATTAACTTAAAATAATTAAGTTAATAATTTAAATGTCAAACATTCCGGACGACTTTATAAAAATTTTTATTACTATTATCAAAAACAAAAACAAAAAAAATTTGGCAAGTAAAATTACCTCATTTAAGGCTTGCATGCTGCAATTAAATGCTTTTAAATGCTTCCAAGTCACGTGTGAGTTATAGATGGGCAAGTTTTATTCTTGTGCTTTGCTACGTGCATGACATGATAATCACTAGCGCTCATCTTGATGGCATCTCTTCCCTCAAATGGAATCTCGGCTTTCCTCTGCCTCTCATGGCTACAGTATTTCTCAAGCCAATTATGCTTCAATCTCCTTTCACGTGTTGGTTTAATAAATATCAAGAGAGCATTTTCTCCTCCTGAGCCTAGTGTACGGTTTACTCTTCCTAATGGTATACCTCTCATTGGTCATACTCCGTATCATCGTACATCAGTTAGCAGTCTTGTGTACTGAACTGTTACTCGTCGTAGTATCAAGTGTGCTGTGCTTTTGGTCAGTCAATTTCGTTTTGTTCCTCGGACAACTTATTTTGTCATTATACTTCATATTGTCCTATACATTATGGCTTGCGTTTCTACGCTTATTCCTTTCTTGAGCTATGTGCATACTATCCTATACTTATTCAATACAAACACACTCTCGGATCAACTCTTTGTGATCAGGGGCTAGTATTACACTGAAAAATGAGAATGAGCTACTCATGCTGTCCTGATTCTCTGAGAAACAATGTCATTCCCTAAACAGATTCAAAGGGTACGTACTCCCTCCTGCAAATTTTTGGAAACTGGATAATGTCATCGAGTGTCTGACATGTTAACATGCACTATTCTGGTCAAAAATTGTAATGGCAAGTGAAATTTCTCTGACCTGATCTGTGGTAGGCGCGAACGTGGAGGCCACCATCAATGTGAAGATTAATCATAGTTCTGTAATTGACAGCTTTCTTGTTGTCGCTCATTCTGAACACGAAGCTGCCTAGTAGCAAGACAGCCGCAAAGATCTTCATCTGCCTATAAGCAAATTCCTTCCCTAAACAAATTCGCGGTCCTGCCTGTTTGGCAGCAAATGATCGATGACATTATTGCGTAATGTGGCTGTTCTGAACCTTATGAACAACTGATACATCAACTCAATGCTAGGATTTCGTACTAACTTGGAAGGCTGTGAATTTGAAAGGGCTTTCTTGCTGGAAAATCCCATTATTGTCAAGCCATCTCTCTGGTTTGAAGTCCTCTGCATCCTCACCCCATATAAATTTCATCCGGCCCATTGCATAAGGTTGGTAAGCCACCATATCCCCCTTCTTTACACTATATCCATCTGGAAATATATCATCAGAAGCACAAATCTTGGCATCCTGTAATAAAAAAATTTGTGACTAATTACTAAGTATATAATCATTGGTATAGATCATTAAGAGCACCCTCTGCGCCTGTGAGTGTTTGTTGTGTTTTTTTAGGGGGTGGGGGGTGGGGTGAGGTCCGTGAGGACCTAAACTACTTGTTGTCCACTACGAAAAATTACCACTGGGACTGTGGGATAGAGTCTGAGAGTCTCAGTCAAAGCTGCATGGAGATATTGCATCTTTTCTAGAGCTTCTTCACTTATACCGCCTGCAAATACCGTGTAATCCTTAATCTCTATCATGTTGGTAGCTTCTTTTATTTCTTGGGCAATCCTTTCCTGCATGGTAGGATGCTTACAAAGCATGTAAATGAACCAAGAAAGAACGGCAGCAGAAGTGTCTTTGCCAGCAACTATAAAGTTAAGGATTATTTCGCGCAGGTACTTTGGATCTGTGTCGCTCGCGAGGAGAAACCTTGATAAAATGTCTTCCTTCTTTATCTGCAATTAATAAGAAGGTATAAGATTGTATGCTTTGATTTGACTCGAAAAGCTATTAGGTTATTTACTCACATCAACGTCAACTTTGGACTTGCAAATCTTTTCTTTTTTGCTTTGGATCAGCTTGTACACAAAGTCATCAACAACTTTAATGTTCTTCTTTAGCTCAGCTTCTGATCCGATATTGAAAAGTTTCTTGATCTTCCAAAAGATATCAACATATCGCCAAAGGGTCATTGCGCTCGAATCATCGAAGGCATTGCTGAATTTTCTGCCTTCTTCAGTTGATCCACATATGCTGTCTAGTTCAACTCCAAACGTGATCTTGAATATTGAATCCAAGGTTGATTTCATGAACAGATCCTAAATTGATTTACTTGGCATATTATGACACTCGTTGTTCTAATCAAAATAACGGGGATGATCTAGTGGTAAATTGTTTTGAGCGGTGCAAACTAACTTGAATATCCACTGTCTGGTAGGAAGTTGCAGCTTTAGAAATTATAGTAGCGAGTTTTGCAGTGTTTCTTCAAAATATTGTGATGTTGAAGTCCCTCAATACCTTTGTGGAGAATTCGTGGCTCGACACCTTTCTCTGTTGGCACCATTTTTCTCCATCAACTGCAAAAATTCCATCACCTAGCAAATCCTTCAAAATAGTATAATTGTACCATCCCTGCAAAAGGTTTGAGGTTTCAGTGACTAAAACTGGTAAACCGATTTACACCATGTAAACTATGCACAATTACCATAAACATACTTTTCCTATGGTGAACTTTCTTTGGTGAATAGTAGAAATGGACCTGAATATTCTAGTCTGTCATTTCTTTTTTCTTATCTTTTGACTTTCTCCCGTCAACTTGACCTTAATTTCCAACTAGTGAGAAGCCAATATATGAATTCTAGTAATATTCTTTCAGCCACAGGTTGGATATGATCAGACCCTAGCTAGGACGAAAAATTGAAGGAGAATCCAAAAGATCCCTCTAATATAAAGAATGGCATCCAGCCTGCATGTGCTTTTCTTCTAAAAGCACAAATTGAAATTATTTCTAAACTGTTTGTTAATTACTTGAAGGATCTGCAAATGATCAGTGCGTACTCAATGAGAAAGAGCGAGAAATCTGCTTGAAAATGCCTACAAGAACACACCAAGAGTTTATCACATGCTATTTTTTGTGCCTTTATTTTTTCCACAAAGTCCCAATCGGCCTCAGCACCAGCTCTTTGACACATCCAGCGTCCCACTCCTTTGTTGCCAAGAATTCCAAGGGAAAAGGAATTGTAAGTTGCACGCAGCAAGCATGCTTATAATTACACAGTAGTATTTAGTCATATTCATCAGTGAGAAGCACTTTTTTTCAAAACTAATACTCTGAAAGAGAGTACTGAGAAGCTTTGCATGCTTTTTCATGCACAAACACTTCCCCAGATGATAGGAAGAAAAAGGATATGGGTAGAGTCATGTGTACTTGGAAATTTTCTTCAGTTGGCAAATGTTTGCATGATTACTGTCAATTCTGCCTCCAAAGATTCTACTTTGTGCAATGTATGTTGTGCTTAACATGCATAAATAAGTGGACTAATGCTGAAGAATAAAAGGTAGATCTTCCACGTAATGGAAAGAAGAAGCATAGGACTGAGTAAGAAATTACATGCTCCTTGCCATAATTGTCAAAGTTTGTTTTCAGAATGTACTCTACGTTTGCAGGATCCGATGTGTAAATCTCATTCCGAAAAGGGCTGATCAATCTGTAGGTCTTATACTTGCCTGCCAGATCAGTCATGTAGTGGTGCAACCTGTTAAAATTAATTAGCTGGTTGAGTATGGTACCAGCAATTGGGTGGTACTTTTTCATTCCCAGCTTTTCCACAAATTCTCTAGCGAGAATTTTGAATATTAAAAGAGCACATATTAGAGATAGAAAAGTATATGCAAATGGATCAAATGGTAAATCCATGGTGTGGGCATGTTAGTAGCCTGATATCTGGTTCCTATTTATAGAGGATGGTCCTTCTGTTAGATCAGTTCTTGTTGAGGTCCATAAATTATGATAATCTGGCTAAAGGGTGTCGTGTGACAGGTAGGTTCTTGGAGCTGTCTTGTCTTTCCCCATGTGTTTCTTGGAAAAATAAGAATAAAAAATCAAATGAAATGCAACATAAAAATGTAATAAAAACGCAACTTGCACGAGTGCGTCATATCAGAGCTCTGATCCTTATTCGCATATATTTGTCAAAAGGTTCTACGAATTATTTTGCGTCAAGAATGTCTAATGCAGATGAAAAGTACTCTTTTTTCACTTCACAATGATGTCTTAGTTGTCCCCAATTTGTTCAATCAGGGGCATTATTTTTTTCTTCTAAAAATGAGCTCCTCACACCATATTATTTCCATCAGCACACCACTATGAACTATAATTTGGACCTATGGCTGCAGATATCCAAAGTTGAGTCAAATGATCACAATGCCAGATGACTACTGTTATCAACATACTCTAGTTCCAACTCTAGGTTGCCCCTCACCTCATTTCGGTTCCCAGCATAAAAATGGCTCAGTACTAGCAGCATAAGAAGTAGAATATTTTCCCATACTTGCTTCCTTTCCAATTTAGTACAGTTTCAAAAAGTAACAAGCCACATTGTTCATCAGCCCTGTTTTACGGAATGAACCACAGATGTATATAGGGAAGTAAATGATTTTGCGGTTCATCAGCCTCCGTGTGAAGGAAATAAATGAAATCATCGCCCTTTCTCTATTGATTTAACCACAAAGATTGGAAGGTGGACCTAGATGATAGGATTACACGGATTACGTGGTCGAACGGCTTATAATTAGCATGACTAGCATTTCGAAACAGTTCTGACTAGCACTTTTGAAATCATATCTTACTTAACTTTATGTGATTCAATGAGTAGGATAAGATATAGGTATCTCTAAAACCATCTAAAGTACTAACATTTTCAAAAGAAAGAATCAACTGTATGTTACAACTCATTGTAGAGCTAAAGTTGGTAAGTTTTGCAGGATTAATTAGTTATGAATTGTGCGTCATGCCGAAATCGAAGCCTGTCTAATACCAAAGTGCCAAGGGCAAAAGCGTAAATCACAGGTGCTACTATCTTTACTGAGCAACTCAACACCATGCTATAAGTTGCCTGTATAATTCCAAAGTGCCAGGAACAAAGTTCCATCATTAGGACTCAAAGCATAGCTGCAAACTAGAACAAGGATGCATTTGCCTTGTTTGGATGTATCTTTCCCTGCAGACAATGTGATTAAGATGTGTATGGGCTGAGTACATGAGACAGGCACTACATTTCAATACTTTGCAGCTTTGTTTAAGAGCAGAGAAATGATCTTTTCTGTAGTGACAACATGTTCCCAACTATTTTTTACCCATCATCTAGTATCCCTTATTGAAATCAGTACAGTTGTATTTTCTTACGACTAGTGTCTATGATCATTGGATCGTTCAATTCTCTTTCAATCATTGACAAAATACAGAATGATAAATCATTGGAAACCAGCATCGAAATTTTTATTAGTTTGGGCAACTTTCTGTGGTATATATCTCACTGCAAGACAAGTTTTCCCAGATATCTATTATCAACAAGAAGCTTTAGATGAATATCTGCAGAAAGTTATTCATTAGATCTCGCAGTGTGTCAAGATAGAGAGTTAAAACACAATTGGTAATATTTTTAGAATGATCTTCAACATCTTATAGTTCCGTGATCTGTATCTGCACTCTGTGCAACGCTAATCCTATTTTTGGATGGGATTTGGATTGCCATTCTGATTTTTTAACACCCCAGATGGAGGATGACCAAAGACTATCTATCAAAGTTTGGGTTTAATACACTTCTGAGTCCCCAAGTCTGGGCTCTAAAGACAGTCTGGATTTTTAAAATCACAAGTTATCGGTTGTAACATGTCATTAACACAGGTGTCCAAAGATGAGCTTACTGAGCCATTGTTTCGGTTCTTTTCCAACTTAATCTCAATGACATTTTGATATTGGAACGGTCAATGTTTGACAGGAGGACTTCTTCATAGTATTTTACAATGCAGAGCTAGTTTTTGAAATAAGCCCAAAGTTCGTAAGTTTTCCACGTAACTTTCCCTCTAGTTTACTAAGGCAGCAATCTTTCGGTGATGATCGGACCTAATTGTGATTGTGAGATGTCTAATCCAGAGTTTATGAAGGACCTATATAGCCACTTGTCAAATCTTATTGTGCATTCTGGACATAACCCAGCCTCAAGGAAAGTTCTCGATCAGCTTACAAGAGCAACTAGTTTCTAAAAATGGGGAATCACTAAGGTATAGGTTTCCCCTTCAGCTCATATTTCTCTTTCCTCCAGACATTACACACAGCTGCTGCTAGTGCTAACTTGAGAAGTTTAAGCAAAAACTCCTCCACTGGAGGAAATTTTAATTTGTCTAACTAAGCTCAGTGATTTTTCTTTGATAGAAATCCCTACTAAGAACATGCTGACATATAACTTCGAAGAAGCTCATTCAAAAGCACGTAGGCTTAGTAGATTGCGATCACCCGTTACAAACAAACATTGCTGTGTCATGCCACTGATCTTTTTGACTATTCTTCATCTGCTCTTGCGATCCAGCAATAGGATATAGTAGTCCTGAGAATGGAACTAGAGACCAAGCTAAATTCTATTATCTAGTAATCCCTTATCTGGAGGTAGAAAAAGTAATCTAACTTTGATACTAACTAGGTATTTCATGTACATATCTGTATACAAGGGATTTGAGTGGAAAAACCATTTGAGCTTAAAATATATATCTGGAACAGCTTGTAGCCTAGGGAAGGCCCCTTCAATTTTAGCCAGGCCCAAGTGGCATATGATGAACCCACGATAAAATAAAGTGTAAGATATTTTTAGTCTCAGAAGCTGAGCATGTGCTTTTACTAGAGGCCTGAGAAGAGGTAAATGCCACCATTAGTTGTTTCTGGAGCTCTAGCTCCAAGCTGCTGCCAGCAACATACACAATTCTATGACAAGAGTTTCTTGAAGGACACAAGCAGTCCCAGTTGTTTAACTTTAATGAATACACCTCTGAACAGTAGTTTTTAGCTTCATGATTTTCATTCATGTCCAAGAACAGTCATTTGGGATGGAAAAAGGGGGGCCCCAGTGTACAATGTGAGATGGAAAGAGAAAATTCCATACATTGGTAGACCGTAAAAGAAAATGAAAATAAAAGTTCGTAAATGGAACAAGACATCAATGATAAAGCATCTACTGGTACAGAAGTGTCGATGTTTTACTTTCTTCTTTTTCCAAATTACCAGTTATAACAAGACTCGTGATGTTTCTTTTTCCTATTTGCACTAGTAATGATGGTTCCCCGAAATGTAACTTTGGTTCTTACAGATGCCAAGTTACTTGACCTGCCTCTGAACTGCACGAAGATGAAGGCCGCCATCAATGTGAAGCGTGAACATGGTCCTGTAGGTCACCCTTTTTGTGTCATTGGCTAATTTGAACCAAAAGAAGTGAAGAAGAGTGATTGAAACTATTTTCATCTGACGGTAAGCAAAATCCCTCCCTAAGCAAATTCGAGGACCCGCCTGCAAAGTAAAACACCACTCAAAACCTTAGGATGTCATAAGGTAATAAAAATAGCCAATTTGTGAAAATGGAAAATATGTCTGCAGATGTGACATACATGAAATGCTATAAATTTGAAAGGTGATTCAGGTTGGAAAATCCCATCTTTGAGCCATCTTTCTGGTCGGAACTCCTCTGCATCCTCTCCCCAAATGCACGTCATTCTGCCCATAGCATAGGACATGTAGTAAACACCATCCCCCTTTTTCAGTTTGAAGCCATCAGGTAGAGTGTCATCACTTTCTGCACACCTCCCATCCTTCAAGTACACCAAAGAGAAAAATGAGTAGCATTGTTACAGAAACCTTAGTTGCAGGAAACTCCTAATCTCTCGAAAACTCGCTTCCAGGAGCTCCATGGGATCTCGTCCCAAGCCAATATGGGAACTCGAGTTAGCTGAATAGAGATGCATGGAACAAGTGAGAGAATACCTGAAAATCAAACCCTTTTCAACTCATTCCTTTCAAGTCGTTAAAGCATCTTCGTCTGGCTATGTAAACTATACTAAAAAAGTGATAATACTCTTTACTTATTTATTTATTCAGTCGCTCAACCTCAGATTCTTGGTGCAGCTTTGTGCAACTAAGACAGAAACTACATGCTAGAACTGATGATAGAGTTCAAGTTCTCATGCTTTAGATCTTCATATTATTTTCATCGACACAAAACGAACATGTTTCTACTCGAAAGCTTCTTTCAGAGGCAAGGAACAGAAGAGAAACCCAATAACATAAAGATGAAGGATACAAGAAGATGACTCAGAATCTCCGATCTCTCCAGTAGCAGAAAACCCTTGATACTAACGCTCACAAAGTTTCCTCAATCCAACCTAGAATATTTTAAATCGATGGCTTTGCCTATCAAGAGAATTCTACTGTGCCACATGAAATAATCTAATGACCAAATATTGGAGCCTAAATATGCTGAATCAAACATAAGCTCAAACGAACGACTGTGCTACTATTTCTAGACTGACCCGGAATTTATTAAGTCTAGAATAACCACTTGTTGGGACAGATTCATGTTCATAAGATGTGACTGTATTTTATGCTGGCCGTCAACCTATTGGAACCCTCCCTCTTTGTTTGGGCTTGGGACGGGCTGCATTTTCTTGTGCTGCTTGACACTTCGAGCACATCTATATATGAAGCTATCTGATAGCTTGTTAGTAGAACATTTTAAAATAATAATTAGGAAAGGAATGTGTTATCGAATACTATTAAGTAAATTTGTTTGGGGTTCCAAGAATTAATTACAATTGGGACTGCAGGGTATAGCCTCAAGGTTTCCGTCAACGTTGCATGAAGGTAATGCATCTTCTCAAGTGCTTCATCAGTTATCTTTGTCACAAAATCATCAGCGCGAGCTTCAGAGCCCTGGCTGCCAATAACTTCTTCCACTTCTTGTGCAACTTTTTCCTGTATCAGTGGATTCTTGGAGAGCATATAGAAAAACCAGGAAAGTGTATTCGCAGTAGTATCTTTTCCAGCGATCATAAAGTTCAGAATAATGTCCCTCAGATATCGATCATTCATCTCTTCTGGATCCTTCTTGCTCTCCACCAAAAACCTTGAAAGTATGTCCTCCTTGTCATTCTTGTAATCATGAAACATTACAGGTATATCATTAGTCAAGTACTCAAAAATAATAAGGGCAGAGTAGCACTTATCCTGGCAAAACTGGAATAAAATCATTTGGCATTGAAGAAATAGCACAAGAGTTAAAAATTGCATCCCATAGACCTCTACAACAGACTCCTCATGCAATAAAAACCAATCACGTAGCATATATTTTACATAGGTTATAGGCATGACCACCGTCTCAAAGTTTCCATCATTTGTAATGATGACTTTCTTGCACGTATTTGAATGATATACTTTATCTTTAAATTTTACATTAACATGGAAAAAGAACAAAGAGTGCGCAAGTTCGTGTTCAAGAGTTGTATCTTAAGTAGCTTAGAGCACAAATTGAAGTCCTTCTTATTCGTGATCTTCCGACTTATAGTAAGTGCACAGCTTAGTAGATGAAGGCATTAGCACTCACACAATTCTGTTGCATTTCTTCCTGTTCCCTTTTCTTCCTTATCAACTCATGCACAAAGTCATAGAGGACTTTAATGTTCTTCTTAAGTGAAGCTTCACAGCCGATATTGAGAGATCTCTTGAGCTTCCAAAATGGATCTACATAGCGCCAATATATCAATGCATTTGAATCATCAAAGGCCTTGATAAATGCACTCCCCTCTTTGCTTGATCCTTCCAGGCAATTCAAATCCACTCCAAACCCCACTTTGAATATGGAATCCAAGGTGCATTTCATTAGCAAGTCCTGCAAATCATAAAGCACAACTAGATCGGATTAAATTCCAGCTAAAGTTGAAAGTTTTATCGGGATAGGTGCAGGCATGTTTTGGCTGCTAAAAACTTATTGAACTTGTTGTCCCACACCGGTCCACCCTCTTAGAAAAGGAAAAAGATAAAAATGTACTTGACTGTGTTAAAGACTACGAAACTGTTATTGCGGATATAGACATTGAAGTAACCAAATGAAGATGAAGTTCAAAATCCTAAATTTCAAGCTGAGGTCACAAAAAAGTAATAGGAATCGGAGTTTTCTTGTTCTAGTCATGGAGGGTAACATTAATTAGCCTTCTGACATTAAAAGTATTTCAGAGCCAACAGTTTAAGTGCATAATGTTTATAAAAACATATCTGAGATTGGTGGAATGTTAGATCACATACTTGTATGTCAAAGACTCTGTTGGCCACAGTAAACTCAGATATAGTTCTAGCCAATTTGCCTGCATTTTTTCTGAAAACCGTACAGCTGAAATCTCTCAACACCCTTGTTGAGAATTCAAAACTTGCAAGCTTCCTCTGCTGGCGCCATTTAACACCATCAACGACAAAGATCCCCTCTCCAAACAAGTCTGTTACAATATCCTGATTGTACTGACCTTTGGCGTAATTTTCAAAGTTGGTTTTGAGTATGTGTTCAATATTTCGAGTTTCGGTCGTGTATAGCTCGCTTTGTTCTGGAGCAAGAAGCCTAAAAGTATGATGTCTTTTCCCAATCTCTGCGAGGTAGTCATAGAGTCTGTTGAAGTAAAATATCTGATTAAATACAGTTCCAGCCACCGGAGCGTATTTTGGGTCTTTGATAGATTTTCCAGTATAGATTCTTAACATCAGAGCTGAGAAGGCAACGATTATAAGTAGTAGTGCAGTTGCTAAGAAGGTGAAGATGGAGAGAAGGAAATCCATTTTCAGAAGGTCAAGAGGGAAAGATGTCCATATGATCCACTAACCTTTATATACATCTGCAAATATGCATTTATCTGACATGATACAACTTTTAAAAATTGTTTGACATGGATACAAAGATAATTTAATTCTTAAATATCACACTTTGACTATTAATCCTAAAATCAAATTTCACTGAAAGAATTGCACAATGTTTAACAAAGATTTATGACTTTATATTTATCTAGAAGTCCATATTATAGAAACAGATGGAAGAAATCATAATTTGCCAAGTTGTCCACTATCAGTGTCTTATCAAAAGATTAAAATAACTGAGAAGGTACATTGTCATATCTTATGTTATTAATGCAGAGATAGTGATGTAAACAAAGACAAATCTTAGGTTACATCATTCAAATTGAAGTGAAGGAAAGAAACAAAATGTAGAGAAAGATAACCTGTTCTTTATCCTTTTCTGAGGAAAAAAGACTGAGATGTGGTGACGCTCATGAAGATGCATGGTCTCTTATGTTTAGTGGTACACTTGGGCTAACTTAGATCTGATCTAGGTCATTTGATTGCACCTCAATGATCCATAATCATGCTAACCATGATAGTTTGTGATCTAGTAGTAATGGACTTATGGACATCCTTAAGCTATATGTGGATGGGCATCATCGTGAACTTTCTCTTGATTTCTGATTTCATTGATACAAAGTAAACCAATAAACATAGAAATTATCATTTATTCCATCCACTTTTGTTTTCCTTAGCAAACCGCTTGGAACACATTTATTTCGTTATTTTCAAAGCAATTTCCTTAAGGATACAAATTACGCCGTACCCTCCAATACTAGTGTTGTTTCATGGATCAAAGCTACTCACATGTGGACAAACTACCTGTGATTTTTCTTTTCTTCATGAGGCAAAAGTTGCCGTCTTCTTTCTAATTATTGGCAAATGATTTATTGAATTATTGGTAAAATCCTGTTCAATGCATATTCTTTTTGGTTAGTTCAATGGAACTCTATCTCAGTGTTGAACAAGACTAACTGAGTGTTAATCATTGAAAAGCCCGTCCTCTTTTTGAAATCGTATGGTCTCTTTGATTATATGAAACGATCCAATGAGCACTTCAGCTTAAAGTGATTCTTGAACCGAATAAAACTAGTTGAAAAGTTTAAACAGAAGTAATTATTTGAGGCCATCCTGACTAGGTGCCTCAGCCAGTATGGTCCGGCTTGGAAACAACTTATAAGGGACGGTTTTGCTTTCTTCTATTTCCAGCTACAGAAATTTGACAGAAAACGTGAGTGGCGCCTCCCATGAAATTGTTTAAAATGATTCAAAGCTAGTGTTTTATGCTTTTCGAAAAGAATGTAGAATCGAACTTTACTTGGTATATGTCAGAAAACAATGTCAAGTAGTAAACTGAGTACTATCTACCATCATTGTTGTCAACCGTTTGCAGAAACAAACTCAACACTGTGTCCAATATTTCCACCCAACCTAAGAATCATACTGCTGAAGAGGAAGTTATAACAGAAGGTACATCACGATTCATTCGTTGATTGCAGCGCATCTAAACTTTCAGAAATAGGTATATGAAGGTTCAGTGTGTTTTTAGTATCTACACTTTTCTGATGCATAAACAACCAGGGTGTCATTCAGGTGTCTATATGATTCAAGTACGGCTCCAAACAGAGGAAAGATGCTGCGAAGGAAAGGGAGATATAACGACCTTTCCTTTGGCTCTTCCCGTCTCTAAATATCCGAAGGCTGCAACAACATCATAAAAATGAAATGGACCAGTAGGATCAATCACTGCCTTCAGCTTTCCACTTTCTAAATACGGCCCAAGCTTATCTAAAATTTCCCCTGAGACTCTCAAGCCTGAAGAAAGCGCTCTAGGATTTGATGGAGGCCACGTTATGTCAATGATCGGTGCATCATCTTTAGCCACCACAAAGGAATTCTTGGAATCACCTGGAAAAAAAAATTCATTGAAGTGCATGGATGAGCAAAAGGCTATCTTATGTTCAAAAAAGGTTCCTTGTCAAATTGAATAGCAACTTTGATCAAGTGAGCCTTTCAGGAAAAAGTAGTTTTGTTGCAAAGCTAAGTAAAGGAATTTCAGCTTCTCCTTTTCTTCTCCTCTTTATCCATTCCCTCCTTTACTCTTGGGGATAAAGATGCGTACACAAATTTAAATGTGACCAAGTTCATGATCGAACTTGATTCATGTATAGGAACACATGACATCTACCTCTATGTGGCAAAGGGTGTGATAAAGTGAGGAAATACCTATTGTATCGTAAACGAGATCGAATTTCTGCTCAATGTCTATATATTTGGTCTTTGTGTAGTCAACAACCTTGTCAGCACCCAAGCTCTTTACAAACTCCACCTTTGAGGTACTAGTTGTTGCCACCACCTCAGACGCTCCAAACAAATGCTTGGCGAGCTGAACAACCAATGTTCCGACACCACCAGCGCCACCAACAACAAAAACTTTCTGCCTCTGTTGAAAACCTGCAGTTTTGAAGCCTTCAATCGCTGTTTGAACTGCTACTGACAGACTGGCTGCCTCATCAAATGAAAGGTTTTTTGGCTTCAAAGCCACTAAATTCTCCTCCACAACAATGAACTCTGCTAGTGTTCCAAGCCTTTTTATTGTCCCCTCATTAAAATTTTGGATGTTTCCATAGACCTCATCGCCTAAAGCGAGTTTTGTTACGCCAACACCTTTTGCTACCACAACACCAGCCATGTCACATCCTGGGACTACCTGAATCAATATCTTGTCTGTGTCAGGGTCTCTCATTTACACAATCACCAGACCATCTACATATAGTATTATGTTATCAACTCAATCATTTATATAGTGAGCTGAAAATTCTTAGTAGGATGGGCCTTTGTCCCCTAATGTAACAAAGAAATGGAATTATTAAGTTGATCAGTAACTATGAACTACTAATAATCTATACTCACAGGGAAATCAGCAGGAACAATGGGGTGCTGCCGCATCTTACAATCAATAGGATTCAAAGCTGCAGCGAAAACTTGAACAAGTACTTGGTTACCTTGAGGAGTAGGAATTGGAATGTCTCCCAACTTGAGCACTTCCTTTGGACCATTTTCTTCATAAAACCAAGCTTTTTGCATCTTTTTTGTATATTGTATTTGTCCTCACATACAAATTTTCCTCCTTGTATAGACTTCACAAACTCTTGTAAAGGACTGAAGGCAGAGCTGAATGTATAAAGCTTGATAAGATTACAAGATACTGCCCAGGTCTTACTGAGGTTAACTGTAAAGAAAAAAGAAAATGTTGTAGGAGAAAATCAGTAAACTGGTAGGATATGAAAATAGTGGCTATTTTGTAAGCTGATGAAGTGAAACTGGCTATACTAATTTTATTGTGATGTTATCTTCTATCACTGATAACAGCAGTTCTGGCTGTATAATTAAGAACAAGGCTAAGTGGATGGATTGTATTGAAAATGCTGTTTTTGTTCTTATGCTTGAGAGAACCAAAAGATTACAACTACAGTTGATAAACATAGGTCCATAACTGGCCATGGATGTGACTAAGATGATGTAAACTTTTGAAGAGTCACAACCACCACCATCAATACTGTATCAACTGAATACAACAGATACTTGTAGCCATTGAAGAAGATGTGAAAGATGAACAACTCTGTTATTCTATTCCCTTTTTCTTTTTGTTTCGTGTGGAAGTTTCATGTTTGATTTGAACATTGAGTTCAGAAGCACCCATCTTTAGATTACTGGGTTAGTACCAGCTCTCACCGGATATAATATCCATGCATAAATATTCCCCAAAAGCAATTTACATGGGGCACTCCACCTGGTAATGCAAGGTAATTCTACTTTTGGTCAAAGAATCAATTCAAAGTTTTGACAGTCTGAAGTAGATAGCAAGAACCCCACCATCCAGAGACTAGTATTAGTTGCCAAAGCTTGTAACAGCAGTTTTAGCAACAAAGTGCTACCACCAATATTACGATTATCGCTAAAAGTATTGCCAGAAGAGCGTCACCAAGATTTCAAGCAATAAAATTTCATTAATGATAGAGGTTGGAGTTAGGAAAGATCTTTTTGAGATAGTTACCGCTATTGTGAGTTTTTGACCGTTGTTTAGTAACTTATTCACCTATATGGAACATGTTAATAAATATTCACCAACGTATGCAATTGGGAAACGGGTATTCAAGCCACGATTTCACACTCTAAACATGTGGTTTCGAAACACGTGTTATGAGATGAGGTTTCAAACCACAATTTCTCTGTCTAAATAAAAAAAAATTGACTAATATAGTTGAAAACGTTATTTGAAACTATACTTTCATAATTTAAAATCGTGGTTTCAAATCACGTTTTGCAAAATCAGTGTACATGGGTAAAAAAGTTTTCAATATACAACATGGAAATAAGTTACTAAGATATGATTTTTGAGTCAAAAACTTCCACTATGGTCCCTAGAACTTCACCTTACCCCAATTTTCATAAGCTTTTTAATATTTTTTTCTCTGTCAAGTCGAACTCAAAGAAGCTGACTTTTAGTTCCTAAACCTTCAACTAAAAGTTGCATCTTTTCATCGCTAAAGATATGCTATTATTTTCGTCACTAAAAGTCGTAACCAGACTGGAAGAAAGGTTTGCAAGCAGAAAATCTAGGCATTTTGCAAGTCTTTTCAAGATTGCTCTCTGGTTAATGTCAACTTTGCAGGCCAGCCAACAGGTATGAACCTAAGGGCATCTCAATGATGGCTCTTGGGGAAAACCTACTGAAACTTGTGATTGCGGGGCATGGAAATCTTGTGATTGCCAGCCACTGAGATAGAATATGGTCAATTTTTCTTCATGAAATTGATGAATGCTACTAATGCCTTGGCTTCGTGTAATGATGCAACCACTGAAGGTGACCTCTATGATCTTTTCAAACTTAGCTAGGCCACACACAATTTTTTTTTTTGTTGATAATAAGATAATAGCATTAATAATTGAAAAGTTATAAAATTTGCCTAACGGCATGTAAAGGTCGCGACATTCCCGTGACTCAAGCGTATACAAGACCATTTATGTCATAAATTAATAAACGCATCTATGTGTGTGGCTCTTTAAGCCTGTGACTGTGAGAATGGAAAAGTAAAGGTGATGGCATCTAAGAATTAGTAAATGGGCTCCCAAATTTTCCATTTGAAAAATCTTCTTAAAGGAGCAAAGTTCCTTTAGAACGCATCTATGTTGATGTTTTTGGACCCACTCAAACACCCTTGTCTTCCGATTTTCATTACATGTTAATCCTTAGCGTTGATGTTACAAGGTATATGCATGGGTTCATTTTGTCAAAGTGAAAATTGGGAACTTTTTTCCAAGGTTTCGGCTGTACTTAGCACAAAAATTAAACGGTGCGACAATGGAGGGGATTGGGATTCTAATGAGTTCTTGTCCTTTTGTGGCATAAGGAGATAGTTTTCGTGTGCCATACTACGCAACAAAATGGAGTGACAAAGAGGAAGACCAAAACACTTGGAAGAAACTTGCAAGAGTTGGTTACGTGCCAAGAAAAATAAGAACGGGCCGGCAAGGATAGTGGATCACTTGGGAGCGTGGTTTCCGTAAAGTCGTGATCGAATCTCCAAAAACTCAGTTTAAGGAGGAGTGTTAAACTTTAAAACTGGTTTTTTGGGTTCACTATACATTCATTGGATCTTCGTTATACATCTCTCTAGGTATTCATTGCATCCGACTAGACCCATAATTGCTACTGTGCATTTTTTATTCAAATATTATTGCTAATTAATTAACTAGTAAGGAAGGATCATGTCGCTTCATCCGCGTACCTTTAATCATTCATTAACATAATAGGTAGACACTCTTTTTTTCTCAAAAGTCCACCACATACCCTGCATACCCTTTGTAAAGTTTGTATACTTGCGTGCAAAAACCATATGAAGATCCTCTCCACTCTTCATGCGTCAGGAAAGCCTCATAAACCTCGCTGCTTTCTCTCCTACCTGGGTTCGGACCCCCCATCTTTTACAGCCCTCAAATTTAATGTCGACAGAGCGACCGCAGGTATCAAGGGCCGGCAGGTGTCAGTGGAATCCTTAGGGACAAGCATGGGACGGTCTTACATGGTTTTGCGCTCCATATTAGCACTACCACTAACATAGTTGCTGAATTTCTTGCTATTAGACGTGCACTGCAACTTGTGTTACATCTTCAGCTTCAATTTTTCATTCTTGAGTCTGTCTCTCTTGTTGCGATATCGTCTTTGTTCAGGCCCGCCACAGGCAACAGTGGCATGACTGCCTGAGGTTACTTAGTCAGTGCTTGCATGTACACCTATCATTTTGTTATCATGAGGCTAACCTTTTAGCAGATTAGCTAGCTAAATCTGCAAGTCTCGTATCTATCACTTTTGAGCTTCCTCCGACTGGCATTACACACTTTTTGGGTTTTGATATGTATGGTGGTGTCTTGGCAAGAAGGATTCCTTTTGTATAAATCCCCCCTTGTTAATGTCCATATTCTTAGTTTTTGAAAGGAAAAAACAAAAAATTATCTCTCAATCAAAGAACTCCACTCCGTGAAATCAATTCCAGGTGCTTATGCCATTAGATTTTTACTTTTTGGGGGAGATAACAACCCTTCTCTGGTTTAACAGGGATAACAAGTTGACATAAAAAGTGAGAGGTTCCAAATCAACCTAGCATCGCTATTCACTTACATATGGCCAAGATGGGAATAGTCAAAGCACTTCATTCGGTGGCTAACTTAAGGCTAGGTTTGACCAAAAAAAAATTGCTCTTTTTTTTTTCAGTTTTAAAAACTGAAAAAAAAGGGAGCGTTTGGTAACTACAGTATTTTTTTTTCAATTTAAAAAATTAGTTTTTAAACTGAAGAGTAAAAAAAAAAACTCCAAAAACTGGTTTTTTTTTTCACTTTTAGTTTTTTTTTTAGACCACCACCCTCCCACCGCCGGCAACCACCTCAGGCGACCACCGTTGGCCGCCGGCGACCACCGCCGGAGACTGCCGGCAGCCACCTCCGGCCGCCGGTGACTGCCGGCAGCCACCACCACCGTCGACCACCGCTACGCCCCACCACCGCCACCGCAAACCACAAAAAAAAAAAAAAAAAGTCAAAATAAAAAGGGTTACCAAACACAAAAAAAAAGGGGGTTATCAAACACCATTTGTTTTTATAAAAAAAAATTAAACTGCTCTTTAAAAACTGAAAACCAAAAAAAAAAATTTGTCAAACGAACCCTAAAGTTTCTCAAAACTGTTGGCTAGCTAGACTATTTTTCAAGCAAGTATGCCTAAGAAATGCCTCTGCTTAAGGATGATTATTCTACATGTTTCTGCAATCATGTTAGCACTAACTTGGAAAACCGATAACTATAGTCTCTTTTCAACGCATAGTCGACCTAACAACACGATTTGATATTCTTTAACGACACTTTCTTTCACTTTTAGTGACGGAAATGAAACACAAGTTCCGAGAAGCAGGATGGATGCATCGGGAAAAAAAAAGAGTGCTAATAACTATTTGAGCTCTAATAAAGCTTTCGGCAACGATGCAAAACACTATAACAACTTTAACGAAAATTGTGTCGCTCTGATATCAAGAACGAATAGGAAATAAAAGATAGCAAAGCGTGCTAAAAATTATGCAAGAACTAAACATAAGAGACCATGGTTAGCATGATTATGGATCATTGAGGTGCAATCAAATGACCTAGATCAGATCTAAGTTAGCCCAAGTGTACCACTAAACATAAGAGACCATGCATCTTCATGAGCGTCACCACATCTCAGTCTTTTTTCCTCAGAAAAGGATAAAGAACAGGTTATCTTTCTCTGCATTTTGTTTCTTTCCTTCACTTCAATTTGAATGATGTAACCTAAGATTTGTCTTTGTTTCTATCACTATCTCTGCATTAATAACATAAGATATGACAACGTACCTTCTCAGTTATTGAGGTGATAAGACACTGATAGTGGACACTGATAGTGGACAACTTGGCAAATTATGATTTCTTCCATTTGTTTATTATCGTCAGTTTAAAAAATCAAATTTTACTTTGTTCTAAA
Source organism: Escallonia rubra (assembly GCA_033065855.1). Lineage (NCBI taxonomy): Eukaryota > Viridiplantae > Streptophyta > Magnoliopsida > Escalloniales > Escalloniaceae > Escallonia > Escallonia rubra. Next base: position 39,366 of record JAVXUO010000529.1, on the reverse strand, counting down.
AGAATCAGTCAAAAGCTATGAAAGAGATCATGTACAGATAAAAAAAATTCAAAGTAGGACTAGTATATATGACAAATTGTCCAATAATGTATGATTAATAGGATGTCTATAATAATGATTTATAGTAAGATACTTTGATAATTTTTTCAGTCAATCTTAATTATTCAAAGTTAAATAAAACAAAAATTAAAGAAAATACTATTTCAAAATTTAGTCAGTATGTTGGTGCAGCCGAGTAGCAGTCGAAGAGCAGAGCCTCATCCCGGCGTCGGCGTGTCGCCTGAGCGGCTTCAGCCGTAGTCGCCGGTAGGGACCATATCTGGTCAGAGTAGTCGAGTAACAGTCGAAGAGCAAAGCCTCGTCGCGACGTCGGCGCGTCGCCTGAGAGGCTTCAGTCACGGTCACCGACAGGGGCCAGATCTGGTCGGAGTAGCCGAGTAGCAGTCGAAGAGCAAAGCCTCGTCGCGACGTCGGCGTGTCGCCTGAGCGGCTTCAGTCGCAGTCACCGGCAGGGGCCAGATCTGATCGGAGTAGCCGAGTAGCAGTTGAAGAGCAGAGCCTCGTCGCGACGTCGGCGCGTCGCCTGAGAGGCTTCAGTCGCGGTCACCGGCAGGGGCCAGATCTGGTCGGAGTAGCCGAGTAGCAGTTGAAGAGCAGAGCCTCGTCGCGACGTCGGCGCGTCGCCTGAGAGGCTTCAGTCGCGATCACCGGCAGGGGCCAGATCTGATCGGAGTAGCCTCGTCACGGCCTGAGCTCAGTCCACCGGTGTCATGGTCCTCACGGAGTCACGGTCACAGTAAGAGAGAGAGAGAGAGAGAGGTGACTGCCGAGTGTGTGGGTATCGGGGAACGGGGTCTCGGTGTGATTCCCGAAAAAAAAGGGAGGGGTGCTTCAGCCCCCCTTGTCACCACGTAGGTCCGCCCCTGACTCACAGTCGACCTAACAATACTATTTAATATTCTTTAACGACACTTTCTTTTACTAAATGACGGAAATGAAACACAAGTTCCGAAAAGCAAGATTAATGCATCATCAATTCCGTGGAAAAGAAAAAAGAGAATGCATAACTATTTGAGTTCTAATAAAGCTTTCGGCAACGATGCAAAACACCATAACAACTTTAACGAAAATTGTGTCGCTCTGATATCAAGAACGAATAGGAAATAAAAGATAGCAAAGCGTGCTAAAAATTCTGCAATAATAACTTGCTTATAATCAATTGCACTAAGTTCCAATGTCGAACTTTACCTTCAATTCAAGCAATCAAGTTTCTCTCTGTCTCTCTCTCTCTCTCTCTCATCCAATCAAATTCCTCCAAAATGGTAAGCATTTCTCTCTAACCCTCTCCAAATTCCTCCATTTTTCTAATCCTCGAAATCCATTTTAGCAGATATGAATTTCCTCAAAGGCATCATAGAGGCCATCTTCACCGACACTTTCTCGGCTCCTTCCGATTCTCAGCAAAGCCCTAGCGATCGGCCGATGGACGGCGTCGTGTCGAACGAGCGCACCGCGTACAAGCTGAAGGGGTACTTCGATTTGGCCAAAGAGGAGATCGCCAAGGCTGTTAGGGCTGAGGAGTGGGGCCTGTCCGACGACGCCGTTTCGCACTACCAGGTTGCGCAGCAGATCCTGGTCGAAGCCACTTCAACGCCAGTGCCTACCTATATCAGTTCTCGGTATGTGCGTGATGTGTGTGTGTGCGCGCGCGCGCGCGAGCGCCAATATCTGGTTTGAAAATGGGCATTGTTGTAATCTGCATTTTCTTAGATACTCTCGTAATTGGGGCTGTTACTTAGAGTGGAGTTTTTGCGACTTAGAATGCTTGTGATTGCATTAATAGGAGGGCAACGATGTTGAGCTGAGTATGTACTCCCTCCGTTCCATTTGATTTTCTGCATATGATTTCCTGCGAGATCCTAGGATACTATTAGTACATGTGAACGTTGACTTTACTCATTGCTTTTACCCTAGCTACTTATGTAGTCTATGATTGTTACTCGAGTTCGATTCGATTTTTGGCATGAAGTGAATATGTACTAGGAGTTTTGCAGATCGACAAAGGGGAAAAGGAGGGAGTAGATGAATAAAGTTTGAATAAGCTGGAAACGTTGAGCGAAGTTCGCTGTGTTTTTTTAAAATATTTGAAAACTTTAACATACCGAAAAAAAGAAGAAGGATTACGAAAAAAGAAAGAGAGAGCAGGGAGTGGTGGATAAGTGCTAGGGTTACAGCAAAAACGTCGTGAAAGTAGTCTTTTCTATCTTCGGAAAAGATTCAATCTTTTAATGCATAAGACCATTTGAAGCAATTATGGGGGCTGCTATCTTCTTATGTAATCTACGAGGCAATAATGCCTATATCTATGATCTAATTGTAGAAGCCCTTTTCATTTTCTGATAAAGTAGAAACTCTTTTGGCCAAAGAAAAAATTGATGAAGCTATTAGAGGCGAAAAGCGGGGTTCTGGTTGATGATGTTGCTGGTCATTACAGGAATGCCCAGCATATAATAATCAAAGCCGCTTCCTCTCCTAGACCTTTCTAGATTAGCTTTAAAACCTAGCATCTTTGTTCCCGTTGGTGGTGTCATTACTAGAAAGGGGTGAGTTGTAGCCGGAGTTGGAGTACAGAGGGTATCTGTCTCTGATGGCATTGTGGCGTTGACCTTAGGTGTATGTAAACATGAGGTTGTGCGGCTCTAGGATTTTATTTGCTGTTAGGATGCTCATGCGTGGGATCCACGCAGTAGGGTTCTTGGATTTGATGGTGATCTTTGCAAGAAATGGGTTGTGATGCTCGTGGATTTTGTAACTGTTGGGCTTGGCCGTTGTCTGTATCCAAACCTGGTTTCTTCTTGGGTCTCTTTATTTTGTTGCTTTTGTAATGCCAACCGTTGACAGCCCCAATGAATATTTATGATGGACATTGATGAGAAAACAAGTATAACATGTTAAAAATGAAACTGTAATCTGCTTGCTTAATTTCCAAGTAGTTAGGTTTAGAAGGAGCTACCTATGGTGACAACAAAATAAAGTTTTGGAACATTACTGTTCTATGGGAACGGGATATGTATGGGGGATGTTCAGCCTTAAGCTATATATAGTCCTCAAAGTAATTGTGCGTCATCCTTCTTATGATCTTACTTATGGGTTTCGTACAGTGAACGAGAGAAGGTGAATTCTTATCGTCAAAAGATATCAAAGTGGCAAGGTCAAGTTTCAGACAGACTAAACACTTTAAGCCGGCGAGCAGGTTATCATATCTCATACTTGTCTCCCTACTCTTACAGCTTTCCTCTTCATGCATATGGAAATCAGCAGAATTCTTACTTTTCCTTTTGCTGATTTTTTTGGACTTCTCATAATAGGTGGCACATCCACGAACAAGGTACGGACTCGTCTTACTAGAGTGTAAGTCTATTTTTCTACATTGTTTTGGCTCTTTTGTTTTTTAAGGCATTATTTTTGGAAAATAAGTGAGTAAATGAGGGATTTGCTTCTTGTAGTGTTAATATTCAAAGTCTGAAAGCAAGTTGGTGTAGTCCTGTATTTATTAGGAATTATTTACCTTTACCGGTTGCACAAGTTTCCTATAAGAAGAGGAATTGTGACAAATTATTCTTGTTAGAAAAGAATAAATCAACCTGTAAAAGCAATTGACTGCTTAACGGTGTCCATGACCCAGCTTTGACTTCTGAAAGATGACTATTACCGAACTTTGACTTTTAGTGCGCATTGCTGAGGGCTTGTTTCTCATTTTCTCTCTCTCTCCACTCTTCCCTGAGTTTCATTCTCTCTCCTCTTTTTTCTTCTCCTTTATCTTCTTGCTTCTTCATTTTCTGTTTCTGTAATAAATTTTCGTTGTGTTCTCTGTAAAACACCTTACCTCAGGCACAAACTGCAGCTGTGTCAACTTCTAGTACCAGAAATGATGCATTTCAAAAGTCTTCGGGTCCAGGTCGACATGGTTCTGTTCAGCGGAATCAGACAAACAAAGTCACAAGCCCAAAATCTGTGCAAGCAGCTGGTAGTGGTCAAGACCTGAAATTGGTTGAGATGATAAATTCTGTGATCGTGGATAGAAGCCCTTCTGTCAAATGGGAAGATATAGGTTAGATAGTGCACTTCATTATATTGTTATTCCTTTCAATGTTATTGTTAGTAGCTAGTAGCTTCATAACTCATGAGTCTTTGTTTGCAGCTGGTCTTGAAAAGGCTAAACAATCATTAGAAGAAATGGTAATCCTGCCAACTATAAGAAAAGACCTATTTACTGGCCTTCGTAAACCGGCTAGAGGTAGCAGTTTGTTGCGTTTTTCTTTCTGTTGCATTTTTTCGTCTGATTCGTAGTCTATCACTTCGAAGTATATCTTATTGGGAGAGATCCTATTCTTTAGGTTTACTTCTCTTTGGTCCACCTGGTACTGGGAAGACCATGCTTGCAAAAGCAGTTGCTTCAGAGTCAAAAGCAACATTTTTTAATGTCTCTGCTTCTTCCTTGACATCGAAGTGGGTATGTCTATATCCTCAATTCCTTGTCTTCTTCTTCTGTGAGGGGTTGTTATATTTGTATGCCATTCCCTTTATTTGATTCACTTGTATGAAATAGGTTGGAGAGGGTGAGAAGCTCGTCCGGACACTTTTTGAAGTTGCTATTTCCAGGAAGCCTTCTGTGATATTCATGGATGAAGTACGTTACTATATTTGCCATCTTTTCTGTGAAGGTCGATGAAGTACGTTACTATATTTGCCATCATTTCTGTGAGGGTTGATCATAAAAGCACCTTGCTCCTGTCATGTATGTTTGTTTTGCCATTGAGTGAATTTATCTATGTGGTTGGGATGAATTACTATCTTGAACATGCTTCATAGGCTGTTTACAAAGAACACTTTGTGATGTTTACTGGTTAGATGACCTCAACTAAATGTGTTGGGTTACTTTTCCCAGGGAGGTAGACTCACATTTACTTTTGTGATCTTGATGTCTTCCCTTGAGAGGCTTTTCAATTTTAATTTGCTTAGGAAGTTGCGTGTCGCTTTATGGGGGAAAAGAATGCTCTTTAGAGGTGTTTGGTTTTGTGGGTGTTTTTTTTTTTTTTTTTTTTGTTGGGGGGGGGAATTAGAAACTTGGACGGGCTATTTGCAAGAGTTCGATTTAGTTTGAGAAAAGTGTTCAGTGTTCTGTAAAGATGCTCTGTGGTGAGACTATTGCTTAATGTTTGGTGTGGGTAGACGTATATGACCGAAGATAACCGGTCAAGTGTAACTAGGGATGCCTCATGGAAGCCAATTCTCAGAAGTTAGTTTCATAACCAGAGTTGATTCAGTTATTGCGTCATTAGAATCATAAACTATTTCTAGATAACACACCCTATCTCCCCCGTTTCTCGGACAGGATAGAAACGGCCAAAATCTTGGCTTATAAAAGATGAATAATAAGAAAGAAAGAATCACCAACATTAGCTCTGAAGTACAAGAAACAGAGGAAATGGAAGCTGTGGGATTTGTTCCTTATGCGAACAGTGGTAAAGAAAGGGATATAAGAGCTTATGAGGCGCAATAATTGTCTTAGTACACTTCCTACTTAAGGTCTGAGGAGTTTATTTATGGGTCTCCAGAAAACAAGTTTCAGGATACTTGTTGTACACATGTTGCGCCACCTTTCTCTCGTGCATTGTACAAGTATACTGAACAAAGATAAAACCCACAAGCTGGTAGCTTGAGGTTGTCTGCTGCCACCTATGAGCACGGGTGCTTCAAAAGAGGGGAAGTACCGGGGTCGGGTGCGGGGTGGGTACGTGTCGGGTGTGGATCCATCTTTTTTTCCTTTTATTTTCTTTATTTCCTGAATTTCGGGTGCCGATCGGGTGCCTAGGTAGCACGGACACGGACACCGTGTCCGACACCGCAATTTTCAAAAAACCAAATTTTGGACACCGCTGAATATTTTAATATATATATGTGTGAGAGAGGGAGAGAGAGATTTACACACACAAACATCTCAATTGGAGCAACTAAATTTCGTTCAAAATGGATGAGAAAGAATGCAAGTAATATGAAATAGTCTTAACAGTAACAAGAAAAAAGGTCGGCAACAAGAAAGCAGTTGAATGTCTCAACAGTACCAAGATTAGAGTCTCAACACTAACAAGAGAGAAGGTAAAAAGACATGAGACCAAAGGCATGAAGGAGAGGTTTCATATAGTCAGATGGTCTGTAAATGAGGTCGGAAATGTTGACCTATCTTACCCTAGATTGGTAAGCTTGGATGCTTTAGGCAACAAAAAGAAGGAAAAGACAGAGATAAGAGTGAAAGAAGAAGGTACCTTTTGTTGGGTCGATTTGATTAGGGTTTGGCTTAAAAGTTCATTTGTAAAAAATCCTAGATTTATCCCTCAAATAAATTTGAAAATTTGTATTTTGGCCCCATACGAGTGGACACTTCTTCACAAGGTGTCCGACACTTCTTCAAGAGGTGTCCGACACGGTGTCCGGTAATTAAAAAATAAATAAATAAATTCGGACACCGCTGAGAGGTGTCGGACACGTGTCCGGAGGTGTCGGTAAGTGTCGGACACGTGTCCGGAGGTGTCGGTAAGTGTCGGACACCATACCTCGTCCTATAAGAGGTGTCGGTGCTTCCTAGTCGGGTGCGGATAAGATACGGTTCGGGTGCGTATCCGATACTCATGGGTGGGAAACATAATTTCCAAAAGACTTTTCGGGGTTTGAAACAAGAACCTCAGCTTTGGGGGGTGAAAACATAAATAATATAGTTGTAAATAATAACCAAAGTCACGGCAGATTGTGTCTTGGGGAGAGTCTGAGAGAGAAAGCAGCAGCGGCGGTAGCCTCTTCGCAACCACCCGTGACCACAAGCGACTCTCGCGACCACCAGCGATACCGGTGATGACCCGTGACTCCGACAACAACCCAAGAGAAATCGCGTATGATGGTTTTTCAATAGAGAGGAGACTTGTGAGAAAGAAGAAGGGGGAAGAAGAAGAAGTCACCGGCGACTCAGACGACAACCCGCGACTCCAACGACGACCCAAGAGAGATCGCGTATTAGGGTTTTTGGATGGGGAGGAGACTGGTGAGAAAGAGAGGAGGAAGAAGAAGGGGGAAGAAGAAGTCACCGGCGACCCACCTAGGCTGTGATTCCAGCAGCTGTTTTCTCCTGATCTCGGTGGTTTCTTTTCTGCTTGGATTTGTTTGTTCTTGATTTGTTCTCTCTGAGCAGTACCATCCATAACTTTTGACAGCTGGATGCAATTGGCTATGTAATTTAAATACTCACTTGTTAGCTTATCATTATTAAAATTAGCCCAAATACTTTTAAAAAAATATTGTAATACACATACAAACTTTGTTATATTCAGCTATGCAATATCAATATTTATGAAACAGCCCATTAAACTTAACAAACTCTCATTACTTCATTAAATTATTTATTTTCACATATATATAGGGGCCGATCCACATCTACCGGTGGAGAAATAACCGGTGATCTGGCCGTCCATTAGAGCTTGTGGACGGCTCAGATTGGATATTTTGTACACTAACCGCTACACTTAGCAGCGGTTAGGGGCCCACTTGGACCGAAGGTATCATAAATAGCGAAGGGATCTAGGGAAATAAGGGGGAGGGGGGGAAGCCTAACCGCTACAAAGAGTAGCGGTTGGACGGGGTGTTGGAGATCTCCTCCTGTAGATATGGATCTGCTATATATATATATATTGCCGTATCCCCGTTCAACGGCGGAACCAGGATTTTTTTTCAGGGGGTACAAAAAATTCCTGTATATTGGTTATATATATTGTTATAACTCGTTGCTACTGTTGAACTGTAGTGTTAGTAAAGTTTTAGTATCACGGATGTTATATTGTTGATCACTCCCCCCCCCCCTCTTCTCTCTCTCTCACTCACTCGCACACAGACACTCTTGTGCACACACACTCATGTATATGCCTACACGTTTCTGTCTCTACATACATGTTGTGTCTCTCTCACACACAGACACTCTTATGCACACACACTCATGTATATGCCTAGACGTTTCTGTTTCTACATACATGTTGTGGAACAGGTATCTATGCCCATATGTTGCCACACTTACACGTGTTTTCTTTTGTTTTTCTCCTTATGGTTTACAGATAGATAGTATTATGTCAGCAAGGACATCTGATGAACATGATGCAAGTAGAAGATTGAAATCAGAGTTTCTTGTTCAGTTTGATGGGGTGACTTCAAACTCAAGTGATCATGTCATTGTCATAGGTAACATTAAAACACTATTTGTTCTTTTTAGCTAATTACTTATTTGATGCTATTTTCTTTTATCTGGTGCTCTTTTACTTCTCCAAGTAGTAGATTGATGTGTTTTCCCTCCGAGCATGGAGCTCAAATGTTTTACACATTCCCCTAGCCATTTGACTTTGTTTCTCATGGCCCAGCTAACCTCAAACTACTTTTATGCTCCACATTATAGCAGAGGGGCTCTCAGTAAGGATATAATTACACATGTTTGGGGGGCTATCATGAAATTTTATCATTTTGACAAGGTTAGCGGTTCTTACACGATGCAGTAGACAATGTGGTAGACATGGTGGTCTTTCCCTGTTCGGACTATTGGGTTCTGAAATCCCTGTTGGGACTATTGGGTTTATTTGGTTTAATAGTATGGTTATGTTACATGTCTAGGTTATACGTGGAGCTAGGCTTGTTTTGTACAGAGTGTCACAAGTTAATAAGGGCAGTTTAGTACTTCAGAGTTTAGTCTTAGTATTTTGACTATTTTGGTCTTTATATGCTTCTTCTTCTTCAATTAAAACTAGGTTGTTTTCCGTATATAATGTCACGTAATTGTCAAATGGGCTGTGTATCGTGTATCATCATATCGTTTCCTGTATCTTAGGATACGGTTTGTCTTTGACATTTGCACAAAAATGTAAAACGAAACACGTCTAACACTGAATCATCTTACCTGGCATACCTAATTTAGTGACATAAATGTTTTCTTTTAAAATCCCCAATTGCTTCCAGCTGCAAATAGTTGTAGATATTACAAATTTTAGAAAATGGATACCAAAGTGCAAAAGAGAAAAATCAAGTATAGTGAATTTACCATATTGCGTGTTGGAAGTCGTACATAAGATACACGCGATACAGTATCATTTATATGCCCATGTAGTTTGTATCATTTTATTTCTGTATTACACAATATAATAAGATATGTATTGCCTAACCCAAAGTTGATCAGTGTCGCTATTAAAGGGATTCTCAAGCCAAAGCTTTTTCTCATGTAGTAAGATACGTATTGCATAATCCCAAGTTAATCAATGATGCTATAAAAAGGATTTTCTAGCCACCAGTTTTCCCCATCTCCTATCAGAAAGGGTGCCTAGCACCTTCTCCCTTTCCTTAATATGGTGGATCCTCCCTCAGAACAAAAGTAATGTTCTCCCACCCCATACAAACTCGTAGGATTAGGTGGGGTCGCAAAGGTGGCTTTTTTCGAAAAACATAAAACCTAGTCAAAACAAAAACTGAAGTGTTTGGAGCACAGTCATCTGTTAAACTGCATTCCTGTCTCTGTTGCTTCCTCTCCCTTTTCATCGTCACCTCATTTCTTACCTTCCTCACCTTCTGGCCAAAGCTCAGAAAAAGATACTGCCTCTCGTCCAAAGATCCCTCCACTGGGTGGACATAAACCCAAGTCCTGTGCAACTGTGTAGCAAAATCCTCCAGTCAAAATGACAGTCACCTTCAGAAGAAATAAGACATCTGCATAGGTTTCCATAAGCTGCCCAAAGGACAACAATCATACATACCATCATAGAAAGTCCATCTATTCCATTATGTTCATTCATGTGACCATAGTTTCCAAAATCTACTCACCGAGTATAAATAAGCTGAACTAAATTTGGCAATTTATTAAAAACTGGTGAGAGTAATGTCTTGCTCTAAATCCCACAAATCTACACCCATACGTCAACTAGTTTAAAGGAGAAGACCCCATTTAGCATTCTTTCATGATGTCCTTGAGAATCATCTGCATTGTACTATCTGTGTTTATTTGTAGTGATTGATTGCTTGTCTAGTTTCTTTCTCTGTTTTTTAAATACCTGTTGTTTGTTTATGCAGGTGCAACTAACAAACCACAAGAATTGGATGATGCAGTTGTTAGGCGATTGGTTAGTATTTTGGTGCCATTAGTCTACTGGAATTTAGTCTCTGAGAACCTCTATTGTTGGTAGATATTACCTCAAGGGACCTACTTTTCTAGAATCGTCCCTAATGCTGATTTAGTACTTCCGAATCTAGTGATAATCATGTGGTAACTCATCAAGATAAAATAGTGATAAATGGAAGGATTATTGGAGCGAGTCTAACCTTCATGTTGCAACCTTAACTATTTAGCCTAAAATTTGCACTTAAATAGGTGGCAACTGATAAGTCAAAGTTACCTTTAGCTTGAGCTGATTGCATGTGAGTTAATAGAGAACACGTAACAACTTATCCACGTGAAGATGATGTTGAACACCAAAAAGGAGACAACATTGTTTAGTTTGAATCAAGATAAAGGATCGACGTCTAATGGCCATCTCTGGATTTGGCGTATTTAGACCTGGTATTTTATTTCTGTATTGTACAATATAATAAGATCTGGTGTCCGTGGTTGGACTTTTTCTGTTTGAGACATGCGATGGGCTGGACACTGATTGTGCCAGTATACTACCTTGATGTTCTACGTTACATCTACTTCTTGTTATCCCCTAGTATGCGATGCCAAAAAATATCTGTCATGCTTTTGGTTCCACGTTTTAAATTCAGTTGATATGATTTTCAAGTAGATGTACTGTGTCAAATTTTAAATTGTTTTTAATGGCCTGTATTCTGTTAAACTGTGAATTAGGTGAAGAGAATATACATCCCTCTGCCAGACGCCAAAGCAAGGAGACAACTTCTACAACACAAGCTCAAAGGCCAGGCATTTTCCTTACCTGGTAAGGATAAGTTTGTGTCCTGTGACATACATACATATAGATATTACCTTGTTTAGAGTACTGTATGCTATATTTTACGAAGAAATTCTATCCATGGAATATTTGTCAATTTCGAAATTAATGGAATATTGTTTTTAAGGAATCCTGATCATGCATATATGTGTTAAACCGAAGCGCAGCCAGAGTGGTCCACATTAAAGACCCAAAATCACCAGGGAGAGAGAATGTCTGACGAGTCCTTCACCAGAACTCATGATGAAAGGCTCATTATGTAGAAAACCTGTTCAAGTGGTCTTCCTCCTTTTGGAAGGATCTACTATTTCTCTCCCTCCACATAGTCTGTCAAGCACCACTGCTCCTCTCCTCTCCGTTTCCTTTGAACACAGACTCGGTGAATTCTTGGCTGACCTGACTACTACCCACTTGAGCTAGCAGCAAGCAGGATAATCTAGTGTGTGACGTTTCAAAGATGCATATGATCAACAATCTCACCATCCTTTTTTCTAGATGCCACACAAGTTTCCCAAGAGCTTTCTTCTCTTCTGGGATTGCGTATCACATCCGTATATTACCCCACTGTGGTTAGTCATGCAAAGTAGCTACTTGATGTGTCCCAACTAATCAATCATTTTACCATTCTTTTCTTCTTTACAATTGGTCTAAGCTATTGAAGATAAAATGTGAACATCAGCTGATTTTTGTGCTTTGTTCTCTCGACAAGTTTTCTTCTGTCATGAAATTTTCCACTTAAGATTATTCATAGTATCCGTAACCTATCAAAAGAAGAAATATTCAAATTCTAGTAACCATCCAACTAAGTATGTAATATGACTAAGCCAGAAAATACTTAAGCTGTTTTTTCTTGTCTGGTAGACCCTCTTCTTATTCTTGACCAAAGAATAACTAGTATCCATACTACATAGTTAAAGTACCAAGTTAGGAGAATATAACAAAATTTAAAATCTCAAAACAGATCTCAAAAGTTAAAGAAATATCTGTTGTGCTTTGGTCTGATAACTAACAATCTCCAGTAGTAAGAAACGCATGGTGGCCAAATTTTCAGCTGATGAAGAAGTTCTAGAGTTTCACCTCGCACCTCCCTTTTTTCCTGGAATTGAGTTTGTGTGTGTTGTGTGTATGTGTTGTTTTGATGTTTGGTTTTTTTTTTTTGTTGTTGTTGGGGGGGTGGGATTATGAACGGAGCCGCTGATCTCTTTCTTCTTCTCGTTCTTATACCTATGTCATCTGCGCATCCTAATTGTGGAGTTACTGAGAAATCATTTTTAGCATGTGTTGCCGGCTTATATCAGTCATTTAGGTTGTGGGCCAGTGCCTCCTACTGCCATAGTGCCAAAAGGTTTATGAACTTACAATTCTGTCTTTCTTGCAACAGGTGGAGATTTGGAGAGACTTGTGGAAGCGACAGAAGGTAAGGCTTTTCTCATTGATATAGCTTTAAGAAGACAAAATTTAAAGAGATGCAAGGATTACATGATTCATCCAATTGGCATGGTTACTCTTGTAGGATATTCTGGAAGCGATCTTCAAGCCTTGTGTGAAGAAGCCGCAATGATGCCAATTAGAGAGCTTGGTACGAATATTCTCACTGTCAAGGCAAATCAGGTAGTGCAGCGTACTAACTATTTGATCTCCTATTATTTTGGTCTTGTTGCTGATGGATATTGCCACAGGCCCACAGTTATCGTCTGTAAAGTGTCCTTTTTTAAGTTTCTTTTACTTTTTATCATGTTTGGTGGGTGGGAGGAACTAAAACAAATAACATATAACATTTGAAATGTCGATCAAAGGGCCCTTGTGAGAGAAACCTTGTGTTTATCTTAAAACAAAATTCCTCATAAAGTGTTCCCTTTGATGAGAATGATCGAGGAAAGGTGAAGCTTTCATTGAAGTTTCAACACCCCTTACTTTCTTAATCACAATATTAACATGTGGCTGGGTTTTACTTGAACCATCTCTTTTTCTTACTGGAATTATTAGCTAAAGACTTGAGATCTATTCCTGCCAGATCTTTGGCTTAATTTTTATGTTTCTGGCTGAAATTTGGCTCACAATCTGACTCCACTGGTTCAATGTCAGTAGACTTCATTCTATAAGCTTTGTTTTATCAGGTTAGGCGGCTAACCTTGGCAGACTTTGAGAAGGCAATGACTGTTATTAGACCCAGCATTCAAAAGAGCAAGTGGCAAGAGCTTGAACAGTGGAACCAACAGTTTGGCTCTAATTAAAGGCGTCTAACATGTACTTATCAACTTCTGTCGTATCATTATTCAAGTCATTCCTTCATCTGCACTGACCAAAAACAAGCCAAGTGTGGAACGGTAGTTGATCAAAATGGAGGGCACAAGACCCTTCTAACGAGTACATATGATGCACCTCACAACCTTGCTTCTTCGTATTTTGTATATAAACGGGGACTCATAAAAAAATGAAGGCGAGCATTTTTTTAGTTTTCTGGGCCACATTGTGCTTGTTTTCTTCTGTTTGAACTGGATGATTATTTTTTCTTGTTGATATCAGAAAAGGAAAGAGAGAGAAAATCTCCCACTCCAATTTAAGAATTTTGTAAATTGGACCAAGTTATCTTCGACCCAGTTATTAAATTTAAAAAATCCTTGTCCATTAGTTGCATCTTACTATGTTGTTTTCTGAACTTTTAGATCTAGGGATAATATTACTAGTTTCCTTGAATTTACGGGTAAATTATGGCTGAGAACTGCCTTTCACCATAATATCACTTTTGTTCGTTGATCAAATTGAATGTTGATGATGTTAAATTTTTTGTTAGAAATGACGTCGTTGTCCTTCAGCCTTTTTTCTATCGTTTCTCTCATACTCAAATCACCAGCATCTCTGCTTTCTTCATCTCCAACCACCACAGCACTCCGAGACCACTATTGACCACAAACCACAACTACCTCACAACCCCAACATCGCTGCCAAATCTGTGTTCGCTCTCATGAGAACACTCGCGTGCGCACGTGCACACACATACTAAGATCAACATGTGTGCGCGCGCGTGCGAAGGCCTGCTTGCGTGTGTATGCAGTGTGTTCGTATTCACATATCCGTGCATGTGTTTGTTTTTGTGCATGTGGTGGCCAATGCAATGGAGCGAGGCTGGTGTGTGTGTGTGTGTGTGTGAGTGAGTGCGTGAGAGAGAGAGAGCGGAGCTTAAAATGGTCGGTGTACTGCACGATCGAAATTGGTTGGTGCCGTGTATACATGTGGTAACTGGTGGCCAGTGCTGTGGGAGGGAGCGAGGCTGGCTGTGGGGAGAGGAATGGGAGATACATAATTTAATGGTAGTATTGGAAATTAAAATAACGATATGGCCACGTAAGCAAAATTGTTACTTAGGGCCACAGAACCCTAATATCGGGGATCTCGTATAGTCTTATCACATTTTGAATACAAGTGTCCACTTTGTTAACCCGCAATCTTTGATGGTAATTTAATTCTAAACTCAGGGAGTTCAGTAACGAAAATAAGGTATGGACAAGCATATACATTCAGTTTCAATACAATCAAATATCTAATTATTGGAATAATTTAGGGGATGAATTGAGAGAATTTTGAATCAGAGTTTTAGATTTTTGCTTTACAATCTTTTTTTTTTTTTAGAAAATCCCCAGACCGCATTCACACGCAAAGTTTTTCGGTTTTGTGTGTTTTGAGACCCTTTGTCTCCATTTTTTCACATCGAGAATTATTTACTAGAATCGACAATTGAAACATAGCATCTGAGGTTGCATTAATCGAGGATTCCCGGCCCACCAAGCGAAACCGGTTGTTTCTTGGTCACGACCAACTTTTCAGGCAATTACTCCTTTTAAGTACGAACGGTCGAAAATACTTCATGCATGAGCCTTGCAGACCTAATCTACAAGGTCCAAGATGTTCTCGCGCTGATAAGAAAGAAATCGACTTTTAACTCGTTGGCCTACACGCTGACAGTGGTCATTGCCGCTTTGTCTTCAAAAAGCCCATGCTTCTCAAGCAATGCATGTTTTTCACGATATTTTCATTTTTTTTCCCTAATGATATTAGCAATTTTCAATTTGTTGCAATTAAGAGGCAAAATTTTCTTTTTTAGGTAAATACATGAATGATGAATCCAAGGAGCACATTCGTGCGCTAAAAAGTTTGTCCACGATGTTAAGCCCAACTGTTTTTTGGCATTTGTTACCTTAGTAGCTACTTTACTTCTTTCATTCTATGTCTGTATCTACTATATAGGGCTAATTACACCTATGTCCCTGAGGTTTAGGAGTAATTACACGCGAGGACACAAAGTTTCAAAATGTAACACTTGTGTCCATTGACAAACGGAATACAAAAATACTTAACGGTTCTGACAAAAAGACCAAGTTGCCCCTAAATAAAAGTTAAAACCCTGATTTGCCCTTGGGACCACATGAAACCCTAATTTTCATTGTCTTCCCCCCCCCCTCCCCACCCCTCCCCACCCCATCTGCATCCCCCTCGCCCTTCCCCGTCACCCACCCACCCCGCCTGCTTCCCTTCCCCGGCGCCGCACCCCGCCTGCTCCCATTCCCCGGCGCCGCACCCCGCATGCCTCCTCCTTCCTCGTCACCCCCTCACCAACAACCCCGTCTACCTCTTTTTCCTAGTCACCGTCCACCCCAAGCCACCGCGTGTAATCTCCTGCCGGCGTCGAAACCTATCACCGGCGACGTCACTTTTCCCCTTCATCTCTTCTCTCCTCCCCCACAGCAACCCACTCCCTCATTCCATGCCAGCAGCTCCATCGCCCCACGCCGCCGGTAGCTCCATCGCACCACGCCGCCAATTTTGAAGCCCTAATTTGCAAATTAGGGTTTTGAAGCCCTAATTTGCAAATTAAGGGTTTGAAACCTTAATTGGCAGATTGAAACCCTAATTTGCAAATTAGGTTTTTAAAGCCCTAGTTTGTAAATTAGGGTTTTGAAACCCTAATGTTTAAATTAAGGCTTAAAATCTTAATTTAAAATATTCTGTATATAAAGGGGTAGTATCGTCATTTTTAAAATACGTATTGCTGACATCATTAAAAAAGTATAATTTTTGGATGGAACCCTGGCGGATGGACACGGGTGATACATTTGAAACACTTTTGGTCACAAAATGTTACATTTTGAAACTTTGTGTCCTTGACTGTAATTACCCCCAAACCTCAGGGATATAAGTGTAATTAGCCCTGCTATATATAAAGGGAATATCTATTTTGGTGTAACATCTCTTTTTATGTTACACAACTACCTATCTAAAAAATATCTTAAAAAAATGACACAAAAATAAGATATTTAAACAATAATAACAACCTATAAGGGCATGTTTGGCTTTTACAATTTAGTATTCATTAAAAAAAGTATAGTTAAAATAAATTTTAAAGGGCAAGTTTGACAAAATTAAAAAAAATGACACAAGACGAAAGCTTAAATAGAAAATAACAACATGTAGGGTCATGTTTGGTTTTCACAATGTAAAATTCAATTTGCTAAATGTCACAGTAAACACAGAATGTGAGGATTCTTCCTTGCATTTGTTGATATATATAGTTTAGTGTTGTTTTTACTGATTTGTACGGCCATTAGACTGAATTCCGTATTAGTTGAAATAGCCTACAACTCCCCCATTTGGTGAGCATAAGTTTTCACTAAATATTGCTAGTGAAGCTTTTGTTAATCTTTAGCAATAATTCTTGTCGGTACCTTTTTATCGCCAACCATTGAAAATCAATAACTACATTTAGCAATAATAATTTGCTATTATATGCAGGGTTGTAGGTTCTTCCTATATCTCAGAGTGTGGACTCTTCCTACCACTCGGTGGCCATAATTTTTTTATTAGAAAAGAAAAAAATTGTCTGCTATCCGAAGTTAAAGGAATCTTCCACCAGCGACGACAACGACAACGGAAGATGGTGTGGAGATCAATTCAAAAGATTTTGCATGAAAAATAGAATAAAAGCTTAACAAATTGATGAGGTGTCAATAGATTGGAGGTGTGCTCAGATCTATCGAAAAGCCAGGCGATGATTGAAGAAGAGATAGTGAAGAAGAAGATCCAAAGACAATGATAGAATGAGAGAGGACAAACCTTGTAAGGCGGAGGAAGAGGTGGTAGAGACAGAGACGGCGGTGTCAGAGGCGGCACTGAAAAGGCAGAGGCAATGATGAGGAAGCAGCGATGTGGAGTCAGTGATGGAGTCAGGCATAAGGAAAACAAGTAACGGGAGCTATTTTGGGAGAATGACTTACAGTTGTTATTTTGGTAAGTGGTTTTCTGGAAAATTTGTCTTGTTTTCCTAAGGACCATAAACATTTTTCATAAATATTTTTTCAATAAATACGTCAAACACCGGAAAGTACGGAAAATGTTTTCAAGAAAATATTTTTCGTAAAACAAACAGGGCCTTAAGTGAGAAAGAAAACAGATTGTGACGAGTTGCATCCACGCAGATGATGAATGGAGATGCAAAAAATAAAAATAAAAAGATTTTAGAACTACACAAAATGACATAAGGATAATCTTGTCATATTAGAATTTGGGTGGTGATAAGGAGGTTAGTATAAATTACAGTAGTGTCTCGTCCCCTAACCCCACAACACACAAAAACACGCACTCACCCCCTCTCCCCCTTTCCCGCCCACCCCACCCACACACCAAAAGTCGGTGTGTGTTTTGTGCATGTGTGGTGATGGGTGATGAGATGGGGGGCAACCCATGGTGTTTGTCGTGGTGGATGATGGGTGATTGGGGTGGCAATAGAAGTGGGGGTGGTTGATAGGGGTGGCAGTGAAAAAGGAGGCAAAATTTTCATTTTCAGAAAACTTACAATTGGTCGATGTGCGTATGGTTCACATGCAGTTAAAATTATCGGTTTTTGTCTAAGGAGTCCAAGTTCGTTAACTGTGGAAGGTTTGAGTGCATCATTTTGAAGTGGAGAAGGCAACATCGCATAGTAAGAGAGGCCATCAGCTATTTAATATCTCGGGTAGTTGATTGTAATATATGATACCTCAATAGTCAATCGGGCTTAATGTAACTAACGCTTGTATTTATCCTTAAATCCTGGCCGTGGTTCCCTCAGTTCCCCTTGTCTTTTTAACTTGAAGTTATCTAATTGAGATAATACTTAGATGCAAATGCCTTTCTTATGTTGAATGCAATATTAACAAAATTAAACTTTGTGTTTATGCAATAACAACTAAGTTCATTGTCATCGTACACAGACACTTGTAAATGTAACGCATATTTTTGCAATGTTAATCGATTCAAATTTCATTCTTATGCCAAAACAACTTAGTTCGCACTTGTGAGTACACTTTTGTGTAGTTTTAATAACTTTAAATGGCTGTAAAAGTTCTTAGCTATCATGTCTTTTTTGTTGTTGATAAAGTTGAGAATAGCATTGATAATAAAAACGCTTTTGCATCGATTACAAGAGATGTCATACGGCTAAAAATGGTCACGGCATTCTCGTGACTCGTTATACATGACCAAAAGGTCGATACAAACAACAAACCTAATAAACTTAGACACATTACAATTGAACTAGAGCAGAGCATATGCTACACTTTAATTCAACTTAAAGTAACATGCAAAATTTACAGATTTAAAACGGAACAGAAAAGGTAACAAAATAAAAGTGGTGACACTGAGCCATTTCATTGGCGGATTGGCCTACCTTCAAAACTAAAGCATTATCAAAATGGAATGCCACTGGAAAGTGTAATCTGACTTGTCATAGCCTGTTTTTTTTTTTATCGATAAAGTCGAGAATAGCATATACAGAGAAGCTCATGAATGAACGAGCATTTGTACATGAAAGTTCGATTATCATGACATACCATAATTTTTACAAATAGTTATACAAAGACCAAAAGGAGATAAGTTTGGCCCATGTTAAAAAGTTGAGAAACATATTGAGAAGAATGTTGGGCTTGTAAGCTTCATAAAGTGACGATGCTTCCATTAAAGGCGTGATGTTTGTTTGTAGGACCGACCAACCTTTCCAGTTTCCACCCAGTGATAAAAGGGTAACGCTGTAATGATATTCTACAGGCAAATGCACATGGCACTCTCGGTGTGTTGGCAAGTTCAGAACATGGGGGCGGGCCAATTTGAGAAAAGTAAACCATATCGCGCGGTAACTTCATTGGTAGGTGGTACTAGATGATCAGTATCATTGATTTGGTGGCACGGAGAAGAAAGAGCTGCAGCCTGCAGTGGTGGTTAGGTCAGGTAGAGCAGCTGATGCCGCTAGAAGTTAATCCCATCCCGCGTTAGAGAGATAGTCCAGTCCAATCCAATCCAATCGCAATCGGCTCCAGAAATGGGAACAACATTCTGAAATGGGCCAATGCAAGCACTATTCCTCATAAAGTCCAGAGTTTTTGTGTGGGGGACTTGGGGGTTGTTGGGGCTGCTGCTGGTGCTGGGGGTTGCCATCAATCAATTTCCAGCAATGCAAACTCCCAGTAAATGTATTACCAACTTAAACCGTTAAAGTGCCTCGCTTAGGGATGGCAATTTGATCCGCAACCGGTGGATATCCGCCCCGCCCCGATCCTATAGGAGCGGGTTTTCTTGACTTTGACCGGGTTACGGGGCGAGTATGGTATCTAAATTTTAAACCCGCAACGGGTACGGGTAAGATTTGGTATTTAGTCTAACCGCCCCGCCCCGCAGCCCTGTATATGTTTTATATTTAGTTTTTATCCTAACCCTAGATCTAGGCAATCTCAGCCGTCCATCTCATGGTATAAATAGTGGACAAAATCATCTCTTCCTCTGCCTTTCTTCTCTACCGCCCCATCTTCTCTCTGCTTTCTTCTCTCAATTCTCTTTGTTCTCTCAAAGCTCATACGCCGAACGGTCACGGCCTCCACGGACCAACCACCTCATGTCGCCTTCTCTCTGCCCCGCATGGTACAACGTTTATCTCCGCCAGTCATCACCCATCTCCAGTTCGGTGCCGAAGCTGTGGCTACGCCGAACGGCGACGGCCGAAGCTCCCGTTGTGGCTACGCCGAACGGCGACGGCACAACAGCAGAGTAGTGGCAGTCGAGTTTGCCAAGTGCGACTACTGCGGGAATGCGTCTATGTCGCGTCTGTGTTATAGAAAAAATAACTGTGATTTTCTACTCTCTAATTGGTGGATGGGACATAGTTTTCATAATCTGGATCTGTATATTTGCTGCACCAAGTTATCTTATGCTCGTTGTCCAGTGTATTTTTATGTCTTTGGCTGATCAACGTTAACCTTTGCGATGAGGATTAGACGATGTTAGAGTTGCTTTTCATGGTATGTGATCTCTCTGAAATTCATCGATGGCTCAGACTCTGGTTGTGGCCGCGAGTAAGGAAAGAGCGGGGCGGATCGGGGCTTCCTAAATTACCTTAGGATCGGGGATGGTATTCCATTCTTTTGACCCGCAGCCAGGGCGGGGCGGGGCGAGGCGGAGTGGGGTTTCTGAACTAGCAGGGCGGGTTCGGATTTAACAAGATCCGCATCCGACCCGTCTCATTGCCATCCCTAGCCTCGCTCTCAAACCACGCAATCCTAATGGAATTGCTAGGCGCGGCGGGCTTCTCGTTCCTATTTATTCGTTTGCGCTCCATCTTTTATCGCTAAAGTTACAAAATCGTTACATAATAGTATTTGTAATTGTCGCTAATATGTAACTGTAGAGCGTAGATATTATTAACTTCCTAAGCAGAAAAGGCAAATAGGAGATAATCAAAACCAAACCACAGTCCTTCAAATTACTCACAAACCACCTGGCTGCCAAAATGCGCAGCCGGTATTCTTCTCCCCCATTCTCCCTTAATTCCTAAACATTTGAAAATAAATAAATAAAGATAAATGAAAGCTCCCGATGCCAAAACATGGTAACAAATCCAACGCTAAAAAACGGAAAGATAATGAAAAATAGAAGAAATCAACTAACAAACCTGACGACGCACGACTTTTTAGGACAATAAAACCGAGATAATTACGGAGAGAGCCACTGAC
Organism: Escallonia rubra; assembly: GCA_033065855.1. Lineage (NCBI taxonomy): Eukaryota > Viridiplantae > Streptophyta > Magnoliopsida > Escalloniales > Escalloniaceae > Escallonia > Escallonia rubra. The sequence goes on along the minus strand of JAVXUO010000529.1, from coordinate 18,314 downwards.
ACTAAAGCCTGGACAACCGCCGGCGCTATCACGACGCCGGCGCTGTCATCCGACGAGCTGTTCTGCGACTCGGCCGCAGGCCCTTCGGCCGGTCCGCCAGCCGGAGCCGACGTCGGAGGCGCCGGAGGAGACAGGAACGGCGACGGAGCCGCCGCAGATCCCGGAGCAGGAGCCGGAACCGGACCGCTCGGAGCTGGCGACGGGGATACCTCCGGCGCCGGTCCCGGGGCCGGCGACGGAGATTTCCCGAACAAGTCAGCCGGAAGCAGCACATTATCCACGGTGAATATGCAGAGGGGAGTCGCATCAACCACGGTCGAGGCGACTCGGGACGAGTCGACTCCGGTGTCAAGGGTTACCGAGTCACCGGCGGTCTTCACCTTCAAATCGTACTTCCCGGCCCCATTCGTCGCTAAAGTGGTAATCGGGGCTTTCGTGGTCTTCAACGTGCCAAATGGGGTGTAACTCGCGAGGGCGTGATACTGTAGGAGCGAGACCAGCTCGGCATTCGTGAGCTTGCCCAGATCCGGCACTCCCTTCGCCTTGAACGCCTCATCCGACGGCGCGAACAGAGTCAAACCCTTGCTGACCGCCGATTCAAAAACTTTCAACACCCCGGAAGACGTTATCAACTGTACGAACGTTTTACACCCAGCCTTTTCCAGCGCGGCCGTTATGTTCACGTCCGAAGCGGACGGAGCCGGAGCCGTTAAGATTCCGGGCGCAATAATCGGCTGGTTTATCTCGAGAACGGAGATGTTGTAGGGGAGCTGCTTGACCGACTTGGTGTAAGACGAGTCGAGCTTGGAGCCGGGGGCGGCCGAGCCGAAGCCGACCTTACCGCCTTTGAGATCCGTAATGTTCACGAACCCCAGTTTTCCGGGGGCGTTGCCGGTGGTCTGGTACAATGTGGTGGTGAGGACGGAGCCCTCGGAGATCTTGTGGAGCTTGGTGGGGTCGTAGTAGTCGAGGAGGACGTGGAGGCGGAGGGCGTTCTTGATGACGGACGGCGGGTGGTTTCCGGCGAGCGCCGTCATGGCGGCGTTGTTGAGGACGAGGACGGTGATGGAGTCGCGGGTGTTGATCTCGTCGGCGAGCTTCGTCTCGGTGAGGTACTTATTGAAGACGCTGTAGTCAGGTAAGGGGGCGAGCATGTCGGTAATGTTGTGGGCAGTGACGGCGGTGATGGCGACGGCCGAGAGGGTGAGGAAGAGGAGGTGCAGTGCGCCCATGGTGTAAAAGTTGGCAGAGAGAGCAGGGTCTGGAAGTGAAGTGGGAGAGTGTGAGAGAAGAGAAAAGGGAAGGAGAGGGGTTATACAGGGTTTGGGGTATGGTTAATTAACCCGGGTTTGCAGAAATTTTTCAAGATAATAGATATGACATAATAATAATAATAATATAATAGTAAGCAATGTCCGATAAAAACAATAAATTTTAAAAATTGATCACACCACGTAACACACGCGCACAAAAATATGTACACAAGCCAAGTTGTCAACATGATATGGCTGTCCATTCATAATCGATGAACGGATCATATTTAATTTTTTTAAAAAAAACTCATCGTCCGCTACATTATGTGACAGACGGTAATCTTGACCAAAATGTCTTAAAAGGAATTAATGAGTCGGAGGGATTCACAGACAGATAGGAGACAGTATTATAGATTTCAGCGTTCGCTACATTATGTAGCGAACGATAAAGTTTACTTGAGGCACGACAAGCAAAATACGTACAAGTCGGGAGGAAGCTATATATACAATTATTAAAATTAGTAGCTATTTTTAGAAGAGAGCTGATGACATTTGGAGAGCAAAAGTGAGAGATTAAAAAGGAGTTAAAAATTGTACCAAAAAAATAAAAAGGAGTTAAAATGGGGGATGGGGATAACTAGGGATAAGGAGTGTGGTTGATTGACCAGGGTTAGTGGTGGGGGGTATATCTGAGTCTGTTGTGTGTCCTTTTGGGGTACAGCTGGGAAATCTGGAGAGATTATGGCACTTTTGGAGTTATGAGAGCTTCTCTTTTTGTTAATGGGGTTTGGGTCACTTTTCTTTTGGCATTTATCTCTCAATTTGAATTTGAGCTCGTAACGGTCCAAATTCTAGGACCCAAATGGCCAAAAGTTGGTTTAGTGACTTGTTCAATGCAGGTTTAAACTTAAAAGATGGGTTGACTTGATGTTTAGGGTACGTTTTTTACTTTTGTTTTCTTGGGATACTTGTGTTCTGCTTTTTAGCTGCAATAACTCTCAATTTGATAACAAGAGTCCGTTTAAAATTGATCGTTAAAAGCAGATATTTGAGTTAAATCATAATCACTTTTTAAAATCAACTTTAAGCGGTCGTTTTCAATAAAATCAACTTTTAAGTTACGAATAGTGTTTGGATGTAGTATGCTAAAATCAGTTTCACTGCGATAATATGACCAAAAGGTTTTAGTGATTCGACAAAAGATGTTATATAAAGGTCTTTGTAATTAGTAGAGATATTTAGGTAATTTACTTGATCAAACCTGATAATAAAAAAAAGTAACTATTTCTGTAATCTTTATTTTCTGGATTTTACAATTATTTAATGAACTTTTTACCTTTTAAAACTGATTTAATTAATTTTGTTTATTTATCAAATGCATAATAATTTATTTAATTCAAATTTAATCAGGTTTGAGAATTACGTAATCAATCACAGTTAGCTTCTAAAAGAGTACTTAGTCTTAATATATAGCGCATTTTTTATTTGTATATACAGGGGCGGAGCCACCCCATGACCAGGGGGGCCATGGCACCCCCCAAAATTTTGGAAAGTTCTTTTTTAATTTTTCAATAATGGATAATTGTATTTAAAATTCTTATGAAAATATTATTATATTATAAAATTAATGTATTAGGGTTTTATTTAATTGTGTTTTTGAGTTTTTGTACCACCAACTGTCATAATCTTTGTCTTTCCCGTTCCCTTACTCCATCTTCATTCTTCCGAATTCTAAATTTCATATCTTCAGATTACAAAAAAACACGAAAAAATCAAGGTTAATTCTTTTTCTTATTCTAAATTCTTATAGTTTATTAACTTATATGTGACTATTATCCTTAATACAATTAACAAGTCAACAATTACAAGGCGGCGGTATCGAATGCACCACCTGCATCACGTGTCATGAACGTATTACGAAAATGCCCAACCACCAAGACAAACAAATACAACTTATTGCCAGATATTTATTGACCACCCGTTACGGTTTTGCTAAAGGACTAACAAAGCTAGTTTACTCATTGGTGGGCTAATGGATTGCGGTTGTAGTCATCACCTCTACATTGCATAGAAATTTTTTTGCGTGCAACCAAAAAGAGTCGTAGACTATTGCTATAATTCTGGTTGTAGAACAAATTTAATCCAGCTAATAATCAGGGTTTTTGCTTTCCTATACAACTTCGTTAATGAATTTAATCTTACACGACCCCAAGGATTATTTGGGCCTTTGGCTCAACATGAAAAGATAACCAATTGCACACTATAGGACCCAATAAATGCACCATTTTCAAAACCATTTTTTTTGTGGATTTAATGTTACATGACCCCATAAGGAAAATAACATCCAACAAGAGGTGAAGTAAGAATCTATAAAGTGACATAGTTGAAAAGTAAAAGATTGGACTAGAACAGTACAGAGCTGTATTTTGTCCGTGTATGCATAAGTAATAAAGGCGTGCCTGGGCACAAGGCATGGCACTAAGCCAGTCCAGGCAAGCTTTATTTATTTTAGACAAGTGAATTACGGAATAACTTAATCTAGACAATTGAGTTGCTACACCATAAAATGTCATGTTTTTACGACTTTGATGCTATAAAAGAGTTAGTTTTTAAACTTGAATACACCGTGAGTCTTGCTTCTACTAGCTGTGCGATGCATCTTGTGCGTGTGCCTTTAATAATAACAGTGGTTATGTGCAATATCTATAATTACAATCTATACTCCCATCAAAATATGTGGTAACAGAAATAATGAGATGACAAGAGTAACCTCAAGATATACCTGCAGCCAAAATGCATGTCTTCTTTTCCTCAATCCCTAGCCCCTCCGAGTGCAGTTAGTTCGCACCGTTATTTCCACCTCTTCCAACGAAACGGTTGTTCGTCATCGTAAATGTCTCGTCATACACAAAAAAAGCGTACACGTGTCATATGAGAAAAAAAACGTTACACCCGACTACACGTGTCATAGTTTCTCATATGAAAACCGTTTTTCTCATACGACACGTGCCATAGTTTCCGGTGTAAAGCAAACCCATTTTTTCTTTTTTAACAAAATGGAACAAGATATCTGGGATTATGCTATGGGTTAAATACACAGGCAGTCATGGATAACCAGAGGTACTCATGCTACAACCCATTTCATCTCTAACTAATACTCCGTACTAGATAGATAGATAGATTGTGGGGAACAAAAAATAAAAAGAAGCAAAAGCCCATCAATCTACACTACTAGACTGTCGGCAACACACATTGAATGAATTGTAGTTGAAAAAGTAATTGCCCCTTTTTGGTTACATAAGGCTTACAATAAATCTACCACCTAGGCCATACCACCAGCTTCTAACAATCCACACATAGGCGGTGAATTGAATTCTTGGTGTACAAATGATTGAGAGCTACCCATCTTAGGAAACTTTAGGTAAGATGGGTAGATCTACACAGTTTAGGACAAATTTGTTCCCTGGGTCGACGTAAATGCAACGAGTAAAGAACTGTAATGGTTCAAGATGAAAGATCATCCAATCAACCCAATTTTGTAGATTCCGATTAATGAATTCCTAGTCAAAATAAATGAAGAAATAACAACTTGTACCGTGTAATACTACCTTGATCATCTTTTCTTTTCCTTTTATGTTTCAAATTTCAAATTTATTACTTTTACTCTGCAGATTGATTGCTAGAACTTCATTTCGGAAATTAGCCTATCCAATAACACTTGCTCTCTTATTTCAGGGTCATCTCATCCACCCCCCTCCCCCCCCCGGGACTTCCCTATCTCTCTCTCTCTCTCTCTCAACCATGATCACTCTCATCACAAACTGATCACCACCTTACTCACCGTCGTCTCCCTTCAACCACCATCTTTGACGTCGTTCGACCACTAACGCCACAACCCTTTGACCACTGTCACATCGACCTTCGATCACCTAAACCAACTTCATTGTGGCAATAATTCATATTGGGAGATTCGTATATAATCCAAAGATTTGATTTCAAAGGAATTCAAAATCACCTATCAATTCTTATTTCAAATATATTTGAAGATTGGTGATATGGTGGTTGAGAGGGCGATGATGGTGATTGTTGCCAAAAATATGGTTGTTAAGATGATGGTTGGCCAATGATGACGTTGCAACCACCACCGTAGAAAGCGGTCGGGCGCATGTTTAGGCAATGCCTAGTCATTGAGGCGACGGACTAGACGAACGCCTAGCTATGGAGGCATACGATTAGGCCAATGTTTGGCTGTGGAGGCGCACACCTAGAAGTGAGGTTGATGACCATTAGGTGTTGGATCTTCTCCAAATCTTACCGAAAATCACTAACGGCACCTTTCAACCACTGTCGGTCTGTGCAGTGGTGGAGTCAGAATTTTTTTTAAGGTAGGCACCAAAAATTCAATCTAAAATTAAGAATCCCACTAGCAGTAATTGTCAAATTCTACCAATTTATAATTGCATATTGTAAGTTCGAAGACTCAATTGTCACATTCTAGATTGATACAAAAAATGAAGGGTTCTTAGAAGTAAAAAATTTAAGAATCAATCACTGGATACTTTCCTTACTTACACTGACTGTCGTGACCATTAATGTCATCGTCGAGAAATTGACATGTCGACTATCGTCCATGAGCGCCGTCGCTGGTGAGCATGTGAATTACCCCTGCGGCCATGCCTAAGCACGTGAGACCATGACCTTTGGGCTTAGGGTGCCGTGAATCACGAGCCCGTGACCTGCCAGATGTGGACCAGCCAGTAGAGGCAGTGGCATTGGCCGTTGAAGGCGTGCCGGTGGGAGGTAAGGTCGGTGGGCAATGAGGGAACTGAGGAGAAGGCGGTGCTCTCATGTCTGCATATGTGCCTTTAAGACTTTGAAAGTATTGAGGCTTTCGAAACCGTAACAATGAGAGTAAAAATCATTTTTTTTTTGTCGACTTTATGCGTAGATTAAGCTTTTATTTCTATTTTTTTGGTTTATTTGTACAAGTTTAACATTTTAAATGACTGAAAGGATATTTTTTTTAGCTATCTTTGGAAGTTTTAGGTATATTAACATGTAAAATGAACACAAATACATCTCCTTTAAGCAATTTTTTAAATTTTTAGGTGGACACTTTCACTAGAGATAAAATATACCATCTGAAGAGAATTTTTTTTGGAGAAGCAGGTGGGCATCCGCCCACCGGTGCCCCCCGCTCCCTCCACCATTGAGTCTGTGTTCAATTACCATCACCGCCGTCGTTCAACAACAACGGGTTCACATGAGATTTAACCAGAAAATGGGGGAAATGAAGGGGGGGGGGGGGGGGGGACCCGACAATAGTGCATATAGATTCATAATGTGGTTTTTTGTTCATCTGTTGTTGGTTTCAACGACCATTTTACATGTCAGTTGTAAGTTAGGAGATCGGGGAACGGGGGAGGAGAGGAAGAAAAGGAAGAAGGGGAAGGGAGCAGTGCTCGGAGGAAATTAATAAAAAGAGGCATCTAAGGTAATATAGGAAACTTAACACTTTTGACCATTTTTTTTAATATGCGTAATAAGTCAAAGAGAGCAATAAATCTAGGACGGAGAATCTGACTGACGTGATATGGGTAACAATTTTTTTTTCTTAGCCCACCTTAGTTCCATGTGTGTGGCACAAACCTAGGCATTGAGCGACAAAAATGTACGTGTAACGCTTGGTGGCATGGGGTAAAAGAACTTTATATGAGAGAAATCTCATGAGTGCAAATTTTCTTATTGTTATTCGGCTTTTCTATATGTGTAGGGGCGGATCCAGAAAGTCTAATCAGGAGTGTCAAAAAATTATAAGAAAAAATTGATGGCTATCCTAAAAGAATTCGTGTCACTGTTGGATGCTATATATATATATATATTTGAAAAAAAACATGTTGCGTTTTTTCTTATTATAGGAGTAAGATTCTTAAGGTTGTTTCGAGAGTCTTGTTTTTTCTTCTTCTTTTGTTTTGTCCTAAAACATTACTTCCATGTTTATTTTTAAATCCATTCGAGACTTTACTATACTTTTCTCCATTATATTAATTAGTAGACTCGGATGGTAATTAATATGCTTAAAAAGTAAGTAAAACAAAATCGATTTGTAACCATGAACAACTCGTGGACAGTCGTGAACAAATCGACACGGGACACGAGTTTTTGCGAGTGAGTTGAGTGTGGTTTGACCTTTGAAGCCGTCCGGTCCGCACAAGTTGCAGCCGTAAATATAGGTTACCAAAGGCCGCAGCCAAACCATCAAGATACATGGGCCTTCCTAAGAGGAAAGGGCTCGGAAATGACTCCATGGGCCTGGCTATCTATGAGCCCATTGCAATCCTTGTAATCTTCTCCCTGTTGTGGCCGCGCAGGCCCGTGACAAGCACGTACTTTCCCTTTGAAACGAAACCACGAATTTCTTCTGAATCTGGCGTTTTGGACCGGAGCCTGCCCAAAGCCTGAGCAATGTCAGAACTCAGAACCCCCCCTCTCTCTGACACTTGCTTTAGTCTCTCTGTCTCTTTCTTTCTTCCCTCTGCAGCACTCTGCACACACACACACACACTGTCTCTACATATCTCCACGCCAATGGCAGTGAAAGATTTTTCTTGTGGCTTTCACTTCAGGCGCTTTTCTCCTTGCCGTTCTGAACCCCCCTCACCACCTCCAAAAACAAAACAACACACACACACACATAGAGACTCTCTCTCTGTCTCTTTCTCTGCAATTTACTCTAAGCTTTATTGGTTCTTCCTTAGAGCGAAAACCATCCATGTCATTACATGGATCACCATTCACTTCTTCAGACGGGTTTCTATCTCTGTGTGTGTACAGTTTGTGTTTATGTACTTCTACAGTAGTGTCTACATTGCTTTGTCAAATGTGACCTTCAATTTCTTTTTGATAAAGGTGGTGTTGGACCCAAGAAGAAGAAGAAGAACAACAACTGGCAAAAGGTGGAAAAAGATGGCAGAGGAGGGACGAAGGGAAGGGTCAAGTCAGTGAAGGATCACCGTCGATCAAGCTCTGTCTCGGGATTGGCGAAGCTGGCTCAGGCTCAGAAGGAGAAGTAGAACCAGGACAGGGTGGTCACGTGAGCCAACAACAGGGTAATTATTACTCTGCTGATGCTTTCACTGCTGCTCAGTTGCAACAACTCTATCTGCAGGCTCTCGTCTTCCATCACTTAGCCTCTGGCGTTACCGTGCCATTTCACCTCCTTGCTCCCATTTGGAACGGTGTTCTGAGCTCATCTGCTTCGGCTGATGCTGAAATCCATAACCGATTTCATAGAGGTAAGTGTGTTTTTTCTGCTTCTTTTCATCATTCAACTCATTACTTATGATTTTCTTTGAGGTTGAAAGTGCCTTTTAGTATAGTTTGCTCTGTATGTGTAGACTTAGGTGACATTGAGTGATGGTTTAGGTTTATTTTATCAACTTAATTATTTTGTGTGTAGATTTGTATGGAAAAACGTGTACAGGGTTAAAGTCTCTTTTGGTTAGAGCTCTTGTTTCTTTATGGCTATTTCTCAATAGGTTATAGTACTTTATACTTGACATGTATGTTTAGTTGTGTACTACTGTTTGGGATAGTTTATGGGTGTTCAAGCTTGAAATGTGAGATTGGTTTAGGTAAATTTGACCAATTTTGCTTTTGTCAGATGGATTTATTTTCATTTTATCGATTTCTTTCATATGGATATATGAAAGATGCTTAAAAGGTTTTCCTAATTTGAGAAGGTCATAGACGAGGACAAATGCTGCTTATGTAAGTGCCAGCAGGAAAACTTGGAACACTTGTTCTTAAATTGTCCTTTTACCTACACTTTATGGGAAAATATGCTACAGAAGCTACAAATATCCCAGCATTAAACCAACTGGAACTCACTTCTACAATTTGCAATGGAAAAGTTTAGAGGGAAGAGCTTCAGGGCAAGGTTAAGTAAATTAGCTTTTGCTGTCACATGCTATAGCATATGGGAGGAAAGGAACCTAAGAATATTCACAGGACAAGAAGCTGAGAAAGAGGAAGTCATGGCCAAGATTGAAATGTGGATGAAATATAGGGTTCTAAGCTGGCAGAAGATAAAAGTCTCAGAGATTAACAACCAGCTATGCAGAAACTGGAAAATACACCCCTATGTTCTAACACGGAGAGAATTCTTAATAGTTATGTGGATATGTAAATAATTTTGTCATAGTGAGATAGATAGAATTTCTGTTTGATTGGAGGACTGAAATGATCAGTTGAGTTGTAATTACACTTTGATTGGAATATAGGACATTTCATCAAAAAAAAATTTGAGAACGGCTTAGGGTTTTAAGCTTGGAAGGTGGGTTTAATTTGAGTTACACATATCCATACTTGAAGTGATTTAGGATCTGCATTTTTTGTTCATTAGATCTAGATTTCAGTAGATATTCAGTGAGTTGCGGTAACGCCAACCACTCTTATGTTTTTAGTACAAATTATCCAACTCATAATGTTTTAGAAAAAGTGCGGCTGGGGGTGGGGGGGGGGGGGGGTGCATCCAAAACCTTGGCCTACTATACTATTGTCCATTCTTTTCCTATTAGAGCTTATTAAACATTAAGCTATAGGTTTCAAACAAAAATACAATGTAGCATAAGGTTGTCTGTCCTTGAGTTCCGTCTCTTGATACCTGCACTTTTGTCGTATGGATTAGTTTTTGTACTCGTCGAACATTAGAAAAGTTTCTCTTTGTTTGTTTAGACTATCCATAATCTTGCTCTGACCTTGATTTGTTTGAATTGGTTTGCCTCGTGAATTTGGACATTTTTAATATGGTTGAATCAAGCTGAATAGAACTAGTTAAACAAAGTTTACGGTACTTGAAATGTGCATTATGTTTGTCCGGTGGGCAACAGGTTTTGTTCTTGCAGATTTTGATAAGAGCTTGAACCGGTTTTCTGGTTTTGATTGGTTTCAGTCATAAGATCCAGTTCCCAGAAGTTTGATCATAGGACTGTAATGGATCCAGAGCCAGGGAGGTGTAGAAGAACTGATGGGAAAAAATGGAGGTGTAAAAGGGATGTGGTTCCCAATCTGAAGTACTGCGAGCAACACCTGCACAGAGGCAGTCAACGTTCAAGAAAGTATGTGGAATCTTCTAACAGTATCGCAGAAATGGATACAAGCACGGCTATCAAATCGGAAAATACTCTTGATGGTAGTAAGAGTTTCTTGCTTTCAGTCTCAGCAAATCTTCAACTCACGACCCCCTCGTCCCTTGGCAGTGACAATGATCCTCCCACCATTACCTCCTCCGCTGATGGGAACAGCAGGAATTACCATAATGTGTACATTAACAATGACTCCTGTGCTACACCTACCACCTTCTACACCTGCAATAACAGTAAAGAAAGCGATGATAATCCCAATGGCATATTTACAACTGCTACAGCAACCACTGCTGCCACTTTCAACCGTGCCAGTACTAAAAGCAGCTTCAGCAGAAACAACAGAAACAATGGCAACTTTGTGGCTCCAGGATTTGGATTCTCCCCAAGAAGTGTTCTTCAAGGTGGTACAAGTAAGATTGAAACCCCTGCAAATTTGATTTCTTGGTTGTACAGTAATACATTTCTAATCCCTGATCAATCTTCATACATATAGAGAATGACTGTCGAGTCCTGGAATAGTTTCAGTGCGAGGACTGTTCTTGGTCTTCGTACGAATTAAGCAATGGACTTTATTTAGGTTTCTCGATTCCATGATGCAAAACATTTTTTGGTAGTTTCTTAGGGTCTACATGTCTCAGGGCAGTTTCCAAAGACAACACAGTGGACTTCTATGTGGTCCTTTCTGTAGCTAAGCTGCGTAATTGTCTTGCTTCTCTTGTTGCATGCAATCTGATCATCTGAGTAATTTTTTTTTCTTTAGAAAGGATTTTACAGCACTGAAAAGTTTATCTTGCTTGCTCCTGTCTGAAAATTTTGCTTGAGTGGCTAGTGGTGGATAACGTGGACTATACCGAACATGGGATCCGGACAAGGTAGGAAAGGGAGTTATTTCCCATCTAAAGGCAGTATACAGCTTCGAGTGGTTTTACATTCTAAAAAATCTGCTTGACCTGCTAGTGGTGGATAACGAGATATCTTGTGTTGGACCTTTGGTTTCTTGCCACAATTTACTTTTTACTTGCATGTGTTGATTTCTTCTGTAGATCTTTCTTCAGGTTGCTTTTGCACTTTATGTTTGTTGAGATAGATGAATTTAAGTTTGTACATATTTTTCTAATTTTCCTTTACATTTGCAGGCTCAGGGTTTGAGCCTTGCTTAGAAACTGAGCGGCGGAGGTGCAGTTTAACGGATGGTAAAAATTGGCGGTGTAAGAGGGAAGTGATTCCAGAGAAGAAGTATTGCCTGTTACACATACATAGTGCAGGCTATACTGGCTCTCGCTCTGATCTGGGGTCCTGCATAGAAAGTGAGAGGCAACGATGCGGAAGAACTGATGGTAAAAGATGGCGGTGTAGCAGGGATGTCATTCCTGAACGCAAGTATTGTGACCAGCACATGCACAGAGGGGCAAAAAAGCCCTTTGTGGCCTCAGAGACCGTGACTGTTGCTGCAGCTCCTCCTGCTCTTACTATACCCAAAAATTTCGACACTCGCTTAAACTTGAACACCAGTCTCTCCATGTCGATTCCGGCACGCCCTCCAGTTATAAGCAGTGAGGAAGATGTCTCTGTTAGTAGCAGCAGCAGTGACGCCACCACCATCAGTGATGAAACCTGACAGAGTGGTTCTCAGTTCTGTCTTGGTAAGATTTTGGCCACCTGAGACTTGCCAAGATGAGATCCCCTTGTGGAATTGCCAGTGTTCTAAACAGGGGAAACAGACAGAGCAGCTCTTGGTGTTGTTTGGATGGCTGTATGGGTAATGCCCAGCATCAAATACTACTTCCCTTTTGCCTTAACATATTAGGCAGCTTTTGGTCCTGTTTTGGTGGTAAAATAGGTGATGCCTGTTATGATATTAAGGTATGTGTCCTTGGAACTGGTATGATATGGAAGGGCAAACTGGAACATCAAATATTCTGAAACCTACTTGTACTCTTTGAAGTCATGGTTTTTCCTCTCCATCATAAGAGCAGAACAGAACACCTCTCTACCCACATCGAAACCATGAGCATATGTCTACAAGCATAAGAACCATCAATATGTTGCCACTTCTCTGCAAGCATAAGGTCCTTGTGATCCTTCCAATTTCAACAACAAAATAATTGATAGACACTGAATGTCAGACAGAAACTTCTTGATAATTAAACTGAATTTTAGATGCATGCTCACTGATGTCATTCAAGGTAGATATATACATTTAGTCATCTGCAGGATCTATTGACCCTTTCACTTAGAACTAGAAGACCGAATGGTAAAGTTGGTTTGAACCAGACTCGGATCCAAAACGATGAAGGCAGCATTTTTTACTAGATGGATGTCCATGGTTAAGTAAAATTATAACGTCTCATCCTTAACTTGAATGTAGGCCACGGACGTTAAGTGCTCGTTTACACTGGCCTAAAAAGAGGAACTCTCCCAGGATAATTTGCCTGTAGATATTGTCGAAAGGGTGAATTGCACTAAACCCTTTGAGATTTACACCCGAGTCTCACAAAGGACCCTAAGGTTTCAATTTCAACAACTAACACCCCAACTTTGCATTTTCGATCCAATTGGACCCAAAATCGATTTTCCGTTACAAGAGCTGTGGATGGCCGTCCACCTTGAGGGGCATTTTGGGTATTCCATTTGGGTAGTGGGTATTTCCATATGATATGTGGGATTTAAGCTCCTCCAATGGAGACGGTGGTGATACATTTTCAGACCATGAATGCCCACAAGAAAAAAAGCTCGAGGAGGAACCATCAAATTGCAGAGAAAACCCACTCACAGGGGAGGCACATGTAAACTTACAATTACTCAATGGGTCATCATCGTTTACGCCAGACAACGTTCCACCATGAACATGATCATGACCATGACCATTGCTATGTGGGTTATGAAGATTGAGTGATGTTGCATGAGGGATCTCACCCAACAACATTTCAAGCTCCTCATCATCCTTCATAGTCGCCCCAATGCCCCTTCTCCTTCTTCCTCCTTTTCATCTTTCTTCCTTTGCCATTTCCAGAACTCTAATCAAGTTCCCCAAACAAGCATCCGCATCATCTTCAGCCGACTTGGGCATCGAATTCTCCGCCACATCGGCCGGCGTCATGTCAACTTCCTTCAACAACGCCCTAATTTTGTCAAACACATGGTGTGCACCAACATCCAAATAATTCCTCGCCAAAAGCTTAAACCCTTCAAAGCAACAGTAGGACAACTCAACATGCTTGTCCATCCTCCCCCTCCTAATCAAAGCGGGATCCAGTTTATACACATGATTCATCGTGAACACGATAATCCTCTCCCCTCCACAAGCCGACCACAGCCCATCGATGAAATTCAATAGCCCAGATAAAGTAACTTTACTGCTAGAATCTTCATCCTCATTTTTTCAGCAAATCGTCCCCTTCTTCCTTTTCATCTTTCTTCACCTTCTTCTTCTTCCTCCTTTGGCATGTAAGATCAACAACATTTCAGAAAAGTGACTTTGGGTGAAGTGGGTTCATGGAAGAAAAGGGTAGAAGATGGAGAGAGAGAGAGACCACCAAATATTGGTTACCCAAAATGCGCCTCAAGGTGGACGGCCATCCACAGCTCTTGTAACGGAAAATCGATTTTGGGTCTAATTGGATCGAAAATGCAAAGTTGGGGTGTTAGTTGTTGAAATTGAAACCTTAGGGTCCTTTGTGAGACTCGGGTGTAAATCTCAGGAGGTTTAGTGCAATTCACCCTTGTCGAAAACAATTGAGGCATCTTCACTGGCGTGTGTTGTTTTCGAGGATCCCTTCCTACTCAAACCAATCAAATCTTGTTTAGAGCTGATGAGTGCATTCATGAGCAAGGCATACAACGTGACAAGGCGTGGAATAGCATGACAACATTGTTCGGAAGCGAGCAAATTTTGGTTGTGATCCAGTTTGTAGGAATTTTCCTCCAAATCCGTATGTAGTGATAATTATAATCGCTAAATGTTTCTATTGGCTTTTCTGCTAACACTTTCAACGACAATTCTTGACAGCATTTTTTTAGGATCAATAAATAAAAGCCATTGAAAACGTTTCACAACTTTTAGTTTTCGCTACATGATTAGCAGTCAAATTTTTTTTCATCCGGAGGCAATGAGGTTTCTTAAGATTGGATTTGTACGGTCATCAATGTACCGTTTTGGGATCTCAAACTTGGGTTTTCGAGACCAATAATATGACGAGTAACTACTATTGCAGATAAAATGAGATGGTAGGAATTAGGTGGGATTTAGTACGATGCTGCAAAAAACAAATTTGGTTCACTAGAATTGCAAAATATGTTTCCCCTGCACGAGGCATATCAGTCCTACACCATCAAGGTCACAAATAAAGGCACTAAAGGAGAAAAACAGAAAGACTGTCTGTCGAATGTTATGCTCTATGTCCTTAAGACAATATTTACTCACTTATAATCTACTTAGAGTTACTGCAAATCTGTCTCATAAGATAAAACAGACGAACACTATTAATTACAGCATAAGCAATCAATAGATATAAATTTGCGAGAGAGAGCAAGAGTAAAAATGAAGTGAGAAATGACTCTGCCATCAGTCCCTACTTATACAGCACCAACAGGTGTCTTGAACATGTGCAATCAATTGTCACAGTTAAATGACTCTACAGATGTCATTTAATAGTTTCAATCGGACATACGCTATGAATAGATGCAATCTACACTATATATTTGGATTTGGTTAGCATCTTCTATGCCTTCCAAACTCCAAATTCTACTTTCTTGAATTCTTACAATTTTAAAATAGAGCTTAGTAGGTGTTAAATTTTGATTGGTTACAAAATAACTTCCAACCCCATGAACTCTAACCATTCAACCTCATGACCTCCATTCTTTCATTTCACAATTAATTAATACAATTTTCGTGCATAGCACGGGATTTTAACTAACACAATTCCCGTGCATAACACTAGTACGGAGTTTTAACTAGTATTTACTTATTTGACATGGTAAGTATATAAGAAGTCTACTGAATATGATTGCAGCGTGCACACGACAATGGGCTGTGAGCCTCGATGGAGCACCAAACCAGCAACACTCATATATACTCGTGTGCATGCTTGTATAGTGGGCTGTGAGGCCTAGTGGACCGGTTCGATACGCAGTGCAGTTATATGGAACGGTTGGAACTCATTTCAAATATAGACCCATGCTTGTAGAAACATGGTCGAGAAATCCGTACACAAATCCGTGGAAGCCATCTCCGGTCTTCAGCGGCGGAATCAAGATTTTAATCCAGGAGGTGCAAAAAATATATCGAAGTCACTAACAATAAGCTTTCACCTAATCTTCTCTGCCACAATATCGATGACTCCTTACACTAACCTCAAAAAAGAAAGTATCCTTATACCGGAGATCATTTCATAAAAGCTTATGCGGATACTCTCCTAATATCATTGGATAGATTTTTGCACATGTAAACAATGAATTGAAAGCAAATAGGAATCATAAATAATATAGGTATTATTTGGGAAGAAACCTTAAGATAAAAATAGTGAGTAAAGTCAATATTTACATACGCTAAATCTATCCTAAGAGTTCGTAAAATGTCAAACGGGACAACCCAATGAAATACGAATGAGAGGAGGCTTTTATCAGGGAGATCAGCAAGCAGGGCACGACTAGGTCCTTGGGTCGTCATATTATTAGCGACGTTGAGCAGCCAAAGCCCTACGACAAACGCCGCCACGGCCCGCAACTCGGACTCGTCCCTGTCCCCCAACAACCACCCGATTTCGGCGGAGTGCCTGATCACGATCGAAGACGCTCCGGCTACGATGCATGGCCGGCGACAGTCGAACCGGCTAGTGCACCGGTCGCTCATGAGCCCAGCCAGCGGCGGTACGAACAGGCCGGAGAGCGGGCCCCAGAGCCATATCACGATGTCTTGAAGTAAATGAGAGAGAGAGAGAGAGAGACTGAGCTTAGGCCATAGAGAGATCCCCTGCCTGCGTCGTCGTCCGGCCGTCGTCGACTGTCGGTGAGTGGGTGTCTGGTGTGAGAGAGCGAGAGAGAGGCGATGGAGATCGGAAGAGACTAGGGCAGAGATAGAGCAGGCCCGGGGTTATAACGTGGTTCCGCCACTGGCGGTCTTTGCGGGGAAACAGTTACGAAACTCCCAACCACCGGACCACACCACGCCCACGGACATAGCTGGGGGAGGGATTTCCATAGCAGTATTCAATGGCCCTTGACCCTGTTACATTCGAAACCCTAGTCCCATCCCGCTACATCACCTTCACATTGCCCAACCCCTCCACCTCCCCTCACCTCCATACCACTCCACTCCTCCGAGTCGCCGTCCTCGACTCACCCATTCAACCCACCACCCCCCGGGTCGCCGCCATACTCGTTCCAACCAACCGAGAAACCGACTGGATCTTCTCCACCGAACCCGGGCACCTCCAGCTCCTCCTCACCTCCCCCCCGACCTCTCGCCTCATCCTCCTCGGTGACCTCCCCTCCTCACCAAACCCGACCCCGTCTTTCACTCGCCCATGTTCGGCCGAGTCGTCTGACCGCCAACATAAACTCACCCCTTTGTTGATCGCTTTGTCGCCAAGATCATGTTTTGCAAATGGCTTGCCCAAAATACTGTTTTTCAACTACGAAGATGATGTAGTCAATAGTGTTATTGTAGACAGACGTACAGGGCCTATTGTAGGTGAATTGTTGGTTGAAGATGTCGAAATAGAAGGTGATGATGGTGTTCGAGAGTTCCGTAGGCGGTTGAGGTTTAAGAGGATGCCTAATTTCATACAGAGCCAGATAAGAATTCTTCCGAATGGAAATGGTGGTGGTGCTGATGATTGTAGTGGTCCTCTGAATTTTGGGGGTTCAGTTGGAGTAGGGTTTAGGTTGGATACTGGGGTTTTGGTTCACCCGTATTTGGAACCAATGGTGGCGGGTGTTTCTTTGATTGGCTCGTATCTCGATGAGCAAATTCGTGGTAGGCTTAGGCCTAAGGCCTTGTGCTTAGGTGTTGGGGGTGGTGCTTTGATTGAGTTCTTGTCTGAGAAATTAGGTTTTGAGGTTGTTGGTGTGGAGGCAGATGAGGTGGTTTTGAGTGTTGCAAAGCAGCATTTTGGGTTGAAAGATGGCGAATCAATGCGGTTATGTGTTTGTGACGGAATAGCAATGATGGTTGATGGATTTGATACTAAATTTGATGTTATCATGGTGGATTTGGATTCTAGTGATGCGCGGACGGGTATAAGCGCTCCACCATTGGAATTTGTTAGGGAGTCTGTTCTTAGGGCTGCTAGTTTGGTTCTTCGAGAGCAGGGTATTCTTGTTATAAATGTGATTCCTCCAAGTCAGTCGTTTTATGAGGTATTGATACATGAGCTTCGTGAGGTTTTCAACGAGTTGTATGAAATAAACGTTGGAAATACGGATAACTTTGTTCTCGTTGCCACTGTCTCACCAATTCAGCCTGCTATTGACGAATGTGAGAACTCCTTCCTCAACAAGTTGAAGTCGGGCATTGCAGGATCTTATATGGAATACATAAGGAAAATTTGAAGGTCCGATGTTGGCGTTCATTTGTGTTGGGATTTTCTGTTGCTTTGTTCCGTCCTTTGGGACTATGAAAAGGTTCGTTCCCTGCCTTAAACTATTAGTCTAGTTTGCTCTGTATGTGTAGACGGTGACATTGAGTGATGAGTTTAGGTTTATTTTATCAACTTAATTATTTTGTGTGTGTAGATTTGTATGGAAAAACGTGTACAGGGTTAAAGTCTCTTTTGGTTAGAGCTCGTGTTTTTATGGCTATTTATCAATAGGTTTTACTTTATACTTGACATATATGTGTAGTTGTGTACTACTATTTGGGATAGTTTATGGGTGTTCAAGCTTGAAATGTGAGATTGGTTTAGGTAAATTT